>CM052540.1:104299972-104339143 GCA_028533065.1 Trachops cirrhosus | reverse complement strand
CTGGAATGGGATTAAAAGATAGAAACTGTACTGAATAATCTAAAATAAAAAAATAAAAAATAAAGAAAACAAAAAAATAAATAAATAAAAACAGAATTTTTCTAAAATCTGCATTTTTTGGTGTTTCCTAATTCTACAAATGATGCCAGTATTCTTGCAGTCACTCAGGCTTGGCACTGAAAGATATGTTTGATTCATCACTTGCCTTCACCCCACATTAGTGTTTAGTAGATTTTATTCCTGCAGTCCCTGAAACATCAGCCCTTTATTTCCATCCCATGGCCACTGTCATGGACTAAATGCTTATGTCCCCTTAAAATGTTCATGTTGAAGCCATAGTCCCCAGTGTGACTGTATTTGACCATGAGGTCTGTGAGAAGATGACAAAGGATAAATGGGGTCATAATACAATAGGGCCAGCACCCTTACAAGAAAAGGAAGAGTCACCAAAACTATCTCTACCATGTGAGGATACAATGAGAAGATGGTTAGCTACAGACCCGGAAGAGAGCCCTCTCTAGGAACCACATTGGCCAGCACCTCAACCTTGGATCCCAGCTTCCAGAACTCTCAGAAATAAATTTCTGCTGTTGAAGCTCCCTGGTCTGTGGTATTTTTTTATAGCAGCCCAATCTATCCTTGGAAACTTGTATCCTCCATTCTTGATGAGAAGGAGGATGTCCTCCATTCTAGCCAAATGAAAGTTTTTACCATTCCTGAGAAATATTTAACCATTTGCATCTTATACTCATCTCTGCACTCAAATAATATGTTCTTCAGGAATGTATTCAGCTGCAAGGGAACAGACTAACTGATTAACAGTGATGTAAACAATTAGGAATGCATTACTCTTATATAACAAATTCAGACATGGGAAGTTGCTGCTGTCAGTTTAGTTGTTCAGTAATGTCACCAGAAACCAGGACTTCTTTTTCTTTGCTCTATCTCAAGATTAAAATATGGCTGTCACAGCTCCAGACACCGAGTCAGTGTTCAGTGTATGAAGTTAGCCTCTTCTACTGTAAAAAAGCCTAAATATTTCCAGAACACTGACAAGACTTCTATTTACAACTAATCAGCTAGAATACTATCACATGGCCACCCTTACCTGCAAGGGAGGCTGGCAAATTGAACATTTCAAAGTATCTGAATGACGCACAACAACACCCAGAACAAAACTGGGACACTGTTGGCAAAACGTAAGAAGGCAGTTGATATTGGGTGGGCAACAAGTGTAGACACAAGTACCTGACTTTCTTTTGGGGTGGGAGGATTCTTACCTTTGTTCCTCTTCAAACATCTACCAAAACTTCTTGCACATACTTGGTATTCACTACATAAAACCTAGTTAGTTATATCACCAGTTTATGACTACCTACAAATAGCTCCACAGTCAATAAGTATTTTCTGGCCTGCTTTAGGTCTATTGGAAAAAACAAGGAGTAAGGAAATTATGTGTGTCTTCAAGTTAGAGAGACAAAGTGATGGCTGCTGAATTACTTTCTGAAACCACAGTCATTTTTGGACCTATGTCATATCACCAACACCAACATTCACCTTTGCTCAGCCAAACCTTTCTTCACAGGCTAGTATGTACGACAATCATCAGCCCAGACCGGGCCATATTATCTGATATCTGCACTTCTCTGGTTTGATCGGACACGGTTGTATGATAAACGTGTTAAGAAAACTTTTTTACAAAGTAACATATGGGCATACCTTGCTTTTTTGTGCTTTACTTTATTGCCCTTTGCCAATTTTGGGGTGGGGGGGTTAATGAATTAAAGGTAAGACCCTCCACCAATAAAAAGATTTTTTAAATTAAAGTATGTGCCTTGTTTTTTAGACATAATGTGATTGCACACTTAATAGACTACAATGTACATATAACTTTTATATGCACTGGAAAACAAAAATGTTCATATGACTTACTTTATCCAATATCTGCTTTATTATGGTATCTGGAACCAAGACTGCAGTATAGCCAAGGCATGCCTGTAATTAAATATTATTGCATAAATAACATTAAAAGTCAGGAGGCAACTATTAAAAATGATTCTACAGATAATTAATGATGTATACATAAATACTTAAGTAAATAGAGACTGCAAAGCAAAGTACACAGTGTACATACCAATAATCACCAATAAGATACATTGTGTGTAGGGGGCTATGGATACAGATGGGTGTGCAAAAGGAATGGGGATAGAAATAAAAACAAAGACAGGTTTTTTTTAATATTTACTAAAATATTGACAGTGATAGTCTCTGGGCACTGCACTATAAGGGCTTTCAACTTATGTTTGCTGATCAGCCGTCTCCAGATTTTCTAAAATGTAACTACACTGTTTTTGTAATAAACAGGAAAAGGTTTTAGTTTTGTTTTTATTACCCTTTAGGTGTTATAGGAGACAAGCCAGTCTTTTCATGCTTCAAGTGACGATTCAAATTCGATTAGATGAGAAAAGGGCTGTGAATTTAAGTGGTCACAAATTTGAGAGAGCCTCAGTTTATGACACAAAAACCATTAGAAGAACAGGAATGAGTCACTCTTATTTGTAGCTTTAGAGGCACAAGGCGCAAAATATAAAGACAGTTGAACCTGGAAGCAGGTGACGTACAACTGAAAATACTTTTCTGAGGAGGTTTAGGTACATATTTCATATCTTCACTTGTTCCCCCATTCACTGCAAAGTGTGACCGCAAACAAGGAAATCATTCAGCAGGGAGAGACTGTCTTTGGCGCTATGAAAGCTGCTACCTGTACTTCAAGCCTTCTTGAATAAACACTGGAAAGCTCATTGCTCTTCTTCTTTTGTTTTAGTAATGGAAAGGCTTTCCACAGGATGGACTCACAATGACCATGACATTCAAGGGATTCTTATTTTACATGCAGTGCTGAGGTGAGTGCCAGCTTTATCTCACTATTCACATGACAAAGCAGCCACTTATCAGTAACAACTGGAGCAAAAAAGGCTGGGGAGTCCTAGGGAGCCCGGGCTAATGGCAGGATTGCTGCTGGATCTGGTGTCACTCCGTAAATGAGCCCCTGGGAATCTCAGCAATCTCTAGAAGATGCTGGTTTCAACAAGTTACTCTTTCCATTTACAAGGTGCTGTGACTAAGACGTATATGATATGTTATTAAAAAATAATGACACTGAGTTTGAAGGTATACTGTAATTTTTATATTGAGAAAAGAAATGGATTAATGCCAGGAATAATACTTCTGGCCTAAGAATACACTATCATAGAACCATATAGTAAGAATAAAGATCTTGAAGTTGTAAAACACAACAGATCACAGACATCTAGATTTGACTAGTTTCTGGCTGCATTGGACATGTTCTAAGCACAAGGGTGAAAGGATATGAGTGTCTTTGGAGGTTCTTCGAGGTTGTCCTGCCAGGAACTGAAGACAAGGACAGATTCAGGATAGATGCTCAGCACAGAAATGAAATTAGTGCATTGAATTTCTCTGGAAACTAAACTATCTGGAGGTTGTAGATGCGGGGGTAAGGATCTAATGCTATAGAAGAGTCAACTTTCTACATAAAGTTCAACTATAAAAACATTGTCAACTCAACACTAGTAGCCCCTTTTGACTCCTCAGCATGATTTAAGAAAAGCCAGGGAATGCATTTCCCAGAATCCCCTTCTTCACATGGTCCTGAGTTTCCCAATGAGAGTCAACCATTGGAGATTTAGAAAGTGGAAGAAAAATCCCATTATTCTCCAAAAGCAGATGAAGAAAAACACAGCATCAGAGAGGAGATTCACTGTGGTTTCCAAGTCACAAATTCCTCTTTCAAATTCCTCCATTTTGGGTGTGTGTGTGATGTGTATGTATGTGTTATGTACCATTTAGTTGGCTCCAAATCCTGGAGAACTTATGAATGAGTGTTATCCATAGTGCCCTGTCTTCAACAGCCCTGCTCTGCTCCTGTACACCAATGCCTATGGCTTCCTTTATGGAGTCAATCCATCTCATATTTGGTCTTCCTCTTTTCCTGCTGCATTCCATTTTCCCAAGAATGGTTTTCTTTTCCAAAGAACCTTGCCTTCTCATGATGTGCCTGAAGTAAGATAGCTTCAGTTTTGCACTATTGCTTCCAGTGATGTTTCCCACATAATTTGCTCTAGGACCCACTTGTTCATCTTTCTGGCAGTCCAGGCTATCCATAGAGCCACTCTTCTTCCAACACCATATTCCAAATGAACCAATTTTTATTTCCTGTCAGGCTTCTTCACTGTTCAACTTTCACATCCATACATAGGAATTGGGAATACAAAGGTGTGGATGATCTTAGCCTTGGTCTCTAAGAATACATTATTGGTCTTGGTGATCTTTCCCAATTCTCTCAGTGCTACCCTCCCAAGTCTCAGTCTTCTCTTAATTTCCTGGCTGAAGTCTCCATTTGAGTGTACTGAACCAAGGTAAGGAAATGCTTAACAATTTTAATGTCTCCATTGTCTGTATTGAAGTTGTATACTTCTTCTGTAGTGATGATATTTGTCTTCTTGGTGTTCAAGTGTAGTCCTGCTTTGACACTATCTTCTTTCACTTTCATCAGAAGTCATTTCAAATCATTGCTACTTTCTGCCAGTCAGATGGTGTCCCCTGTATATCTTAAATTATTGATGTTTCTTCTACCAATTTTTCATTCCTTTTTCTTCTGAGTCTAGCCTAGGTTTTTGTATGATAGGTTCTGCATACAGACTAAGCAAATAGGGAGATAAATGCACCTTTGCCTGAAGGAAGGTATTCTGAGTCTCCATGTTCTGTCCTGACAGTGGCTTCTTGCCCCCAATACAGGTTATGTATAAGGAAGATCACACGCTGAGGCACGCCCACTTCTTTCAGAGCAGTTGATAACTTAGCATAATCTGCACGAAGGCTTTACTGTAGTCCATAAAACATAGACTAAACTTCTCCTGAAATTCTTTGGAGCATTCCAGTATCCAGTGAACGTTCACAGTTACATCTTGCATTCCTCTTCCTTTTGTGAATCCAGTTTCAATGTCCAGCATTTTTTGCTCCACATAAAGAAGCAGCATTTGTTGCTTTACCTTGACCCTCACTTTACTTGCGTGGAAAATTTGAGCAATGGTCCTATCGTTTTGCACTACATTGCATCTGTTTTCTTGAAAATCAGGGTGTATATTGAATGTTTTCAGTCTGTAGGCTATTGTTTTTTACAATGTCATTTTGTTATATAAGGCTAAAATCATTGATGGTGGATTACCACAAATTTCACGGCAGTCTCTTATGTGCCCTAAAGGCTAAATTACCTCCAAATCCTATATTAAATGTCTTTGTACACAGGGCACAGAGAATTTTTAGGCCAGTGAAACTATTCTACATGATATCATAATGATGGATACAGGTCATTGTACATTTGTCAAAACTTATAGAATGTACAATATCAAGAGTGAATGCTAATGTAAATTGTGGACTATGGGTGACAATGATGTGTCAGTGCATGTTCATCTGCTTTAACAAATGTCCCACTCTGATGTGGATGCAGGAGCCCAGGAGCCTACGGGAACACAGGGTGGGTATATGAAAAGTCACTGTACTTCCTGCTCAATTTTGCTATGAATCTGTAATGTTCTAAAAAAAAACAGTGTTTTTTTTTAAAATGTCTTTGTACCCAGAATGCAAGGAATAGCTTCTGTTTTCCTCAATAAACCTGATAAACCCGTGGATTTGCTCATTCAGTTATATCAGAAACCTTAAAAAGAGCCATTTGAAGACCAAGGTCAAGGTGGAAAACAGATTGCAAATATAAATATGAAGTTTAAATCTCCTATGAGGAAAATTGTGTTAAAGTTGTTACTATATTCTCCCCAAATTTATGACCGTATATTTTTAACTATTTTATAGTTTTGACTTTTTTCTTTCATTAGGCTCCATTATGCTGTGGTGCAATGTTATGTTTTATGTTGTTATTTTTTAATTTAGATATATCTCTATCTCTGTTTTCTCCACAATCAAATCTTACAGAGTGTATATGAAGGTTCCAAGCACAGGTTCTGGCACACAACAGAAGCACAATCAATGTTCACTTCCTGTGTTACTACGCTTTATCCTGTACTGGTGCTGAGGGATAATCCCCACCTTCCAGGCATTTGTAATCTTTTTAAGAAGACAATATATAGAATACAAATGAATAATGGAAATTTTAGTAGTTTAACACAGGAATCCAAGAAACATCCCAAGGTAATGTGTAGTTAACTGCCATAGAGGGGCCACTGGCAGCAAAACAACAGGACTTGTAAGAGATGGTACCAACGCTCCTGAATATTCATCATCTTGGAAAACCTCAGGCACTTTTGGAAGACCAGACAGTAAGAGTGAGCCAAGGAAATGGAGAACACTGCTTTCTCCTCAACATTCTCCCCCAGTATCTTTTATACCCAGTGGGATTCTTCAGGTTGAATGGAGCCAGATAGCTAAGTGGATTAATTGTTATTTACAACAATATTTTGAACCATGAAGCATGGGTGACCTCCCATCACTCACTCCCCACTAGATAAATTGTGCAATTGTAATAAACAAACAAATGGAATTTGCCTCCCTGCCAAGGATGTGCTGCTGTCATCCTTCTGCCATTGTCGTCAATTAAAGGATTAAATAATGAATGAACTGGCAGAGTTCAACTATAATCTTCAGACTCAAACTCCAAAGATGTTCCATGAACAGCAGTGTGGGATTTATGGCTTTCATTTTCCTTCACCTCGCTCCTTCAGGGTGTGCACAGCCATAAGCACCCACAGTCACACACGCACACAGTTGCACACCACACCCCACACATGCTCTCTCCCAGCTTCTCTTGCCATTTGTATCACTTTTTCAATTAGGTGATGAACTTATTAAAATCATGGAGGGAAATGTATTTGTCTTGCAGGGAAGTTGCTTTAATCCTTTAGTTTAGAACAGAAGAGCTTTAGTAACCTTGGCCAGTAATCCCCACACAGAGTGAGGTCAGGAAAGCAAGACAGGCACCCAAAATACCAAGCCAGGAGACACTCAGCTTGACATGTGGGACAGTGACATGGAAGAGGGGCTGTTGCACACAGGGTCTTTCCAGCAGTAAAACCCACAGGGTGGGGGCAGAGGGGTACATATTCTCCAGAAGGTGGCAAAGCTACAAGCATACAGGAGTTCAACCAAGATTTTGATAAAGACATGATGACATGGTGCCCATCTATAATGCAACATCAAGAAGTTGTTAGAGATATTGATTAATCATAGTAGTAGCTCACATTTACATAGCCTGTACAATGGCACAGTCACTGTGCCAAATACTTCCATGGATTATCTCATTTAAGCTTCACAAGAAACCTATAATGTAAATGCAATGATTAACTTGGTCTCTGAAATGAGAAACATAGGACTCAGCCTCAGGGAAGTTAAATTTAAAAAATCACACAGCTGGTTTGTGAAGTAGAGTTGGGATTCCAGAGCCCAAATCATATCATAGCCACATGCCAAACTCCTATTTTTCTTTAGCATTCTTAAACTTTTGAGATTCATTGTATAGAGGAAAATCCCCATTACCATATTCTCCACAAATTCCCCCCTTAATACCATAATGAGAAACAGAGTAAGTATATGCAGGCTCATATACACATGCATGCATATAAGCATATGCACATGTGTACGCACATTCACACGCACCTAATGAAGGAGGGTGACTAAAGGCAATACAGAGAATGCCCTTAGTTCATTCTCTCTCTCTCTTTCCCTCTATCTCCCCCCTGCCCCTCTCTCTCTGCATACCAGTCAGGATAAACAGATTAACTCAAGCTCTCAGGTATAGTCTCTTCCAGAACCCTTGCTATACCCCAAACCACTGGAGGAGGATTGCAAGCTTGTTGTTGCCCAACAGTAGGCAGGTAACATCACCTGGGAGTCCTTAGTGCCTTAGGAACCTGAAAGTCATTGCACAAAATGAACAGACCTCATATAGCACCAAAGTGGCCAAAAGTGTCCATCTGAGCCCACAAATCAGTTATCAGCCACCAGCAGCCTTTCCAGAGCTAGTTCCAGGACTAAAGATCAGGTCTGTGCGTGGCGAATACACAACAGGGTCCTGACATGAAGAGAAAGATGATACTCTCAGGCCATGTCAAGGCTCCTGCCCCCAGCCCATGCCCCTCCACCCTGGCACCAGGACAAATAGGACCATGAGTCTGATTAACCTCCTTCCCTCTGCTCCCTGCCAGTTGTCCTCCTGAGACATCAGTCCTGCCTGATTGGGTTTTACTTGCAGTGTTGGCAGGGAGTGGTCCAGGGTAGAGGGGGACAGAGGGGAGCTTTATGCCTTCTTAGTAATGATCATGGCCCCCAAGGCCCATGGGCAACAGCATTGCCTATATCTTCTTACAGAACTTGGCCCTTGCCTTCTTCCAAAGGCACATGTGGCATCTGGAAACATTCCTATGCCTGGAAAGCCCCATCTGCTCCCTGATGGAAGCTGCCCACGTGAAGGCTAAACTTCCCTCTGTGGTTTTTTAAAGAGCAGAGCCTCCTTCTCAAGTCTCCAAATAAACTCCTTCTCTCACAAACACAAACACTGACACCCAAATGTCTGGTTTTATTGGGCATCTCATCAAAAATCCCTCTCTAGAGGAGCTGAATCCAGCATAGTGTTTTATCAAAGTCTTCTGCACTTCCCAGAGGCACCAATTACCAGGAACACAACTGCAGACCCCTCACCACTTGTGGCCTGGCTGAGGTCAAGACAACCAAGGAGAATGGTAACCCTTTTCAGAAGTTACACTGTGTGAAGGGGAGGAGAGCAGAAAACAACTTGGCATTCATGCAAATGCTAATACATTCATGCATGTGGGTTACTGGGAAGAAGGGGCTGGCCTTGAGGTCATAAAGGCAGGAATAAATCTTACTTCAAAGGTTGCTGTCGTTTCTATCTCAACATTGAAGATTGTGTTTTTTTTTAATGTCTAAATCATAAGTCTCTGCTGAAGTTTGAATCCCTTAAATAAGACAAGATGGGGCACTCTACCTGGGAAAGGCAGAAGGCTGGCTAGGAGCAGACTTAATCAGAGACAGAGGGAAGAACAACTCACTGGCACACAGCATCCAGAAGCTCATGATACATCAGACTGGCCTCCTCTGCCAGGGAAGCCTTGTGCCAGTTCTATCTCTGGATAGAGGCTAAAACTGGGCAGAGGAGCCACAGGGACCCTTCTGCTCCGTGTTCTGACCCCTTCTCTATATTTAGTTTGCTAAATATGCTCAATATTTCCTCTCCACTCACATTCCATTTTTATTGAATGACCCCCTTATCCCACAGACACACACAACTTTCAGCAGGAGAAGTGTCAAAGAATGTGGATCTCTGAGAGTGGCAGGAAGCCTTCAGTGATGGTATCCACCTTCCCAGGTTCTGCCCCAGTTCACAAAACTATTTCTATGACCTCCATTTTACACAGCTGGTCCCAAGGCACACAACCACAGAGAAGGCTGTCACTAGGGAGAGGACCTCACTTTGTGCTTACTGCCTTTGCAAAATAAGCATTATCCTGAGGGCATGAGGTCATCCTTGACAATGATAACAACCTTAAATGGGAAGAGGGCCAGAGTGGAACAAACACTTACTCATCAACTCTCCAGTATTGGTATGTGCTCTGGTTAACAATGCTCTACTACTTTACATCGCTCCAAAACTCAGCAATGTAAAACAACAATTAGATTTAGTTCATAATTTTGTGAGTTGGGAATCTGCAAAGGGCTTGGCTGGGCAGTTCTCATTTGGGGCCTTTAACACAATTGTGGTCAGATGTCAGCTGTGCTGTGGTCATCTGAGAGCTCGACTAGATTGTATTTCCCCAATGGCTCACACTGTGACTGCCACTTGATGCTGCTTTCGGTTGGTTGCTTAATAGTGTCTGTAAGATGTGGCCTCTCCAGGAGAGCTGGACCTCTTACATGGTGGTTTTCTGCCCCCAGATTAAGTGTCCCAAAACAATGGGGAAAGACTGAGTGGCTTTTATAACCTAGCCTCAGAAGCCACTCAGCATCACTTCTGCCGCATTCTATTAACTGAAACAGTCACAAGATCTACCAAGATTTGAGAGGAGGAGACACAGACTCTTACCTTTCAGTGGGAGAAGTATCAAAGAATTTGAGGGTGGTTTTTAACTATTCCTATGTGATTGTCTCCAACGTGAAATTGAAGGGATTCAAAGAGAATTACTGAATTGCCAAAAGTCACATTCCTGAAACTTGACAGGCTTCTGGTCAAGATGGAGATGTAGATAAACACACTTTGCCTACTCACACAACTATAGAAAAAATTGTAACTAGACCACAAAACAAATATCACTCAGAACCATCAGAAAATTGAGTTGTATGGAAGTCCAACAACCAAGGATTTAAAGAAGCCACATTCATCCAGATGGGGAGGAGGGACAGAGACGTGGAGATGGGCAGAGTGGTGCATCCCACATGCATGTGTAGTAGATAAAAATCAGGAGGGATGCCTCAGGAGTGAGAGATCCCAGCCCCAGGCCAGAACACACAGCACAGGGTTCTAGCACCAGGAAGATAAATTCTCATAATTTCTGGCTGTAAAAATCAGTGGAGGTTGGAATGGCAGAGGAAACTGCTGGATTTACAGGAGACTCCTCTTAAAGGGGCCAAATGTACTTAGAACTTACACAGACTTACCCGCTCTGGAATTCAGCACCAGGACAACAGCTGGAAGGGCACCAGTGGCATACAGGGAGAAAGTGAAGTAATGGGAAACAAGACAAGTGCTGGGGGACGCTTCCTCCCAGGCAAACTTCAAGAAGCCAGGCAGCAGCATTGTCTCATCTCTGAGCCCTCCCCACACACAGAGCCACAAAGTTGTGAAGCAGGTTGCCCCACCCTGGCAATTACTTAAGGCTCTACCCCACACAATTTACAGGTGCCTTTTCTACAATAGGCCATGTTACTAAGACAGGAAGTCAAGGCAGCTCTACCTAATACACAGGAACAAATACAGGGAGGATGCCAAATTGAGGAGACAAAGAAATATGACCCAAGTGAAAGAATGGATCAAAACTCCAGAAAACAACCAACAAAATGGAGATAACCAACATATCAGATACAGAGTTCAAAACACTGGTTATCAGGATACTCAAAAAACTCAGTGAGTATAGAAGCATAGAAAAGACTCTAGCAGAAATGAGGGTTACATTAAGTGAAATAAAGAAAAATCTACAGGGAACCAACAGTGAAGGGGATGAAGCCAAGATTCAAATCAACAATTTGGAACATAAGGAAGGAAAAAAGCATTCAGTCAGAATAGCAAGAAGAAAAAAAGTGTTCCAAAAAATAAGGATAGAATAAGGAGCCTCTGGGATATCTCCAAACGTACCAACATCCAAATCATAGGGATGCCAGAAGGAGAAGAGGAAGACCAAGGAATTGAAAACCTATTTAAAAAAATAATTAAAGAAAACTTGCTTAATTTGCTCAAGGAAATAGACATATAAGTCCAGGAAACACAGAGAATACCAAACAAGTTGGACCCAAAGAGGACCACACCAAGACACATCATAATTAAAATGCCAAAGGTTACAAATAAAGAGAGAATCTTAAAAGCAGCAAGAGAAAGCAGACAATTACCTACAAAGGAATTCCCATAGGACTGTCAGCTGATTTCTCAAAAGAAACTTTGCAGGCAAGAAGAGACTGGCAAGAAGTATTCAAAGTGATGAAAAGCAAGGACCTACAACATAGATTACTCTATCCAGCAAAGCTATCATTTAGAATGGAAGGGCAGATAAAGTGCCTCCCAGACAAGATAAAGCTAAAGGAGTTCATCACCAAACCATTATTACATGAAATGTTAAAGAGACTTATTTAAGAAAAAGAAGATCAAAACTATGATAATAAAATGGCAACAGATTCACAACTATAACAACTGAATCTAAAAAATAAAAAACAAACTAAGTAAACAAGCAAAACAAAAACAGAATCATGGATATGGAGATCATTTGGAGGGTTATCAGCTGGGAGGGAGAAAGAGGAGAATGGGGGAAAGGTCCAAGGATTAAGAAGCATAAATTTGTAGATACTAAACAGACAAGGGCATGTTAAGAATAGTATAGGAAATGGAGAAGCCAAAGAACTTTTATGTATGACCCATGGACATGAACTAAGGTTGGGGGAATTGCTGGAGGGAATGGGGGTACTGGGTGGAGGGAGACAAAGGAGGAAAAATTCGGACAACTGTAATAACATAATAAAATACGTTTTCTTAAAAAATCACATTTCTAAAAGTTAAGGGAATGGGAATTCAAACCCAGCCTTGTCTGCTTCCTGACCAATCACCCCTTTGGCTAGGTTACAAGTGCCTCATATGCTGGGCTGTCCTGCTCTCTGTGCCTTAATAAATAAAGGGGTGAGGAACTATGTGTGCCCTCTACCTACAGAAACTTTAGGCCTCCTTTCTCTTTCTTTCTTTTTTCTTTGTTCCTCTTTTCTTTCTTTCCTTCTTCCTTTCTTCCTTTGTTTCTTCCTTCCTTTATTTTTTCCTTTTATTTTTTTGTAAGTATCAACTGACCACCTGGATTACCTGCCTCCTTAAGTTATTTCTAAATTACCAGCCAAATTCGAACACCCTCACGTTTATATTGCCCCCTGACCCCAGGGCTGTAGAACTTAAGACATAAGGAGGTAAAGTAACCACACTGAGGGCTTGAACAGAAGGGAGATTTCCAACTTGTCTCCACTATATCAGCAAATAGCATCTTCCCAAAGGCTGAAGCCATGATGTTCTCTTGCCCTAAAAGGATGGACACAGCTGTTGCATGTGAAGCTCTTGTATGTTCAAGAATTCTATAGTTCAAGAGGTTGAAGGCTCACTCAGACTCCTCCAGTTGTTCATTTTTGAAGACACTCAGAGATATTTCCTGCTCATCTATTTGCAAAAAGAAGCACAGACATTATGAGTATCAGACATGAACACCTACATCATCTGAACTATTCATTGGAAAGAGTTCTCATTTCCAAATGATCCTTCAGGTGATCATAACAGATTATAGACTTAATTGCATCCTGTTCATAACCACTGAATGTTTCAGCTGAGTGGCGACTGTTGTCAATTGTTTCCCCTTGAGGATGAAGCGTGCCCTCTAGCACCCTAACAGCTGCCTCTGGCAAGTCCAGTGAGGACCAGGTGGTACTGAAAGAGGGCTCAGGCACAGACTAGGCACCAGTTTTGAAGTCTTACAGTCCTGGACTCAAACCCTCGTTCTGACACTCAGCACAAGTTTCTCAACCTTTTCAAGCCTCAGGGACCTGACTATCAAATATAGATAATAAAAGCATCTTCCTCTTTCAGATTGTTGTAAGCTATGCTAAATGAGACTGAGTGACACCATGTACTTAGCACAATGCCTAACAGCGTTAAATAAATATTAGCTGTTATTATTACCCCTAGAAGTAATTAGAGAATTTTGAGGTAATGCTGAAGCCCAGAATGGAAGAAATGGGGGCTAGTCAGGATTCAGAGAGAGCTCATAGATACAGCAGTTTTAGGCAGGCAAGGCGTTAAAACCCAGGAGATCAACTATGGGAAAGAAGGTGCAGAGAAGCATGCAGCATCTGGTATTTGGAGGATTAAAGAGTCAACAAGAGTCAAACATAAGCAAAGCTCTCTCATACTAGCTTTTGTCTCTCAAACAATGTTCTCAAATATTGGACAGCCCAACATCCACAAACAGAAAGACTTCTAAAGTCAAGCAATGTATAATGTCTTTACCATAGGAAGTTGCAGAAATTAAGAAGAGATAACATCCATTGAGCATCTACTATATGCAATGTATACTGAGTCATTTCTATATAAATTACATCATTGATTTCTCATGTTATGCTGGACAATTGGAATCCTTGGCCCTATATTTCATAAAGAAACTGAGGCTCAAAGAAGTTAATATACTTAGGGTCATGGAGTTAGAATGTGGGCGAGCTGGAAGTTAAAATCCACCTAACTCTGAAACTTGTGTTCTTTTGACTATGTCTTCCAAAGAAGTTTCCTAGAAGACCCGCACGGGTCAGGCTTTGAGGGATAGCTGACTCCTCTCAAGTGAGGAAGCATAGGGGAGTTGTCCAAAAGGTCTTAGCCATGACTGAAATATCATTCTCTTATTTTTTTTGCCATGCTCTGATTCTAGCTGTTATTTCCTGCTAGGAAAGCAGAAACATTAGGGCTTGACTTTGAGTCTGTACTTTCCTGTCCTTTGGCATTTACTTCCTCTGTAATCTTAATTTTTCAACTTCCATTCAAGTACATTAAGAAGCATTTGACCTTAACTTAGGCAGTTTGTTCTTGTACGAGAGCATTATACTGGCAACACCCAAAAAAAAGACCCTGGTCAATTAGGAAAGAAGGCTGGCACCTCTGCAAGAGATTTTGACAAATGAAAACCCAACTACATATTTCTCTTCCAGATCTTAACTGGCACACAAGAAAATATACAGTAATATAACTCACTGAATAATGAAAACTAGGTCACAGGGATGATGTAGAAGTGGCCTAAAAACTTGTTGTCTTTACCGCCATGCTGAGAAGCCGGTGGCGATTTTTTGTTTCAAGAAAATGGCATTGTTCTATATTGCATTTAGAACTGTGGTCTGTCTGACAGAATGCAGCTGAACATTTGGTCCCTTGTACCTAAGACACGTGATGACAATGTTTATGCACACTCCTCATGCAAGCCCGTGTATGGAATCAATTTGGAAGGATTCTTTAGAAAGGATTTGAGTTGAGCATTGCATGGGAAATGCCTGTGTCAAAAATTCAATAACATGTTACTACACTATGTCAAAACAAATGTTCTAGTAACACACTTCATATTGCACTGACAGAGAACAATAGCATTACATGTGCCACCTGATAAAATTTTCACAAAATGTTGTGATCAGTTTACCTGTTATAATTGTTTTTCTTTTGCTATGTGGAAGATTGGAGCCACTAGCATTCTGGATTTGCTACTAAAACTTTTTTTTCTTCTCACATTTTTCCCAAAGAAATAAGAGAAAAATGTCTGCTTTCGGTATGATCATAAATGCCAGAAACTTGCCTCTCTGATCCAAGTACTGCTTCTTTAAATAATGGAGCCTGGAGAGTGTGTACAAATTCACCTAGATAGAAAGTGACATAACCGAGCTTAGAACACCCTGACTTACAGACGCATTTTGCTGACACGGGTATCTAGGTGAGCAAGTATAATTCTGAAGGTAGAAAATGAAAGTTAAGGTTTCATCTGGTTGAATTTGGGTGGAAAAAAACCACAGTTTCTCATATTTAAAAATAAACCTTTTTAAGTAGGCAAGAAAAGTAGTCTGTTCTTGGGGATAGGACAGGAATCTCTAATTTTATACCAGCTCAGCATATGAAATTTCAGATTGAAATAATATGATGGAATATCTAGTAATATGTAATTACTTGAAAGTTCACATTAGTAACATTCTGAATGTCTAACGACAAATTACAAAGAATATTAATATTATACAATTTTGAATGCCATGTATATTCTGAGGTCAAATTAAATGTTGGTGTTTGTTGTGATGGAAAAGGCTCTCTGGAATAAGGTCAACAGACTTTGGTTTGAGTCCTAGATTAGCCACTAACCAGCCATGTCACCATGGAAGAGTCATTTAACATATCTGGGTCCCCATTTCTTCAACTGTAAAATAAAAATGTTTGATAATATAACCATGATGACCCTTTTTCAATCAAAACTGTGTGACTCAGTGTTTTTCCAAAAGACAGAGAAGAGAGAGCCAGTGATGGATATGACCACAGCCCTAAGGGTTGCTGGCAGTCTCTGCTCAAAGAAAGAAGCCAAGGGCAAGATGTCCTACCGAGAACAAAAAGGCATCTTGGAATCATTTCCTTTGTCATTCTCCTTCTCTCATCTTTCCAAACACCTCCATCCCTTTGGGGAATTTTAAGCATCTCTGGGGTTAAAACCAGTGCCTGATCTGAAAGCTGTGCTCTCATTTTAAAAGTCTGTGCCCTCTCTCAAAGACCTTTCATTCCACCTACCTGTCACACTGCCTCTCTCCTTCCACTAGTTGTAATTTCTGGAACATCTCAGCATAAACACCTTTCTGTGAAAACACACATTCAATTTTGCAAAGGGAGCTAAAGTGGAAAATAATCTTCCAAAACCAAAACTTCTCTTCATGAAAACATCATACAGTTTCAGAGGAAAACTGACAATTGACAATGGGTAATAGCCAATATGTGATTCCTACAGCCTTGCTGGTAGGTAGGGGTTGGGAGGACTGTTTTCTGCTTTCTGGAGGTCCCACATCTTCATATCAGCATTTGACTTGCATCCAGTCTTCTAGGTTGGGAATTTGGATGACTATAAAAACAGAGTTCGGCTTCTTAAATTGATGTGTACTTTGGGTGAGTTAGCTATAATTTGCTTTCCCTGTTTCCTATGTGGGTTGTCCCTATTTCTCCCCAATATATTCTTTCTCCCACCACTTCAACTATCCCAGCCACTACTCAGTGCTTTGACATTTATTGCTAATAAAAATAATAATACTTATCATTTGAAAGTTAGTAGTATAGTTTGAAAGTTTTATGTATTATACATTTATTTTTCCTTGGATTTATGTCACTCTCTCCACCAAGCAAAGAATAAATAAATAAAAGCACTTTATCATATTTATAACGTACTGAAATTCAGAGATTTCTGAATAGGAAACAGACCAGGGACACTTAGCCAAGATTAATTTAACTAGAAAACCAAACTTTTTGCGTACAATGCTTTGAAGAAAGATGTTTGTCTGTGCAGATCATGTCCACACATGAAATGGGAAGGGGTAACTGGGGCAATTACCTCTGTACCAGAGGCCTTCTAGCTTCACCTTTTCCCAGATATGCTCAGGTATCAAAAGCACAAAGGGTTTTCTGGGCTCAGTTATATCCTAATAATTGTTTCAGTTCTCTGCTTTCTTTTTAGTGTGAAGATGCAGGGTAAAAGCCTTTAAAAACAGGCTGAAAAGGTTTCCCAGACGTGAAATAGATTTTACAAAAGACACTTCTGGCAAGTTTAATGTAAGTAAATCAGAAACATATGGACTATGTTTCCCTCAAAATACCCATGGGTATGAAAGCCCAAAAACACATAAAAAGTAAAGGGAAACTGTTTTCCAAAGCCGAGCTTATTTGAGAAACTGCATGCTGTAACAGAGAGCCTGGCTCAGCTCCCCTAAAGCAGGGGATGGAGCCAGTGGTCAGGCAGCCCACCAGCTCCTACCCTTGTGCTTCCGTTGACAGTCCTCATTTCTGAGGATGGTGTATGTGATTGATGGCTCCTTGACCTGTGTCTATGGGTGTGACTGAGAAAACCATTGCTTGGTGCTTCCCATACTGAAGACATGACTTCATAGCTCCTTTGCAACCATCTGTAGTGAATGTTTACACAGCCTATTTCTCTTCTTGAAGGCCTCTCATGCTAAACCATCAGGCGGTGGTAAGCATACATTTACTGAACACTTAGCATGTGCCCCATGGGGAAGGATAACAAACAAATAGACAATCAGATGCCAGCCCAGGAGGTGAATTATAGACTCCGGCTGAGGAGGAACTTAACGATTCCGGAGTTCCCCCTTCCCCTGTGTGGGAATTCCAGCTCCAGCTTGCAGTGCAGACAGTGGGAGGACAACTCAAACAATATTTCAAGTGGAAAAATCACAGTTTGGAGAGTCAGAGGACCTGGTATCAGGCCCCAGCAACACCATGACTGTGGATCATTGTTTGACCACTCAGAGTCTCAGTTGCCTCAGCAATTCAATGGGACTAATAGTCAAATCACCTACTGAGGCTGCCAAGGGCTTACCAAAAAATGCCATGCCTCTTCCCCTCCCAAGCACTAAATAAGTAGAAAAACAAAACAACGAGGAAGATAGAGGCCAGAATTTTCATCTTTAATCCTGGGAGAAGCCAGGTCAGAAGACAGAATAGAATGAGAGATTAATGGGTCTGCCACCTGAACCCCTGTGTGAGGCAGAGGACTCCCTCAGTCCCAGGCCACCCTGGGCTGGGGCAGGCCTCTGCATGCCAAGGGGGGATTGAGGCTTAGGGCTTGAAAGGTAGAGGAAACCTCAGATTCTCGGTGCATGGCTCACTCCCAAAAAGAAACAGGAGGGCTATACTGAGCTGAGCATGTTCAGATTATTCTGCTCAAACCACCAATCAGATAGATCCCTCTGCTGCCACGAAGAGGAGTACCGAATTGGGCAAAGAACAGCCGAAGGTGACTCATAAGATGTGTTCTCTCTACCTGAATGAAGCCAAGAGAAGCCAGCTAAGCGAGATAAAACGTGTGAAAGCCCTCATGTAAACTGTAAATATCTGTTGCATTTTATGCTTTTGCTCAATCCATCTACATCTATTGAACATCTACTATTTGCTCAGTCTTGTCACCAGCTTCCAGGAAATTAAGGTGAAGTAAGACATTGTTCCTTTACTTTAGATTATAATCTAGTAGGAGAAACAGACAAGAAAGCCAAAAATTATTTATTTATTTTTATCCTTATCCGACGATATGCTCATTGACTTTTAGAGAAAGGGGAAGGGAGGGAGAGAGAGTGGGAGAGACATCGATGTAAGAGAGAAACATCGATCTGTTGCCTCTCACACATGCTTGGACTGGGGACCGAGCCCACATTCCAGGCATGTGCCCTGACCAGGAATCAAACACACAACCTTTTGGTTTATAGAACAACACTCCAACCAACTGGGCCACACTGGCCAGGAGGAAGCCAAAAATTGCAGTATGCAGCGAGTGCACTAAGATACTGACGTCTTTAGGAGGTATAACAATAATGCAGAGAAGGGGCATTTGTATAATTGAATGGATGACCAGGTTAGCCTTCTTTGTGGAAATGACATTTGAGAGCTGAGGTCTGAAGAACACAAAGGAGCTTAGTGAGAAACTGGGATTTGGGATGACTTTCAAGTCAGAGAGAAGTCCAGAAGGCACAAAAGAAAAGGATGGCACATTTCAGGGAACTGAAAGTCCTTCTATACGGTTATAGGAGCAATTGTCTTAGTGTTACGGAGAATAATCAGAAAAGAGCATTACGATCTAAAACAGTATGGCAGAGTGTAAGGGTAAGAGTCCTCAGAGTATGGGCATGTCCTAGAAAAGGTGAAGGCTACATCACTGCTTAAAGGTGGCAAAGCACAAAGGAGAAATAAGACCAAACAAGAAGGTGCATTTTTTAATTTAATCTTTCTTTTATTTGTTTCCATTACCATTTAGTCACCTAGGAGACACATTTTTAAACTGACTTGATAAGTTTAACTTTTGTTTTATGTAAACTGTAAAACATGTAAAACATTTGTTTTATGTAAAACAAAATAAGGGTTATTTAAGAAAGCAAGTACGTGTGTGTGTGTTATCAATGGAGAAGGGAAGGCTGTATCCCCAAATATTAACAGTGGCTATATCTGGCTAATGGGATTGCTAATTATTAATTTTTCTTATCTTTCATTTCTATCATAAATGTTTATAATTTTTAATAAAATGACTAATAAAACTGACCTGGTCACAAGAGATTTTCTATGTAAATTATCCTTTCAAGTGGTGGTGTCAAGCGTTAGGTTCTCTTTTACAATATTACTGGCTCTTTCCCGTGATGGATAATCAGGTCACATAGCCCCAGGTTCTATGGGCCCTAGCTGTTCTCTCCCACCACAGCTGTGATCTTCTGAAATATTTGCAGTGAACACTGGGTGAAGATTCATTCAGTTGGAAGTTCAGGACAGAAGTCACGTTTCCTCATCCATTAATTCATTTATTCATTCTAGTGTTTCCAGGGACAGGCCTTGTCCTAGGTGCTCAGAGTAGAAAAGCAACACAGACTCCACCCGAGCTCGTGTGGCCGACTGACTGGAGAGGAGAACTAGGGAAGACCCGCGCCGCACACCTGCAGAGAAGGCTAAGTCAGTGTTATTACACAATCCTGCACACACTGTGCTCCTGTTCCATTTCCTTTGTGTTTCCACAGTTACCTATGTCTGGGTCAACCAAAAATATTCTTTTTTAGATAGATGAATGAGTTTTCTTTTTATTTAACATAAATACTATATATACAATGCCAACTATACACATTCTCCTGCACTTGCATCTTTTACTTAAAATATACCTTGAAGATGATATTATAGAAGTAAACACTTTCTTTGTCATATGATGAAGCATGAATGCACTTCTAGAAGTAAAATGTACATTTGGGATTTTGACAGAAATTACTAAATTCCTCTCCATAAGCATTGTTCCAGTTTACTCCCTCCTGCCGGCCCCCACCGTCTAGTAGTGCCCTCCCTAACCCAGCATGGTATCAAACTCTTAATCTTTGCCCAGCCAATAGGTGAAAAGTGATATCTCATTTCAGTTTTTATCTATATTTCTATTGTGAGTGCAGAGTATGCTTGAGCAGGATTAAAGAGCCATTTTGCTAAAAGCCTGTTTACTGCTATCACATGCAATCTCTTTAAGAGACAAGGACGGCAGAATCTCCAGGAAAAAAAAAGTGCAACAGCAGGCAATATAAATCTGTTCTCAGCCACTTCTGTGAAGCAATTGACTGCTTTTCACCTATAACCTGAGCATTTATAAGTTGCTTTCCACATGGCAGAGAAATCACAGAGGAGACAGAAACCAACACGTGAGTACTTGGTATACATCAGGCTGCAAGCTCTACATACACTCTCATTTAATCCTCCCAACATTTTAATCCATGAGGCTCTGAGAGGTTAAGTATCTGCCCAAACTCACAGAGATTATGAATGGCAGAGGAAGAGCTAAACCCAGTTCTAAAGGCCAACACCCATATTTTGTGTGCTCCTGTTATGCTGAGGTATTTAAAGCCCCATGGAATCCTGGAATTCATATGCTAAGAGGCCATCTTTTTACTTTAATCATGAACTTCTAAGCAGAAGTATACTATAGTATTGCTTACCTATAGAGCTTAAATATAGGCCTTGACACGATTTCTCATGATCTCAGCTTCCTGTAAGCCTTACCTGCCACTTAACACTCAGCATTAAATTAACTCTTAGAATTATTGAAGATAACCAATTGTCAGCACCAGGAGTTGTCCAGAGATTTAAATATTATTATTAAGACCAAGAAATTGGCTGAGAGTTGGTATACACACATATGTTGCAGAGCTGTGCCATTTAGCTCAGCAAGGTAGCCCAGAGGGTTTCTGAGGTGGCATGTTGATGACTCACATTGTGAATGCATATGGCAGAACCCCAGAATGAAGTCTTGAGAGAACCAGATCTGACAACTGCAAAGCTCTGAATAAGAAATGTAGCCAATGATGTTTCATTACTTCACATCAGACATCCTAACACAAATATGAGGCTCAACAATGGGAAGACAGCCTCTTCCCCAGAAGCTGCGTATCAGAGATTAGATCAGGCAAACAAATGGTATGAGGGGGTAAAGAATCACAAGAGGGAGAGTCATCTTGAGAAAAAATGTCTTTAAAAAAAAATCTATCAAAAGGTGCTTGCAAGCAAGGCACCCTCCCATGTGACATATCCTGGGGGGCTACTCAGAGTAAGGGACTGGGGACGGTGGTATTCTAGGCCACAGTGAGATAATTACAGAAATTGGGAATAAGCATTTAGAAACTTTTATAGCAATTTGGCAGAGTGATTTTTATGTCTGTTGAATCTAATAATTAAAAAAATGGAGCTTGTAAAAAAATTTCTTAAAGCCATCAAAATGAAAAAGTGTTTTGGTAGGTGACAAGTGCTTACGTGACAAGATCGCAGTTAGTCAGGATGAAGACGCCCTGGCGTCCTGTCCCGTAACGGAGGGTTGGCAGAGGCCGCTGCACGGCCAGAAGTGCGTGAAGCAGGGCGCGCTGGTGGTGGAGCACTTCCACCTTTGAAGGCCTTTGGCGAAAGTTGAAACCAGCACCAGGATTACCACCGCACAACTGCCGCAGTTGCAAGTTGTATTAAAAATGTGCGGAATGGCTTCTCTGGGTAGAAACTTTTATTCGCCATTGCAAGATGTAACAGAACAAAAGCATCTGAGAAAATAATTGAGAAATTATGTCACATACTCCAGAAATCTGTATCCAAGACGTTGAGATAGCCAAATTCCAGAGCGCTATGAAGAATTTCCGAGGATGTGCTAAGTAAAATAAGCTAGATACAAAGGACAAATATGCTTAATTCCACTTATATAAGGTACCTAAACTACGTAAATTCATAGAAACCAAAAGCAGAATAGAGGTTCCCAGGGCCTTGGGGGAGAAGGAAATTGGGATTTAATGTTTAAGGAGTACAGAGTTTCTGTTTGGGATGACGAAAATTTTCTGAAAATGGACAGTGGTGATGGTTGAAGAACATTGTAAATGTAACTTAATGCCCCTGACCTGTACACTAAAAATGGTTAAAATGGTAAATGTTATGTGTATTTTACCACAATGAATAAATAAGAATTCCCAATAAGTAAGAATTTCCAAGTACTAACTGTTTATTTTAAAAAACAGAATAGCTTCCAATAAAGCAGCCCTTTTCTGCCTGGGTGAACACCAAAAATAAGTTAATTAATGAAAGCACAGGGGTCATCCCATCTGGATGTAGTTGTTGTGTTTTATAAAACCAGAAATATACCTTTTGCTCATAGGGAAAGCCTGGGGAGTTAAAAAATACTATTTTAAAAAGCAGTCAAGAATGCTATCAGTATTAAAACCTCAGTGACTCTGTGTCATTTGACAGTTCCTAATCATGCCATCTTACTGAGATGTTCCCCACCCCCATGTAAAACCTGTCTCCTGCCCATTGTCTGAACGGACTCATCTAATCAGACTGGCGGGGCGCGACAGTCAGTCTTCGTGAGCAAACCTGCAAACGCACGGCTGAGGAGGCTATCGTTCCATAAAGACACACTCTATTTTTAAGATTTATGAGTAAGAGTTCCATTTAAGGGTCTCCAAGCAAGCTCTTGACAAACCCTTCTCCATAAATTTCTGGTTTTATATTCTTCTGGGACTCATATCTTTCTCCATCCCTCTGGCTCATTGTTAGAGTCCGTGTTCTCCAAGTAGCCATTCGCCGGCTTCTCCTTTCTCTATATGTTCTCTCTTGGCACTCCCATCTACATTCTCCACTTTAGTAAGTCTAGTCTTTGTCATTCGGATTCTGACCTTTTTCTCCCCAGCTCCAGTCTCCATTTCACTGCCTTTTAGACAATTCCTCAGTGATGGCCCACAGACACTTCAAGCTCCGTGTGATCAAACATTTATCATCTGATCCTCTTCCTGTGTCACATGCTTCTACACATGGCACCACCACCGTCCTTCCAGTCACTCAAGCATGGACATCTGGTACATGCTTCTATATTATTCTCTGCCTTCTGCTTTTCCTTCCATCTGGCATGTTCCCTGCCCATATGAGGTGTCAGAAACCAGAAAAATAGTTGATCATTCTCTGCAAACACCGGAATGTTCTAAGGACCTCAAATCCCCAGAAACCAGAGGTCAGTTAAAGCGCAGGTATGGGAAGCTGGAACTTGCCTGGAATTCATTAATGAGCATCTGGAAGTTACAAATGCCCCACATCTCTGCTGAACCTGTAGATATTACCCATATTACTTAAAGGGACAGTGACACATAATACATCCCCCTAGCATTGTAAGATGGAGGTCAGCACCACCACCAGAAAAAGCTGGAGGAGTTGGAAACTCTGCAGAGTAGGATGGAGGCAGCTATTCAATCTTTCATCATATATTGAGCATCAATTATGCACCAACCACTCTACTGGAGACACAGAGAACCAAGCCATGTCCTTCCAGGAATTCCCAGCCCAAAGAAGCAACACAAAATTATAATAGAGGGTGAAGTTATAATAGAGGGTGAAGGGGGTATATCTTCAGTAAAAATATACACAGGACACCGGAGGGCAGGGTAAAGGGTTCCCAATATTCTGGGAACGTGGGTGACATAGTAGAGATTGTGGAAGACTTCATAGAAGCTGTTGTCTCTGAGTTTTGAGCTGAGTTTTAAAGGATGAGGAAAGAGTGCTTTAGAGGAGAAGGACCTTCCAGGAAGAGGAGCCACTTGTGCAGAGTGAGGGCATTAGTGCACATGGGTTCTAGGAACTAGTTAGCATTACAGCATAGCTGTGAAGGCAGAAAATGACCGCTAAAGAGGCAGTCGGGTCCAGGATCACACAAAACTTTGTACAGCAAGCTAACCCACACCCTTGACCTTCTCCTGTTACCCGACAAGCAAGGATTACAAATCCTAATTAGCCCTTAGAGGTGGAGGTGAACTTGCATATTTTCTAGTTCAGTCCTCTCATTTATAAGTCAGGAAAGGAAACACAGGGAGAAGAAGCAACTTGCCCGGGGCCTTCTGCTGATCCCTGCATATTACACCTTCTCATCCAACAAATATCCCACACACAGAGTTGCTGCTAAGAGCTCACCATGTAGAATAGACTCCATGACATGAGGGGAGTGAAGACAGCAAAGTACCTGCTCCAGGGCACTCCTCTTGAAAGCAAGCGTGAAGGAGGAAATCATCATTTGCAGAAAGAATAGATTTGCAGAAAGAATAAATTGCACACAGACACTGAGAAAGAATAAACACCTTTCAAAGGCAAACCTACTCCCTGTGAGTCATCCCAAACCAATGGTGCCAAAACCAGAATGTGCTAGCAGCACTTCCAGTGCTAATATTCCTAACCAGGCATAAGACAAACAGTTAGCCTTAATCATAACTGAAAGCAAATGGTCAAATACAAGCACATAATCTCTACTCTCAAAATGTGAAAGGGTCACTTTACACTTTTTTTGTTTGTGTGTTTGTTTCAGGGGCAGCAAAAGGGGTTCTTAGCACAGTGTGAGGGTCTCCAGAGACAAGAAGCTTATCCTAATTAGATACAGTGGGAGTGTAATCAAGCACGAAATTTGCATCTAGATGGAGCAAGGTTTGAGCAGCTCACTCACTTGGCGGGGCTCTGAGCTAAGAGCTTACCTCTCTAAGCTTCTCTAAACTGCCTGGCACACTGCCCAGAGGGTCATGGGCTCCCCTTCCACCTGCCTTGCCCCTGTAGGAGTACAACAGCAGTCACAATGACTCCCTATTCTGTATCTATCCCACCCCCACTCTGACCCTAGGCTGGCCAGGTGACTTATTTTGACAAAAGGCACTTAGCAAATGTGACACAATCAGAAACCTGGAGAATGTTTGTGCATTGGAGTTTTCCACTCTTTCGTAACTCATGGGGATCTTTAACCACCACCATGTGAAGATGTCTGAGCTAATAATCTGCTGGATAATGAGACATGTGGCTAAATCATCTTATTGTCCCATCTGACATCAAGCCAACCACCAGACATCATAGTGACCACCACAGATTATCTGGCCTCGGCTGGGCCAACTCACACCAGAAGAACCACCCAGTCAAACCACTAACCATGAGAAATAACAAAGGCTTGCTCTTTTAAGTCTAAATCTGGAGTTACTTTATTAGGCAGCAAAAGCTGACAAGCACACTCTGTAAATATTAGAAGCTCCCTGGTTTCTAGCCTCAGATCTCTCCTTACTCAACATGAGAGAGTGATACATTAACACCAAAATTATGACTCTCAAAGCCATAGTCCCAGAAAGTTCTCTCTTTTCTATGGCAATTTCATCACATGTCTTTTAGGTGACTCAAGTCAAAGGCTCATAGTAAACTCATTATATTTCCCACAAAACAAAAATTTTCATCTTGTTATTCTGTTTCTAACAAGTGAAATATGAAGATTGTTCCAGACTCCTCCCTCCTTCTCATCTATATCCGATCCACCACCAGATCCTGTCAATTCAGCCTCTTAAAAAGACATGGATGTCTGTCCTCTTTGTTTCTCTTTTTGTATTTCTGCTCTCAGTAAGACTCAACTCAGAAGCCACAGTCCATATATAAAGCACCCTCCCTCCCGAACCCCAGAAGAAATTCATTTCTCCCTCCACGCCATCACTGTGCTTTGCACACTTGTAAATGTTACAGTTAGTACACTATACTGTAGTGGTCTGTTACACGTTTTCCCTGTCTTACCATCTCAAACCCTTTCTAGCACCTTCCTTACTGCAGCATCTGGAACAGTAGCTCATATATAATAAGCATTCAAAAAAGTTTTCATAATAAATGAAATCTTAGTGTCCTTCCCTTTTCCCTTACAATAAGCTAGCTTCATGAGTCCATCATTAACAACTTCTTGATGTGACTAAGCTCATTTTATAGAATTTTGAACAAAATTGCTGACAAAAATGTTATAAGATCTTCCAATTTAATATTTCTATTTGGAGTATATTTTTTCAATATTAGTCACCCCTGGTGGGTTGTAATCATGTGGTCTGGCTCTGTATGGCAATGTACATCTTTGGCCCAAAGGAAAAATTCCTAAGAATAAAGAGTTTGATGACTCCCACAGAAAATTATATATCCTGAGGAAGTGTTGATGAGTAAAAGAGTAAGAGATATGAAGAAAGCAGTGGAGTCCCAGTTCAGAGGATACTACAAAACATAGAAGCACCATAGGAAGGATCCTAACTCCCTTCCCAGTAGGGTGACGTTCTGGCAAGAGTACAGGCATCAGAGTCTAGAGGACGAATTCGAGTCTCAGTTCCTGCAGAACTCTATGTCCACCAGCAAGTCTCACAACTTCTCTTTCCTCATCTGTAAAATGAGGCAGTTGGACCAAATTATTTCAAAATCCTATTCGTTAATTAAATCCTCCATAATCTTATGGTTTTATGACAATGATTCCTAAACCTTCCTGTGTATCAACACCCCTCAGGAAGCTTTATAAATCTACAGTTCCCCAGATTTCCTTCTCAGAGATTGTGATTCTGGCAATAGGAGAAGAAGCCTGGGAATTTTGTAGTTTTAGAAACCCCCAACAGGTGATTCTGATGCAAAGCCCCATTTGGGAGCTGGGCCACCATCTAGAAACTTCATCTGCTATCATTTTCACCTACCTCTACCACCTACAGAATAATGTTTTTCAATGGGAATATGTCTCCAATTTTATAATAATGGTTAGAGGGAATACAGGATTCACTTTACATAAAGTCACCTCAGGGGCACTTTACTGGAACACATCGATTGCTCAAATATGAAAATTACCCATAGGGTTTTGTTTTTCAATATCTGTATTATCACCATTTTCAGCGTGTGATTTGGTATAATCTTGGGCAAAATACTTTCTATATAAACCTATATTAGTTTTTTTAATGAAAATCAGTAAAAAATTATTTCATGTATAAATATTTACAGCCATCACCCAGGGATATTCATACACTGCAGAGTGAGACATATGTCTGTGGCGAGAACCGGCAGCAGGTTAAAAATGTGCCATCTACAAATAGATCAACACAGTAGTTGCCTACCCACCCTCCATGTCTTCCTTACTAGCAAGACGTGTCCATTTCCAGGCAAAGGATCACAATGAGTCTGAGTTAATTATGACAAGATACTTGGCAAGATACTAATTTTTGCAGCCCCTCTCGCAGCTAGGGATAGCCATGAGGTCTGGCACTGGACATTGAGATTTGAGAGCTGGTCTATTGGTGGACCTCCAAGGAATGTTTTTTTCCCTCCTTGATAAGAGGAGGATCCTTTTTATCACCCAGATCCCTGATTCCTTCAGAGAATGCAAAGGGCTATAGCAGCCATGTGGTGACCATGAGGCTTAACTGTGAGGCCTCAATGTCCATACCTGGAGAAGACAGAGTTAAAACTGAGGAAGAGCCTGGTCCTTGAAGGCATTGGGAAGCCACGGCCCCTAATAGCAGACTCCACGGCTCCTCTTGCTATTAAATTAAAAACTAATTTTTTCAATCATACTAGCCACATTTTTAAAAATCTAGGAGGGACTCTAAGCAAACAAATGAACTAACAAGAGACTTCTTGTTAGGTGAAACAATTAAGTGTCATCATTGTTCCAAGTCACCGTGAACCTTGTTTTCTATTATTTGCAGTTAAAAATACATCCTAACCACATCAAAGTCTCGTCAGGGTTAAGTGTAATCTGCAGGAGGTAACTAGGCATACTTGGGGTCAGAGTTCTAGGCCATAAAGTAGGAAAAGAGCTGTCAGCGCGGAGGCGACATTTCAGTAACTGCTTGAAGGATGGGCGAAAGATGAGAAGAGGGGGTGGAGGCAGTAACAGCTTTTGTGGAGAGAGCTTGAAAATGAGAGAAAGAAATAAAAAGGCTTGAAGTTTATCATCTGGCACTCCAGGAGGGAAGACTTTACAATGGAAACATATAAGGGATTTTTCCTCAAAAAATTTCAGGAGTCAATAAAACTTGCTTACACATTCTACTACTTTTATTGCTCTTTTTCACTCCCCACCTTGAAAGCGCTACCTGTGCTCCTGTGTTGTGCCCACTGGCTCCACCCCAGGGGATGTCATTTAAGTTGATATGAACTTATTCTGGCTGAAGTTGGCTCTTGGTCACTGGAGCCTGGGCCCCTTCGAGCACCCTTCCGTGGTGCTCACTTCAAGTGTGTCAGGTCCCCTAGAATTCTGAAGCCACGTTAGAGCAAGATTCTCACATCTGGAACTGGTTTCCGGAAAACACACTATCTCCTCTCTCACACGCTCTCATTGTCTAACACAATACTTAAGAAAATGAAAAAGAACGTATTGGTGTATATAGCACGCTGACATATCAAAGTCCCCAAAGGAAAATATTTGAATTTCTTCCATCCATTCTCCTCTCCTGTTCTTTATGCTTCTCAATGAGAAGAAAGGTAGAGCTTACATTTTATGTCAACACAAAAGGCCTCTGTTTGTGTGCATTACGTATTAAAGTAGTCAGTGATTTGATGTCAAGGTATGTATTATACATACTTTTTTTTCTAGGCCATTATCAGCTTTCTTACAACACTATTATTCCCCGGCCCAGCTAATGCTTCTGTCAAAGATTTAGCAACAAGCATGGAAAATGTCAAACAGTGGGGAAGAGACCTAGCTGTTTCCACAACTACACAAAAAGCCTGAGTTGTCTTTCATGGAAAAGCAGAATAATTCTGCCATGAACACCAACATGTTTTATCAGAGCACAGAGGAATAGGGTGGCTTATTTGTTTTGCTCTGCACACCTGAGTCCATTTCCTCCGAATAAGCTTCCTTTCTTCTCTTGCCAATATACTTAATAAACTAGGGCCCATGTTGTTATCACTTCACCCTCTCCCCAGGAGGTAGCTGGCTTAGAACATGGCAGAAATCAGCCAGGAGAGCCAGTCCTGTTCTGTCTGCAGAGCAGTGTGATAAGATTTAAGAAGCACTAAAAGGCTCCTCTGGAGAAAAATATTTTTTTCAACCTGCTTACCAGGGTGCCTGAAATTACAACCTTTCTGCTTTAAGGCATTGAAAGCCTCCATTAAAATGCAAATATGTTAGGTGAGTTATTTTATCAAACCGTCACATCTTAGCTTGAATTAGTTTATAGCTTAATTCAAAATCCTGAAATGATGGGACACAGGGCCATAAGCAAAGATGATACAAGGTTTAGGTTTTAAAATGTGTTGCCTAAAGAGCAGGCCCGAGTAGCAGGACAAAGTGGGAGAACAGAATATAGTCTGGTCGCACCTAAAGTGAGGTCCAGAGCTAGCACACACAGGCAGATGCTCTCAACAGTCCTGGCTGAGCAACAGGCTGGTCCATATGATGAAGAGGTTGTCGTCCTCACACTCCAAAGATAAACTCAAGGAAGCAACTGTGTGCATATGGCTTCTTTTCTGCCCACTTAAATCAGCATCCTCAATGAATTACTTACCATTTCTTCCCTGCCTGAGTGCACTCAGGTCTCTTACCCACTCCCTCCCCAGCAATTTCAGAGGCTGAATAGAACCCATGATAAACACTACCAATAAGCTCCAATATTTCCGTTTGTCCTGCCCTCCCAACCCCTTGAAGTTAGTCATGGCTGTATGACTGACTTTGGCCAATGAAATGTAAACAAAAACAGAAGAGCTACCCTCTTCTGCTATGGTGAACTCTGAAGCATGGTGAACTTGAGTAAAGGTACTACAAGGTCAAAGCTGCCGAGCATGGTAGACACAGAGAACAGCTAACTGGAAAACTATTCAGACTTGCAGACGACTGTAATTGAGCAGGAATAAACTTCTGTTGTGTTAGGCCACTGATATTTTGGTGTTATTACTCTAACATAACCTCATCTCCCCTACTGATCCATACCCCATAGATAGCACTTCGGGCCCTCTCTGTTACTATACATCCATCATTCAGCAAATATTTATTGAGCACCCATAATGTACCAGATGATATTATAGGTACCAGAGATTTAGTAGGACTGCAACAGTAAAGACATTGTCCTTGGACTAATGGAGGTTACATTCTAGTCAAGGAAAAAAGATTATAAATAAGTTTACCTGTTAGTAATAAGCTTGGTTGAACATAGCAGAACACCCAAATAATATCAACTTTAGCAAATTATAGGTCCAGTTTCTCTCACATAAAATAAGTCTGCAGGTTGGCAATCCAAGACTCATATGGAGGCTCTATAATGTCATCATGGGAGATGAGGTCAGAGAGATGGAGAAACTAGGTCATGGAGGACCTTGTGGATTTCATTCCAGGGTGTTGAGACACAAGTGGGGAACTGAGAGGTAAGCAGAGAGTGACATCATGTGATTAATCATTAATTTTGTCATTTTAGGTGCTTCTGGGAACGGGTTTGTAGGGGGATACGAATGGTGACCAGTTAGGAGTCTGACTGAGACCTCCAGACAGCAGATCATGGCTCTGGACCTCTAGTAGGCTGGATGGGCAGTGCTAAAAATGCAGTTGTGACCAGCAATCATGAATTTTGGGTAAACCCCATTGGCCTTGGTGGGTAACTCCTTCTATGAGAGTTTGGCTGCACATCTATGGCCTTGAAGAAAGCTTGGAGAAAGTTGCTTGTTTGTTTGTTTGTTTGTTTGTTTGTTTGTTTTCAGAATTGAAGTCTCACTTGGGGAGTTTGACTGATTGGACCCAAGAGGAGGCTGGGAAGTCAGACACAAGTCACTGAAATGAGGGACACTGCTCTCTAAGCAGAATGGAGAGGGAAGTGGTGGGAGGCAAAGGCTGAGGGGCTGAAGCTCCTTCCGGGAGTCAGTGACTTTTTGTTTCCCACCTGTAGCCAATGCTTGGCTTTTGCCTATCTGTCCTGCTTCTACGGATGGACACGTGGTTGGATTATCTGCCTGGGACCTGGCAGCAAGCACCACATGGGCCCCATCTGTCCGATCACCGTTGCCACATACTCTGCCACTCACTTCTCGGTCCTGTTCCACCCTCATGCATCCCAAGTGTTGAGCTCCCAAGCATCTCAGAAGAAAGAAGAAACTCTACTTGTATACTCCAGTGGTTAAGTATAAGGGCTACAGGTAGGCTGCAGGTTCAAGTCCAAGCTTCTCCATTTCCCAGCTGTGTCACTCTAAACAATTACTTAACTTTTTTGTGTCTCAACTTCATCTGTAAAATGAGGCTATGAATGAGACCTCCTCCAGGGCTATTGTGAAAATCAAATGGATCCATGAGAAGCACTCAGAAGAGTATGTAGCACACAGAAAAGCTCTCCATTAAGCTGATCCAATGTTGCTGTGTATCATCTTCCTGCATTACTTCGATCAAATCTCACTCACTCCTAACACCTCCCCTTCCCCTAGCCTTCATTTATCTACTTTCTCTAACTTGTTTTATACTTACTATTCGTAACACATAATCTGCATCTTATAGCATGCTGACCTGTTCTCTAATTGTTGGTATCACTCAATTTGGCACTTGAATCCACACTAATGACTGTATGCTGATATGTAAAATCATACCTTGTCCTAATTCTTCATGTCCATGCCTTAGCTTTTCTAACCAAGTATGCTAGAAGACTCCCAGTCATATACTTTTCTCACATCTTCACATAAGTCATGCAGTGTGCAATACATGATGCAGATGTGCTGAGAGAAGGCCTTTCATCTAGAGTAGTCCAGAAACCTAATGTGTAAGTGGGAAAGTGCTTCAGAACTGAAACTGACCCATATGAATCTCTAGTTAAGCCAACAGTTCTCTGGGTAGGGCCTGTGCTATCTTGGGAAGAATGTCATGCATTCTCTTCTGAAAGCTTCCCAAAATACTTCAAGAAATAGTCTGACTTATTCAAGATAAAAAACTGCAACTTTAGCTGTGACCAGTATGGTTCAGTTAGTTGGGCATCATGCTGCAAAGTGAGAAGTCCCTGGTTCAATTCCCAGTCAGGGCACATGCCTGGGTTGTAGGTTTAGTCCCCTGTCAGGGTGCTCCCAAGAGGCAACCCATCAATGTTTCTCCCTCAAATCCATGCTTCTTTCCCTCTTTTTTCCCCCTCTTCCCTTTCTCTAAAAATAAATAAAGTTAAAAAAAAAACACTACAACTTTAGCCAGATCCTCAGACCTCCTGGGCCAGCTGGGATAACTGGCCATCAAAACAAATAAGCTGTTTCAGACCATTCACTCAGATCCTCTCCCACTATAAGGAGAGAAACTAAGCGGAACTCGTGAGCCGGCTAAGAAGCTGCCCTGAACTGCTCCATGGCTTTGGGAGCTACCGAACCTGAAGAAAGAGCTATAGGCAGCACTACCAAGAACTTCTGCAATGCAGGGCAGTCCAGTTTGCCAATCAGAAAGCCTCTCGACACATTCTTTTAATACAGCTAATACCACTGATGAGTGGGAGTACACAGGAGTCAGAATCTGCAGCCTGGCCACGAGAATTCAAACCACAGCTCTGCCACTCTAACCTCTCTGTGCCTCGGATTCTTCAGCTGAAACGTAGTAGCTGTAACAGCTCCCAAAGCTTACAGTTTTTATGAGGATTACAAGGTTTTAGCCCTGGCTGGTATGGCTCAGTGGATTGAGTGCTCACCTGCAAACCAAAGGGTTGCCAGTTCGATCCCCAGTTAAGGCACATATCTGGGTTGCAGGCCAAGTCTCTGGTAGAGGGTGGCAGCTGCACTTCGATGTTTCTCTCCCTCACTTTCTCTCTCCCTCCCTCCCTCCCTCTCTCTCTAAAAATAAATAAAAATATTTTTAAAAAGGTTTTAAATTATTGTAATGCTCAGAACAATGCTGGCTATAAGCATTATATAAATGTTTTGTTAAATAACTTTTAATCATAGCTATTTGTGTGTGTTGCATGTGTGTGTTTTGAGCATTTCTAGGAAATTTCTCAAGACTGAGAAAATAAAGATGAACAAGACTCAGTCCTTTCCTTTGAGAAGCTCATGGTTATTTAACAGATAGACTGGTTTTAACAGTTCTATCAGTGGCTTTGGCAAAATGCTGAGAGATCTTAAAGGAGGAATGATTAACTCCACCCAAGTCACAGGAAAAGCTGCACAAAGCTGGCATCTGTAATTAAGTAGGATTCAAGGTGTACAGGGAGGTCCTTTACGGTAGTGGTTCTCAACCTGGATCTTGCATTTGAATCACCTGGAGGATTAAAACCCAAATTCCTAACCCCACCTCCACAGTTTTTAATTCAGTAGGTCAGGGTGGGATCCAGAAATCTACGTTTTTAATAAATTCCCAGGTGCTGCTGCTGCTGGTCCGAACACCTACTTTGAGAACCACTGCCTATCAGAATCAGAGAGGAGTATGTGCATAGATGCAGGAGTATCAAACAGCCCGGCCCTCTCGGGGCAGAGAAAGTGGTCTGGCATGCTCAGATCAGAGAGCACCAATGGAAAAGGGCAAAAGATGAGGTGGGAAAAGGCAGCAGAAGCTGATCCCAAAACAGAGAAATTTGGGGCTAATCCTGTATACTTGGGGAGTTCACAGCCTTGAGGAACATAATCAGTTTCTGTTTCCAGAACTATCACTTTAGCATCAACTTGGGGAATGGACTGGAACAGAGGGAGACTAGAGGAGGGGAAAACAGTTTCGTTTTGCTGAAGTTAGAGAACAGCCTTTCCGACAACACCTATGTCTATAAATGTTGGGATGCTTGGTGGTATTTAAGTGTATATCTGTGTAATGTCGTTAACACCAGGACAGTGAATGACAGCCATGACCTACATTTTTAATCTAATTTTGATATCTGTATTATTATTAACCTATCTGGTTTTATGATTTTTTAAACATATCTTTGCAAAAATAAGATACCCTACAGGGTTATAACTTAGTATCATCCATGGGTCTAAAAATGTATATTATGTCTTGAAATAAATAGAAGTGCTTGGTTATCAGTCTATCTCCTTGAGGCATTTTAGTGAAGACTTAATATTAATTGGCTCTTCTGGGGATCTTACTGTCTTTGAATGTCTCATTGGTACTTTCTGAACCCATTGTAACTCTCTTGCGGTCATTGAAAAACATGCAGTACCAGCTGATAATAACCGGAAGATGACTGCATATTGGGAAAGCATCATGGGTCACAATATAGTGTTAATCCTTTTATGTATTGAACATTTATTCAGTCAATCCCAAATTTACCCACTACATTTACAACACTGCTGCTTTAGCTTAACAAATAGTACGGCTTTTCTAAGTGATAGGCAAGAAGGTCTCCAAAGAGACTGCTACTCCTCCAAAATAAGAGTTAATAACTAGCACTGCTTCTACAACCAACACAGGTGGTCAACACTGAAAGGACCTCTTTCCAAAAAGCATAAGTTAACTTAAAATATGCATAGAGAAACACTGAAAAGATACTGCTTACAATAATAATAGTTACTTTTATGAATTTCTCTATTTCATGTACTGCTAAAATTAACCAAAATTACAAAGAAAAAAGAGGCCAGAGCAGAAATAGTGAAGCCAGAACTGGCACAGCTGAAGTGAGGGAAGAAGAAAGGAACAGAGAAAGCTTAGGGCACTCAGTTGAGCAGATGTGCAGAGGCCTACCGGGGACGGAGGGAGAAGGAAAGGTTAAAGGTTACTCTGGCTGACCAGCTCTGATGCTGGGATGGAGGAGGTCCTATCAACTGAGAAAGGAATGCAGAGGGTGGAAGTGATTTGGAGATTAAAGAACATCATAAATTCCACTTACAAGAATTCTGAGGCATCCAAGATGACCACTAGGAAGCTAGAAATCCAGGTCTGGAGTTGAGCAAAGAAGTCAGAGGAAGTAATGAGCTGGGCGCCCCTGTGTGCAGGGCCAGGTTAGAATCAAGTTGTGGGTAAGATGGCTGAGGGAAGAGTCAGGACACAAACTTAATGCACCTTTTTTAAATGGGCTCAATGATTAAAAACTAGCAGAGAGACAGGGAAAATGGGAAAGGGGTGCAGAAGCTGAGAACCAGCAGGAGCCATCCTGGGGGAGACAGCCTGGTGGGGTGGAGCACTGTCATCTTTCCAGCATCAGGAACTCTTCCAGCCTCACCTGCGTCGAAGGGAAGGTGTCTCTGCTGGTCATTGTCTGTTCTCAGGTCCATTGATCCCTTCTTTGTCAAGCCTGGACCTCCACAAATTACATTTCTCAGACTCCTTTGCTAACTGGCTTCTGTCAAAGAGAAGCTCTAGCAGGAGACTGGAAAGAGGAGGGTAGTAAAAGCCAGATTATTCCTCCCCTCTTTTCTCTCCATCCTGAACCCCATTGCTGCTTTCTGTAGCTTCTGTCAAATCTGTGCTTCAGGTTCCCGCCAGGTACCAAGCTCCTGGGGTCTGGGAACATTCCTCTTCTTCCCTCTCCAGCTTGACTGGGTGGGGAGGGGCAGCTTGCTGCTGCTGCTCATTCTGCATTGACTCATCAGCCCATTTGGCTTTTCAGCTATTCTAACAGCTCACAGCTAGTTCCCGGATGAATTTTCTCTATTAAACTGGCTGGTGCAGGCTCCGTTGTCCTGGTTGGTCCCTGACTGATAAACATATAATGGTAAGATATCAGAGTCTTTCCCCAAAACTTGTTTCAGGCTTCAACATCCTATTCAGGCTGGGATTTTCCAAGTTGATGTTAACAAAGCCTTCTATTTAGAACTTAGGGGAAAAGTAATTTTAAAAGAGTCAGTAAATAAAGATAAAAGCTGAAATAAATAGATTGTGAAACATAAAATAGTACAATGATAAATTAGTTCAAATACTGGTTTTTTGATAAGACTACTAAAATAAATGAACTTCTGACAAATATAATTAAGGGAAGATTTTTAATTAAAAATGAGAATGGAGATAGGACAAAATAAAGAAAATAGATTTTCTCCCCAAATCCAAAGAGAATGTGCTACACACTTGTAGTCTAATAAACCCAAATCCTCGATGAAATGAATAATTCCTAGAATGATACAGTTTACTAAAAATGACTCAAGAAGAATAAATCTAAACAGAATAAGAACCAAAGAAGAAATTAAGAAAATTTCTGATAACGACCTAAAAAATGCAGCTGGTCCCAATGTTTGCACCAGAACAATTTTCATACTCTTAGGAAACAGATGATTTTGATATTATATAAAACATCTGGAGGGCAGAAAGAGATAAGAGCACCTTTACATCCACTAGGCAAGCGATCTTCTTCCTAAAGCCTGATGAAGGTAAAATACACAAAAAGAAAAATATAGGCACATATCACAAATGAATATGGATAGGAAAAGCTTAAGTAAAATCCTCGCCTCTAAAAGAGAACTTGTTTCACTATACTGCTTCAAATCTTTAAAGGGAAGATACTTCTTTGTAACAGCTTTACTGAGATATAATTCTTACACCATAAAATGTGGAACACTTTACAAATGTGTGTGTCATCCTTGCACAGAGGCCAGGCCAATCTTCTCTGTATCGTTCCAGTTTTAGTACATGTGCTGCTAAAGCGAGCCCAAGGATGATAACTTTAGAAGTTGAAAGGAATTTCAAAGGATGGAAAGTTTGGACATTATAGAAGTAAGTAACCATTTGACAAAAGCAGTATCAAAGGGAAAATATCATCTGGAGGAAGCTTTCATAGCCAATATAAAAAGGGTTCATTTCCATGTTATATGAAGTTTATACATATTGATGAAAAAAATTAAGCCCTCAATTTGTAAACTGGCGGAGAACTTAAGCAGATAATTCATGAAAACAGAGGTGCTGCTAGTAAACAAGCATGTGGGAAAATGTTCAACTCTACTGGTAATCCAAGAAATGCCCACTTAAACAATGTTATACCACCTTATACCCACTATGTTAAAGAAATGTTAGAAATTATCCAGTCACAACACTGCAGTAACACTAGTCCACGTACACACTGTAGGGGGGCCATATAAATTGGCATCACCTCTTGGCAATTCATATCAGGAGCTACCTTAAAGTTCTTAAACATACTTTTATCCTATGGACTTTATAAATATCAAAAAATAAAACTACATGACATTTTCATTACAATGTCCATCTAACAACCTAAATAAATACATAAAAGATTCTCTGAATCTAGTAACCAGGGAACTATTAAGGAAGGGTTATAAAGTATTGTTCATAATTATAATAAAACTTACAATTTATCAAACACCGTTATGTACTTAACATTCCCAAGAGGCATGTAGGAATTGCTAAAGTTCAGAAAAATTAAGTGACTTGCACAAGAAACAAGAAATTCAGCACATACGGGCCCTGGAGATGCTGTGTCGTGTGTGGGACAAGCCAGTGGATGGCGCTGTTTCACTTGCCCAAGGGAGGAAAGGAGGCATTTATTGGCCTCAATAATATACTAGTGCTAGTTTTTCAGTCTTCCTTAAAGATGAATTCTTTTTCTTCTTAAAACTGAGACTCAGATGCATTTCAAGCAAATCTCCAGGTAGTTGGGAAATGGATCCAAGCTCACTAATGATGAACAGCAACATCCCAAGGGAGCTACTCTGCAGTGAGCGCCATCGTCTTCAGGACCAAGGAGAGTGTGGTTACCTCTCCCTTTGCTCATGTGACTAGAATCTGCCATCAATGGGCAGGAAAAACTTAGCAGTGACAGCTCCAGGCTTTAAATCAGCAAATGGGAAACAATTCCAACCACCAGAGACAGGCTTCAGAGTAACGAGGGAAAGAGCTACAGGCATCCCTTGGTTTTCTTCCCATAAGTCAGCCAGGCCAGAAAAATCTCCACCCACTACAAGGGAATTGATGAAAAGTTACTCCACTCTCAGCTCCTGGATTGTCAGAGGCTTAAATTGTGAACAACTGCCTCAATGAGTCAGAACTTACGTGATTAGTCTGTGAGCTTCAATAAAAGAAGTGACAAATTCAGCAAAGGATACAAATCCAGAGAGAAATGCCAGGGGATGACACAGAACCTAGCATGAGCAGAGGCGGACTCACACTGAGCTCAGACTCATATGTCCAAATACCGCTCCATTGGGATGTCAAGTCGGCATCTCAAATGTTATGAGTCACACACAAAGCTCCAGGTCCTGGCCCTCACCTGCTCTCACGGCCGATAGCGCTGCCATCTCAGAAAACAGCAACGCCTTGCTTCCAGCCCCTCAGCTACCGCCTCTTCAACTCCTCTCTTTCCCTCACATCGCCCATCTAATCCCTCCGAAAATGAGCTGTGTCTTCAAGATACACCCAAATTTCTCCTCATCACCTCCACTATCATCACCCCAGTCCAGCACATCACCGTCTCTTACCTGTCTTCTTGTTATAGCCTCTTAGGTGGTCTCCCTGCCTCCACCTTTGCCCACCATTCACTCTTTTCAACACAGCAGCCAGGGAGATCCTCCTAAAGCCAAAGTGAGATGGCACCTTGAAAGAACAAATCCATTGACGAACTAAGAAATTGAATTTCACCAAAATTAAAAATCTACCCTTCAGAAAATATTGTTAAAACAATAATAATAATAAAACAATAAGCCACAGACCAGGAGAAAATGTTTGCAGAGCATATATCTGTCAAAGGATTTGTATTCAGAATATGTAAAGAACTCTCAAAAATCAAAAATAAGAAAATTAACAATCTAATCTTTAAAAAGTAGGAAATTATTTGAACACTTTACCAAAAAAACACATTTGTGGATGGCAAATAAGAACATGAAAAGATGGATAAGAGACTTAAATATAAACCGTGACACCATTAAAGTCCTAGAGGAGAACATAGGCAGGAAAATCTCAGATATTGTACGCAGAAACGTTTTTACTGATACGTCCCCTAGAATAAGGGACATAAAGG
>CM052540.1:104236443-104299472 GCA_028533065.1 Trachops cirrhosus | reverse complement strand
AAAGGGGAGGGAGGAGGGGAGGAATGGGTGGGTGGGCTGGAATGGGAATAAAGGATAGAAACTGTACTGAATAAACTAAAATAAAAATTTAAAAAAAAAATAAAAAAATAAAATAAATAGCAAAATAAAAAAAAAAAAAAGAACATGAAAAGATGCTCCACATTAAGTCACTAGAGAAATGCAAATTAAAACCACAATAAGATATCACTACCCAGTTACTAGAAATACTAAGTTAAAGCAACTGATAACGCCATTTGTTCGCAAAGAGGTGGCACAACTGGATCTTTCACATTGGTGATACAAATGTAAAGCGGTACAACCACTTTGGGAAAGAGTTTGGCAATTTTTTTAAAAATTAAGCCTACACACACCATATGATATCACCATTATACTCCTAGGCATTTACCCTAGAGAACAGAAAGTATATGTTCAGACAAAGACGTGTATAGGAACGTTCATAGCAGCTTCGTTTTTTAAAAATCCTCACCCAAGGACATGTTTTCATTGCTTTTAGAGAAAGAGGAAGGGAGAAAGAGGGAGAGAGAGAGAAACATTGAATGGTTGCCTTCCCTTACATGCCCCTACCAGGGATCAAACCTGCAACCTAGGTATGTGCCCTGACTGGAAATCAAACCACATTTCAGTTTATGGGACTACTCTACAAACCAACTGAGCCACACTCTCCAGGGCCACAGCAGCTTCACTAGTCAAAATAGTCAAAAGCTAAAAACAACCCGAACATCTAGAGAAACAGGATAAACAAATTGTGGTGCACCCACACAATGAAATACTACTCAGCACGGATACAACATGGATCAGTGCCAAAATTACTATGCTGTGGAAAAGAGACCAGAAAAAAAGAATGCATATCATGATTCCATTTATATAAAATACTAGAAAAAAAACAAACTAATTTTTAATGACAGAAAGCAGATCAATGGCTACATGGGGATAAGTGACAGGGGTGGGGGAGGTGAGGAGCTGCCGGGAGAGATCACAAAGGCATAAAGAAATTTCAGCAAGTGTTGGATCTGTTTCCTTCCTTGATTGTGGTGATGGCTTCATAGGTAGGTAGGTAGGTAAGTAGGTAGGTAGGTAGATAGATAGATAGATAGATAGATATAGATAAACAGACACATAGACATGTCAGAATTTATCAGATTGCCATTGGCAAAAAAAGTAAAAATAAATAAATGAGACTACATCAAAAATAAAAAGACATCTGTGCATCAAAGGTCACAATTAACACAGTGAAAAGGCAACCTACAGAATGAAAGAAAATACCTGTTAATCATATCACTGATAGGGGATTAACATCCAGAACACGTAAGGAACTCCTACAAGTCAACTACAAAAGAAAAAAAAGATTAAAATCTGGGCAAAGCACTTGAATAGACATTTCTCTAAAGAAGATATACATACAAATAGCCAGCAAACTCATGGAAAGATGCTGCACATCACAATGATTAGGGAAATACAATCAAAACCACAATGAGATACCACCTCACACCCATTAAGATAGTGACTATCAAAAAAAGAGAGAGAGAGAAAATAGCAAGTGCTGGCAAGGATGTGAAGAAATTGAAAGCCTTGTGCCCGGCTGGTGTGACTCTAAAGTGGTACAGCCACAGTGGGAAACAACATGGTGGCTCCTTACAGGATTAAAAATAGAACTACCACGTGATCCCGCAATTCCACTTCAGGGTTTACATCCAAAAGCTTGCAAGCAGGGTCTCCAAGAGCTTTTGTACACCCCTATTCACAGCAGCATTATTCACACCAGCTAAATCATGAAAGCAACTCAAGTGTCCATTAACAGATGAACAGATAAACAAAGTACAGTGTGTACAAACAATGGAATACAATTCGTCTGACAGGAAGGAAATTCTGACATACACTACAACACGCATGGAACTTGACTTAAATAAGCCGGTCAGCCAGTCACAAAAGGCAAATGCTGTATGGTCCCACCTGCATGAGATGCCTAGAGCAGTCAGATTCAGTCAGAAAGGAGAACGGTGGCTGCCAGGGCTGGGGGAGGGGAGAGTGGGGAGCTGTTTAATGCGATGGAGTTTTAGTTTTGAAAGATGATATTGGTCACACAACAATGTGATGGTCTAAACACTGATGAACCATACATGGAAAAATGGTTAAGATGGTAAATTTTATGTTATATATATTCACCATAATTTACAAGCTTTTAATTATCACACTGCGCACCTTAAATGTGTCATTTACTATATGTCACTTCTATCCCAATAAAACTGTTTTTAATTATATTTTTTAAAACTAAGTGGGATCAATTCCCTCAGCTTCTCCAAACCTCCTAGGGGCTTCCCAGCTCATTCAGAGAAAAAACTAAAGTTCTTGGAATGACCCATAAGGCCCTCCATGACGTGGCCCTGAAATTCCCTTTTCTCTCCCTCTCACCCCAGCGCAGCTCCCTGGCCTCCTCGCTGTTTCTCAGACACACCAGATCCACTCCCTGGACATTTATACATCCATCCTGTCTGCTTTGCCTGGAGAGCTTTCTGCCCAGGGAACTTCATGGCTCACTTCCTCACTGCTTTCAAGTCTTTACTCAAATGTCACCCTCTCGGTGGGGCCTTCCCTAACGTGGTATTTAAATCTGAAACACTCCTCACCCTGTGAGTCCCCAATCCCCCACCTGCTTTATTTTCCTGTACAGCAGTTATCACTGTCTAATATACCACATTTTACTTATTTATCTGTGTTTCTACCCACTAGAATTAAGCTCAGAAGGACAGGGATCTTTCATTGTTTTGTTCATTAATTATACACCCAGCAACTGGTATGGTGCCTGGAAAATAGGAGGTACTTGGTAAAAATCTGTTGAATAAATGAATGAGTGAGTGAATAAATAAATGAAGTAAAAAGAGAATATTATCTGATCTTGACAACCAAGTGTAAGGATCTTTTATGGAGTCACCCCAAACCAGCATATATTGCTGAACATCTGTCAAGCTTTATGGTTTAAAAAGCTCTTTTTACAGACTCGATCCCTTTCAACACTCACAACAGTGCTCTGATAAGATGCCATCATCATTCCCTTTCTACATTTAAGTGGAGGCTCAGAAAGGTTAATTTTTCCTAGATCAAAGCTGTGCAAATGACAGAGCCAGCATGGAAACCAAGAATTTGCCACCAGCTACCACTTCCCACGATGCCACCCTGAGCCTCTAAATTTTCCAACTTTCATATCCTTTCATTTCACTCATAATGGTCCTGCTGACAGATTTTAATAGTGTGGCAGTTAACCCTTGTGCCATAAATTTCTATTTGTCATACCCAAAATTTGGTATTTAGAAGGCTACACTTCTGATTTTTAAATGAAAATTGATGACATCTCATGAAGGAGCACAGGAGCTGCAAACCCTCTCCCGAATCTCTCCAACTACCTGGAGGCAAAAATAGAAAAGTCCGAAGCACTCAGGGCTGCAGGCCCTCCCTGCTCCAGCACAGACTGTCGCAGAGGCGGGGTGGTGGGGGGCGGGGGGTATAGATTATCCCAGCACCGCCTGGCCCAGGTATTTCCACACTGAGGAGTCCAAGCTTGGTTTTGCAGCCAGGGCACACAGAGAGAGGAGTGCAGCTGGAGCCACTCTTGCGTTGAGAGCACTGGCCCCTCAGCGCTCAAGGTGGCCTGATGTGCCTGAGCACCCAGAAAAGAACACAAACAAACAGGTTTTTATGAGGGCTGTAACCCAATTGACGAAGGCGAGCTCTCTCAGCCTGGAAATGTCCCTGCTCTGAACTAGTTGCCTTGCCAACAAGCCACATGTTTCCACTCTGCAGAATCCAATTTCTGAGCAACGTGACAGTGACAGGCCAAGAGACATGATACACAATTCCAAGGTGCCTTTGAATACCTGCTGAATAGGTAAGAACAATGTGGATGTCCTTAGCAACATGTGATATGTGCTGGGCAAATGCAGGTCGTGCCCAGTTTTCGCAACAGCCCCCACCTACCTCACCCCTCTGCAGCATCTTGCAAACTATAGGTAACACAGACTAAGTCATGTTCTTTATCACTATTTCAAATCATTGCAAATAAACACTTGCATGGGACTTACTCTTTAAATGTATTAGGTTATTTGATCCTCTTGATAATTCTATGAAGTAGGTATTATTAATATCTCATGTCAAATGAAATAGAGACATAGAAAGGGTAATTTACCCTCACTGATACAGCAAGAGAAAGGTAGAGCCAGGATTTGAACTAGACAGTCTGCCTGCAGAGTCCTCCCCTTAAACACTCTCTATATATACTATCATTCTCTAATATTCTTTAAATGCTAAAGCTGTGAGATTGTCCTAGTCATCATTGTTGTGTAACAAAGCACCCCAAAATTTCACAACATAAAACACCCATTTTATTATGCTCATGGACAGTGTGGATCAGGAATTTGGACAGGACACAGTGGGGACAGTTTATCTCTGCCCACAGTGGGGAAAGTCTATCTAGGGTATCAGCTAAAAAGATTCAAAGCTGAGAGTGACTCAACAGCTAGGGATCGATATCATCATCATCATCACACACACACACAATTGATGCTAGAGATCCATGGGGACCTCAGATGGGTCTGTCTCTTGGAACAACTGCATATGGCCTCTCCATGTGGCCTGGGCTTCCTGTTAACATGGTGATTGGGCTCCAAAAGCAAGTATCCCAAAAAGCAGAAAGTAGGAGCCGTCAGCGCCCTAGGATAAAGACCCAGAAACTGCATCACTTCTTCCATATTCTATTGGTCAGGAAATCACAAAGTACAGATTCAGTGAGAGAGGAAGCAGACTCCACCTGTTGAAAAATTTGGGGTCATATTTCAAAACACCAATAAAATTATTTAGTCCAATCCCTTCAAGCTCTAGATGAACAACTGAAGCTCAGAGATACTGATTTGTCCAAGATCACAGAACTTGTGTTAGCAGCAGGACAGAACGAAGTGCCCTCTTACCCTGTCTCATACCCTGTGCCACTGCTTCTCACTTGGTTGCCTTTTGGAGTCACCTGAAGAATTGTTTTTTAATTCTGATGCTTGGGTCCCACACAGAGAGATTCTGATTTGTTTGGAGTGCAGCCTAGGTATGGGGATTTGTGAAAACTCTCCAGGGACTGTAAGGTGCAACAGTGGGAGAACCATGCTGTAGCAATATCTCAAGATGGCTCCATGGAGGTGACACCCACCACTGTTTCACTCTGGCTCAGCATTTGCAGTAGTCCTAGCCTGCCATGGGGACCTTTCCACTAAGAACAGATTTCTGACACCTCACCTGGTTCACAGACTTCATCCTAAGCTACTTGTCCTCCTCCTTCTTCATATACTTTTGATGTTCTCAGTTTCCCTCCTCAGCTCCACAGCAACTCAGCTCCCAGTTGCCCCTCAACTCCTCAACTCTGAGGCAAGTCCACCTCTCGGCTATCATATGCCAGTTCCAGAAATTCACTTCTGCTGTTGGGATCCCTCACAAGTGGAAGTTCAAAGGCCAGGTTCTCCTGCTCAACCCACCTCAGTCCCGCTGGATGACCACTAACCCCAGGCAGAGCATGCTCCTTCCTTCTTCTCACTGGCCCATAGCACACTGGGGCAAAAGCACTATCTAGATCATGCCTCAGAAGGTTGATTTTATGAAACCATTGATCAATTTGGAAAAAATAAAAATAATAATAAATTTATATATGTGTATAAAGTACATATATGCATATATATAACTTGATTATTTCACTGAAATAATTGGTCAGTTATACCACATGCCATTTATTATAACAAATTAGCCAAAAGCATTGGCCTAAACAAATATTTTCAGTTTTTCTCCTCAGATTTAGAGTCTCACAAGGCTAAATTTTTAAAAATGTGCAAGTGGAGAAGGGGCCCTTCTGATATTGCTATTGTTCTATTGAATTTACTGATCTATATTAGGTCAGGAGATCTTGATAATTTTATTACATGTACACATCTCTTGAGAATAATTTTCTAAAATATATTTGTTCTTCAATTTGCACAAAAAGAAGTCTTCCTAAATTTTCCAGGCAATTTTTTTGGAAACTGAACCTTACTGTAAATGTGCCAAAGAGGGACTCTTCACCAAGGCTCATTATACTCTTCTCTCTACTTTTGTGTATGTTTGAAAATTTCCATAGGATTAAAAAGAAAGAGACAAAGAAAGGGAGGGAGGGGAGGGGGGAAGAGAGAGAGAAGGGCTGATCAGCCTCAGGGATTCTGTGGTAAAGTAAAAAGTCTTTATGTAAAGTAATGCAAAAATACTCTCCTCAAAAGAAAAAAACCCTGCATTTATTATTTCTGTGTGTGTTTTCAAGTTGTATTTTCTATATATACATTCTATGTGTGTGTGTGGTTCTAAAAATCTATAATAATTATTCTTATAAAGCATTTGTTTCTATCACTCTTCATCTCTCACTCCCTCTCTCTATTTAAGTCTCACTACTGAGCAAGTGAGAGTCTCACATCCATCTTGGTTTGCAAAAAGCCATCATATATATATATAAAGACATAGTCAGTTTTTTTAAATTTTTTATCTATTTATTTTATTTTTAAATAGAGGGGAAGGGAGAGAAAGAGAGGGAGAGAAATATCAATATGCGATTGCTCCTTATGTGCCCCCCATGGGGGGCCTTGTCCACAACTCAGGCATGTGCCTTGACTGGGAATCGAACTGGTGACCCTTTGGTTCACAGGCCAGTGCTCAACCCACTGAGCTACACCAGCCAGGGCCATAGTCAGTTTTTGAGTGCACACAGTGACATTCCATACAGCCTTAAATCACTTCTTCCACCTTCCCTTTTGTTGGTTTTGGTTTTCCTCTATAAATTCCTAGTCCCTCTCCAGTCCATGATACAGAGTTAATCAATTCTCCTTCAGTGTCCCATTCACTGACATAAATTCTGAAAGACACTGTTTTGCAGATCCAAGTGTTTATGAGGCACTCACTGTGTGGATTCCATAGGAGTAGAGAGACAAGGAGGAGAAGGCAAAAAGAGCCCAAATGCCACTGCGTTGGTGCAGCACAGAAGAAGGAGCACGTGCAATGTCAGAAGCAAGGGCAAAGCAGTGCCTTGGGAAGCCATCAAGAACGTCTGGAAGAGCCAAGATGGTATCTCACTCCTGTAGTTAAATTTTTACTTTCTTCTTTCTCCCTGCCACACATAGCCTAGCAAGCACTTAAAGTCCAATCATCAAAATTCAACAGTAGATGACATAATCTCCCAACTCCTTACCTAGGTTCCCTTGACAGAATTCTTTCCATCAAGAGTATGAACGAAAAGACCCAAAGGTGATGCTTTATCTTTATTCTCTAATCCTATTTCCTCAGAATATGCTTTAATAGAAGAGAATCTAGGTCTCTTCAGCTCCTTATAGTACCATTTAAGGGAGAAATTGTTAAGAACAATTTCCAAAAGAAGAGAGCTGTACAATATGAACCTGCCATAGTCTCTTAGTCTTTTTTCAAATTTCTCTTTACCATCAGATATGTCATGACTAGTATCACCCTCTTTGCTTCACCTTTTTGGCATTAAAAGAATAAGGAGGTTTTTAAAATCAGTCAACCAATGTCCATTGAATATTCTTTAGAAAATCTTGAGGCAGAGGAAGACATAACTGCAAATGTTTAAGTTGTAAACTACAGGATGGTAATTTTTACATATAAATATGTAACAAAATATAGCCCATGAAGGGTAGGTACCAAACATTGACTTGGTTTAAAGCCAATGTTGAAGTTGACAAAATTCAGATGAGGTGTTGACCAATGTTTCAGTTAACACAAATTATAGAACTATACCAGCTGGGATGGTTTTCTTTAAAATGAAATGACCACAAAATGGAAATAGTGTAGAAATTCTCAGCCCTTTCTTCCCTAGCTCTTTTTTCACTATTCTCCCAAAATGATACCTTGAACTAATGCCTCCTCTCAGCCTGTGGCAGAATATTTAGAAATTTTCTAAAAGTTGCCTCAATAATACCTCCTATCTCACACATACTTCCTACAATGTGAATGGGAGGTGAGAGGTCTTCGCTCCCTCCTCTTGAATCGGGGAGGGCTTGTAGCTGTGGAGGAAGCGATGCCTTGTGACTTCGAAAGCCAAGTCCAAAAAAAACACCTGGCTCTGTTAGGATGCTCACTCTTGAAAGTGAGTCACCATGCTGTAGAGAAACCCAGGTCACCTGGAAAGGACACATGTGGGTGTCCTAGCCAACAGCAACAGCCAGCACACAGACATGTAAGGAGGAAGCCCTCATCTGACTGCAGCCGCATGAGACACCCTGAGCAAGAAGCACCGAGCTAAGCCCAGGCAGCCTCCAGAACCACGAGAGTGAATGATAAAATAATTATTGTCATTTTAAGTCACTGCGTTTGGGGGTAATTTAATAGGTAGCAATAGATAACTGTAATGCACCATTGTGAAACATCGCAGCCATAAAACGCAGTTGAATTGTATGCATACAATCATGAAAGGAGATATTAGAAGAAAACTTAATTTCATTAAGAGCAAGTATCCATACAATGATGGGTCTCTTTAAATAAAATTTTGGTTCTTTTGCAGTATTCAGAGTAGCATCTCCTATCTTGATCATGAAGAGCTATAACAAGCTTAATAATTAAGAGTTTAGACTCCAGAGCCAGACAGTCCCAGACTGGAGTCCCCAACTTTGGAACTTTCTGACTGTGTCACCTTAGGCAAGTCACTCCAGTCCTCCATTTCCTCATGTGTAAAATGAAGATAATAATAGTACCTGTCTCATATGGTTGTTATAAGTGTCAAATGAGATGATGTGGGCAAATCATGGTACCTAGCACAAACTAGGTGTCCAAGAAATGTGAGGTCTCATCATTGTAGTGGTTAATAGTAGTGTTATTATCAATATATCTCAAAACCAGCCTATGAATGTATTTCACATCATATATCTGCTCTAATCCTGACAGGTAAAATATGATTATTAAAATATTATTCACAATTAAAGAAACCAATTCAGAATGGTCATATGACTTGCCCAAGATTACATAACCCTGGGGTGGAAGAAACAGAAATAGAAAAACAAGTATTGAAACCCAGTACTGTCTTCAAATTCATGCTCCCTGTTACTGCAGCAACCTCTCCACCAAGTGGTGTCCCACCCTTTGATTAAGCTCTTTCAGTGACGGGGAGCTCAGCCCTCACAGAGGCAGCCCTAACAATCTATCTTCCAACGGCTCCATCTGTAGCATGTATACCTACCTTTCTATTGACCTGGAATCTGTCTCTGTATACCATCCATCCATTGGTGTAACTCTGCCCCACAGGCGCTACCAGGAACAAACCCACTCTCTCTCTCACGTAATAGCCCTTGAATTTTTAAAAACCCAATCCTGCAACCACCACCAAGTCCTCTTCCCTCCAGGCCCAACATCCCCAGGTCCTTTAGCCATTCCTCCTCTAGCACATGATTCTGAATCCTCTTCCCACCTCAGCTCCCTTTTCTGCCTCAGGCTTGACAAGAGGCTTACACTATTGATGACTGGAGAAGCTTTCATCCTGCCCCCAGAGGCTTGTAATACATTTATGCTTTCTCAGGATGACACATACTCCAGGAGTACTAAAAATAGCTGTCAATCTCTCTGGCATCATAAAGGACTCTGGCATTTCACCATATAATCCTTTTTCCCCCCCAAGAAGCTGCCTGTTTGAGGAAACTGTCATATTCTCTAGCCAAGGGGAGCCCAAGTGTTCTGAGGCAGATAAGCATACCTCTGTGATGTGGTTCCTTTTGAACACTTTTCTGACAAGCATCAGCTTGTGGTAAAGGAGCTCAAATAACCTGCACTCATAGATACTGGCCTTATTCCAGCTCCCCCAGGCCTCACTAGCCTTAAAGAGGAAGGAAGTATTTTTGTCAGGACAGGCTAAGTTATGCCTTGGTAACAAAGAGCCCTCAAATTTCTGTGGCTCAGCAATAAAAATTCATTTCTTATTCATGCAAAATTCTCTGTGTATCTGAAAATACCCCAATGATGTTTCCTTTCAGTGGTGACTCATGGGTCCAGGGGACTTGCACATATGAGAGACATGGCTTCCAAGTCACTGTGGCCAGGGAAGAGATAGCTCTTAATTGCTTCAACCTAAAACCAACATAGATCACTTCTGCTTATAGCCTGTTGGCCAGAACTAGTCACATGGCCCCATCTAACTTCAAGGGAGCTGGGAAATTTGGGTGAGCACATGGATATTCAGAGAGCAGTAGATGTTCTGCCACACAACCTCAGTGGCATTTTAACCCTGAAACACCTCCCCATACATCTAGGTGAATAATTGTGATACCAAGCTTTATATATGCATGTGTATACTTTAAGACATAGTCACTTTTTGAGTGGGCACAGTGACATTCCACACAGCCTGTGATCACTTCACCCCTGGTGTTTGATGGCTGCTCCCACCGATGCCACTCTCTGAGCTCCTGCACAGTGATTTTAATTGGCAGCTGCAGACAACTCTCTCCCATCTCTCTCTGCTGCCATGGACTTCACTGAGGCTCCAATCATTTCATTTCTGCATCTATTATCATGGTGTTCTTATCTTATTTCCATTCCGCTCTCTGCCATGCCACTGTCCATTATCTTTTACAAATGCTAATCTTCATATTCCCTTACTCTGCTTCTAATCCTACCATGCCACAGTGCCAACAGAATAGACCCAATTTCCTTAACCCTGCATGGAAAACCTTTTGTAATCTGGTCCCAAAACCCTTGTAGAGTCATCATTCAATGCCCCAGTCTGGTGTTCCTTGTGCCCAAGCCACCCAAACACATGCCTACTCCTCAAGGGGCCAGGGCACTGCCCAGAGTGCTTCTTTCAATCTGCAGCAGCTGTAGAAACTGTACTGAACCCACAATATCCAGCGCAGTGACTAGTTTATTACTGATGCTCTAATAGAGTTATTTATGACAATTTCTCCAATTCTTCCTAACAGAGATAGCTGCCCCTTGCTCTGGTTTCCGGATACCCTGTTAATGTGCCTCAATTGTACATCTCTCTGAACGTGTCCATCTCTTTCCCTCAGTGGATTTCTCATGGGTGGTGAGCATACCTTATCATCTCTGTATCTCCAGTACATAGAATAATTCCTGCCCCAGGGTATGTAGCAATAAGCATTGAATAAGTTCATGTTACAAGTTGCCTCCGCCCATCTTATACTGCTAAAAAATAAGTCATTCTTTTATACATTGCTATGTTTATTCCAAAATATTGAGAGAAGCAAGATTGAAAAACATAACAGTTATACACCTCAGCCTGGGCTGGGGTGGAGGGTTAAAAGGAGAACATTAAACTCCTTGGAATGTCCCCGGTATCCTGAGGACCAGAAGTGCCAAGGTATCTCTTTGACTTTGTGGATCATTCTAAAGCCGCCTCTCTACATCATTCAGAAAATCCTATGAGGGTGGGCTAAAATAAATAGCTGTTCAATTAAGCCTGTATTGAGATGTTTCAATGTATTCCCCCTCCTGACCAGAGAGACTGCATGGTCTGAAATGGGAAAAAAGCATGTGTGAAAGCCCTGGTTATTCAAAGGAGCAGGGCAGACTTAAAAACTCTCCAGAAAGCCTTCAGCACTGTAACTAAATGTTAATGTTTAGAGATATGCCAATATTTCAGGAAGCTATTGGTAGTGCCACATTAAAGCTCATTCTAGTTTTAAAGAGAAATATTTGACTTGGAGGGACAGACCCCATGCTGGCTCCAAGATAAACTTTCCTAGCTCTCTCAGGCCAATTTTAATGCTAAGGACAGCTCCATCAGAGTAAAAGTTCATTTTTGAGAGCGAAGCTGTGAATTATGCTACAGGCTGAGCTGAGCAGTTGGTCTTTTGCTGATGAAAGCAGAAGCCTGAATATGATACAGAAGTGGAGGGGGGAGTCAGGGACATCCAAGGGGGATTATCACAGAAGGTCAGACTAATTAAATCGAAAGAAGTCACCAGAGAGCCCCAGTTCCCACATACACCATCTTCAAATACTCTGACACATGCAGGGGTTGATAAGAAAGAGAGGGTTGAATTGCCACTTTCATCTGCCTGGAAGGACAATAGTCAACCAAATAAAACTTTTTAGTATTGGTTTAAGCCCAGGTAGGGATGGAAGAATTGAAGCTGCTGCCTGTTGCAAATTATGCAGTTGAATCAGAGGCGAGAACAGTGAGGAAAGGCCAAGTCCAATGGTCTCTCTGGCTAGCCACTTAACGCAGGATTGTTGCACAGCTACTACTCATATGTACCAGGCATAGCGCTGGGTGCAAGGGATAAAACAAATGAATGTTCCCTGCTTTCAAAGAGCTCAGATTGATAAACACTTGTGCAATAATATCACACAATGTGATCAATTCTGTAACAGAGATATGTAAAGATTGCAAGGAGCACTTCAGGGGGAGTCTAATGGCCCAAATAGTTTCAAGTCTGGCTCCATCAAAGGAAGCAGCACATGAGCAAGCCCATAAGAGTAAATAAGAATTCTCCAGTTGGTGAGTGGAAGAGAGGAAAGCAAGGCAGAAGCCACAACACATACAAAGGTCATAAGGCTTGAAACCATGACATTTTGAGTGGTTGGAAAGGGCAGAGAGGGTGGGACATAGAATCTATGCCCCACCTTTCAGCAGGAAACTCCATGCATTCCTGCTGAAGTTTCAGAGACTGATAAGGCAGATGGGCATGCCACCCCAAAGGACCTTGAATACCATGCTAAAGCATTTAGAATTCATCTTTGGGCAACAAAGAGCTGTTAAAGATTTTTAAAGGTGACATGATTCAAGATATATTATTTGAGAAAGATTACTTAGCCATAGATGGAAGATGGAAAAGACAATGGGGAAGGATCACTTTTCAAAGGTGCTAACAATACATGCCCCACGTGGCGGGTCGAAGCAGCACCTTCTCTCTGTCCTGCCTTTTTCTTCTTGTCCTCACAGTGGGGATGCTGCCAAGCAAGCAATTCCTGAGAACCTGCTATGTGTGCCAGCACCAAGGATCTGTTCTCAGAGTCAACAGCGTGCTGAAGCTAGCTCATACTGGCTCGTGAAAGCTGATTATGGTTATCTCTTTTTGGTTTCAGTGACATGTCATTCATTAGTAGTTTGAAATCAGCCGCGATGGCAGCTTTTTACACCTAAGAAACCTGCAAATGCTACAAACCAGGAATTCTTTCTTTTCCAGAGAATCATTTATTAAAAATTTTACCAGCACATCACATGAAAAGACCCAGGCCCAGACCTTCATAAGAGCAATATCTACTTAAAAAGAATAAACTGATACATATGAAATGGCACAAGAACAATTCAGCTTAGAATTTAGCACCCCCTAAAGAAGGAGACATGGGGTGGGATAGGGTGAGGTGGGGTGGGATGGGGATTCGGGGAGAGGGAGTAAAAGGAAGTAAAAGGCCCCTGAGAGCAACAGCAGGTTCTCCTCATCTCAGACTCTGCCACTCTCACCCAAGCTGGGGCTTAACCAGTTAAGTCCCAGCTGCTGTTAGTTGTCATGACTAGAAATCTCCAACCATAGTTCTCAGAGGTGACAGGTGATCCCAAAACTAGTGTGTTATCAGAGAACTGCAGACTTAGACCCTCACAGAGGGAATCCTGACCGGACCCCATTTTATTCACCCACACAATGAGGAATTCATTTGAGTGACTTAAGTAAAGCCTTACGACTAGTAACAGTGAAGCAGAAACTCGAATACAGGTCCCCTCTCAGCTCAGTGTACTCTCCACTGCCCATGGGGCTTTTACATTTATAAATGAATGTGCACCCAGGACAGCCTACCCTTTCCTTAGACCCTCAGCAAACACATTTATATAATATTGTCCAAGACTGGCATAGTCTTCCCATCATCAGTACTCCTTGGAATGCCTGATATCCAAGAAAGGCATGCCAGATACTGTTATCTGAATAGAAATTTAGTCAATAATATCTAAAAGTATCAAATCAGGAAATGCACATGCAAACTGTCTTCTGGGGTTTCATGAGGAGTTTGGCCATAGGTCCAGGGCTGAGATTCTGGTGCCTGGAAATAGGCTGGGAGTCAGCACACAAAATAAGGTTGCTCTGAAGGTCGCACACAGGGATGGCAGCAGAAACAAGAACTAAGCAGGTGGTCCAAAGGTCACATTAGCCAGAAGAGCCAGACCGAGCAGAAGAAACAACAACAAGTAGGTGAACCAGGGAAGAGGAAAGGGGTCTATTATGGGGAGGAGCTGGAGAGGAGGGACAGTCTCAAGAGTGTCCCTAGGGCCTAAGTCACAGTCACTGAACTTTTCACTAAATATCTACCAAGTAAACTGTAGCTCCCAAGAATTTGGATTTCATGCTCTGGAACATTTTCGTAAAAGGATTTTTGGGACTGAAATAGTATTGCCCATTTTTTTCCTTTGCCAAAACAAGAAAAAAGGACAAAAACACATTAGCAGCATTTCATGAAATAATGGATATTTAACCCCCCAAATTTAGAGAGAACAAATTCTCAGATGAAGGGACATTCATTTAAATTGACTACAGACGGCTCCAGGAAAAATATACAAAACACACCGTATCAGCCACTACTTTGCTCACTGCACCATGGACTGCGGGACAAGACCGAATGGGGGAAAGTGCCATGCTAGTCTCTCCGTATTTGGAACCAACCAGCTCCTCTTTTGTGTGCATACGCTTCATCTCGCTTAAGGTGGCCAAACCAGACGAGCATCCTATAAGGTCATTTTCTCCAGCACCAAGTGGTAAGTACTACTGCTAGCTAGCCCTTCCAGGATCCCTTAGCTCTCTTCCAGTTACAGTATACTGAGCCTCATCCCCAGAGTTACTGTGGTACATGCTGCTTATACCTTACAGCCTAATAAAAGAAGAATGAAGAAACCCAGTTCTTTGCTTTGTGTAAGACCATCTTTTCTCCTCTGTAACTCAAAAGTTAGAAATTTCAAATAAGAACAAACATAAGCCCAAAATGAGCAAAGGAAGGAAATAACAAAGATCAGAGCAGAAATAAATGAAATTGAGACCAGAAAAACAATAGAAAAAAGTCAACAAAACTAAGAACTGATTTTTAGAAAAGATAACAAAATTGACAGACCTATCGCTAGTCTAACAAAAAATACGAAAGAAGACTCAAATAAATGAAATCAGAAGTTAAAGAGGAACAACAACAACTAATAGCACAGAAATACAAATGATCACAAGAGACTACTATGAAGAATTCTATATCAACAGATTGGATAACCCAGAAAAAATGGACAAATTCCTAGAAACATACAACCCCCAAGACTGAATTGTGAAGAAAAAGAAAATCTGAACAGACCAATAATGAGTAAGGAGATTGAATCAGTAATCAAAAATCTCCCAAAAATGAAAGGCCCAGAACCAGATGGTTTCTGTAGTGAATGCTACCAAACATTTAAACAATTAATACCAACCCTTCTCAAAGTTCTCCAGAAAACTGAAGAGGAGAGAACATTTCCAAACTCATTTTACAAGGTCAGCATTATCCTGATATCCAAGCCAGAGAAGGACACTATAAGAAAAGAAAACCAAAGGGCAACATTCCTAATAAATACTCCCTTCTGGGTCTTTCTTTCTCCTTCAATAACAGGCTGGATATTCAGGGTCTTACAGTGCTCCACCTGCTTCGGGGGCCCCCACAGGGAGTTCTGTTTCTGGAACTCCCAACCTACTCTACTCGAGAACCATTCTGAGGGTGGCAGGTGGTTGAGGTTACACACCTCATCTCGTTAACTTGGGTCCCTGTGCCCTTGCCTAGATTAGTACTTACCCCACTTAACTGGTGTTTGAGTTGTAGCTGTTTCTGTATTTATAAATAATAAGGTCCTTCAGAGAAGTGGCTGGGTTTTTGTATGCTACACCGTGCATAGCATGGGGAACAGAGTAAATGTGTGAACTGAGAAAACGAGAGCATGTAATTAAGTCTCACTTACTCTTTTGTATTTCAAAGCTTCAAACCCAATGCACAATTTTTAAATTCTGACAGAGAAATGCATTTCACCTTTCTTCTATAGAGTGCAACCTGCACCCACACTGTTGAAGTTCCCACACCATTTTCTAGATGCATCCATGACTGCCTAGTGCAGTGGTTTTCCAATTTCACTTTAACAGCAACACTCTTGATCAAATGAAATATCTCACCAAACCCCAAAGATAAAACAGCAAAAAGTGGTGAAGTGAAGGTGTTCTACTTACACTCCCTGTTACTCCCTTCAGCAGCCCTTCGCCCACCCCCACTGAACTGCCAGGGCCCCCGAAGACCTAGACTAGCTCAGTAAACCTCACACGAGACACCCATGTGCTCCTTTTTCTTCACTGTCCTTTCTGCCAGCCAGGCCCTCACTCTAATCTTAACACCCTTTTTAAGCTGTCACCCCTCGATGCCATCCTGCTGGCTCCAAGACAGGGATGAAACCAGCCACACGTTCAACCTATGCCCCACTTCTTTCCTTTACTCACATCACTTGGCTTCAACAGGATCTTCTATACACACCACACTACTTTCACTCGCAGGACTTCCTGAGTCTGGGTTGCTTAGGGTCAGCACCCCTCTTACCCTGTCTTCCCCCTCTTCAAGTGGCCCATTATCAACCCCACCTCACCCCTGTCCTCAGCTTCTTCTGGATTCGGTTGCACCAGGCACCCAGAGAGTCACCCTAAGTTTTCCTCTCCATCACCCTGTTCCTGTCAATGACCAGTATTGGGATTTGATGCTCTGAATGTACCTTAAAGCTGTGTCCCTCTCCCTCCTCACTGCCTTAATATAGACTCTCTTAACTCTCTCAAGGATTCTTGGAAAAGTTTGCTCATGGGTCTCTTACCTTGCCAATATACCTTGTCCTGAGTTGCAGGGCCATCCATCCAACTGCATTCCCCTAGAACCTTTTCACAGCTCCCACTGGCTTTGCCTTAAGGTCCACACTCTAAGCTGAGTATAAAAGGCTATTCATCCTCTGCCTCCCCACCCCGCCTTTCCGACCTCATCTCCTACCACTCCCCTAGGCTCAGCTCATAGTTCCGCCATCAAAAACCATTGCCACTTTTCCATGGGGCTATTTCTTTTTCACCTGAGAGTACACTTGTCATTCCACCAACACAGACACTAGGACAGAATCAGTTGTTAGATAAGAAAAGGGCTTTGAACAAGTTGGTAAATAACCACTGGCCCAAGCCTCTAGTGTCTGCTGCTATCCCAGACCTTTCACCGCCCCCCTCCAGCAGGCAAGGGTGAATGTCTGGCCTAGCAAGAAGCCAAGTTTTCAATACCTTGACTCTCTTACCCCTGCCTGAGAGCCTAGGCAGGGCACCCTCTGCACTACCCTCCTTCAGCCTCACTCAGTCACTGCCCCACCTCACTGTGCTCCCATAGAAACTTCTTTGTGCTTCTATTACATAGCATGTCTTATTATAGTGTAATTTCTTATTCATCTCTCTCCCACTCACCCAAGAGTTCCTTGGGAGCTGGAAACACATCTGATCCATATTACAGATGCTCAGGAAGTATTCAATGAAGTAAACCTTCTAGCAATTCAGAAGAGTCCTGCCTACTTAGAGCTTTCCAACTCCTCTCATACTCACAATTCTAGACTTTTGCATATCTGGTTCCTCCCTAAGGTTTACTTTGTATAAAGCTAAGTACATAGTAGGTGTTCAATAAATACAATTTCTAAGGCTAATATGTATGCATCTGCCCTCCTAATATGAGGACATAACAGCCCTTCTTAGCTGAAATCAAGAGATACAGCTGGGGCCAAGTAAACCAGGAACTAGCTGCCAAAACCAACTAAGCATGCTCATCCACGCAGCTGGTGAGCCAAGGACCACTTACTCCAGTTCTGCCTTGTAAAGGAGGAGCACTTCACCAGCCACCCCCCTTTCCTTTCAGAGCTTTTCCTCTTGCCCTCTGTGGAAATCCCAAATAAGGAAGCCCAAAGCCAGCTAGACGAAGATAAAGGAGGGGATCAAAACAGGCTCTTATTGCAGCTATGTGGTGCTGTGTGTGTGTGTGTGTGTGTGTGTGTGTGTGTGTGTGTTTAAGGAGAGAGAAAAAAGAACCAAAAGAATGTCATTTCTCTTTCAGAAACAAGCACAAGCAAAGTTACCCTGCTTTTCCACCTTCAGCAGATTTCTCCTAAATAGACCTCAGAACACAGGCTGAGGGTGGGTATTGGCTAATCCATCTCGAATTTGAAGCCAGGAGCATCTAAATCTCTTCTGCTGTTAGTGCTTCCTGGGTAGGCTAGGGAGAAAGAGAAGTAGAAGGGAAGGAGGAAGGGAGGGAAGAAAGGAAAGGAGGACAGGGTGAAAGGAAGAAAGAAGGAAGGAAGGGAGGGAGGGAGGGAGGGAGGGAGGAAGGAAAGAAGGAGAGGACAAAACAGCTACTACAGCCTAAACACTCTGCCAAGTGCTTTGCACGTGTTCTCTCTCCGAACCATGAAAACAGCCCTCTGAACTTGGTATTTTAAAACAGAGAGAACTGAGGTTCAGGGAAGTCCCTTAATTTTCCCCAGGATAAAGGGCTAGCAAGTGGCAGAGTTGAATTGTAAGCCGAGATGTCTGACTGTGATTCTAATGTGCTCTCCACAGCACTGCTGCCTGCCTCTCTCCCTTTCTCTGCACTTTCCCAAATCTCCAGCAGGACCAAGCTTTGCTTGACATCCAGTCACTCTCTCCACTTTCTGCTTGATGAAGCAGGTCCACACCCACTGTGGCTTCTTGTCATCAGGGGAATTTACTCCATGTATTCCTGTGCTTTTCGCTAGGTCAGAGCTAAAGATTAGTAGTGGATGGGGATGACGGACAGCACTGTCTCCGTGGGCCCAAGGCAAGTGGAGCACTAGAAGTGTCCCTTGTTGGAGCATCTGTTTGAAATGCCAGCTATGCTGGCTAGTCTTTTGCTCCTATCTCGTGTTGCTCTCACCCATCCCCCATACCCCTCTCTCTATCATGGCACACATTTAGTTTCTCCTTCTCCTTATCACCCTCTGGAATTACTCTTACCCACGTGTTTCCTTGTTTGGTGTCTATCTGGATCGCTAGAATGTAAAGTCCAGCTATGACAAAGGCAAAGCAGCCTGTCCAGGAGTTCTTAGTCAGACCAGAACCCCATATCCACCTCTTCCATTGGCCAAAAGATTCTTTCCCAGTCCTCTCTGCCTGGCATGTCTCCCCACCACACAATTCACTCAGGTTACCCTGGCTGAAAGAGGTACGTGTAATGTGTTACATAATGTAAAGCTAGTCTCCAGCTGGATGTAGACTCTCAACTCTGTCAGTGTCTATTTCTGATAGATTCCTTCAGAAGCTGGAAGCATTGGCCTAGATGCCAAAGAGCCACTGCAAAATGGGACAAGCGTCCCCCCGAGTCAGCTGTTCACCAGGATGCCCTGTCTGCCCACACCTTCCATCAGACAGAGGGAGACGCTGCCCCCTTTCCCCCTGAGCTGGTTATTTGCCAGTTGTAGATATTTGGCCTTAACTTTAGAGCAGTTATTGGGGTGCCTGTCAAAAACGAACATTCCAGAGCTCTGAACTTCTGATTCTGGTATTTTGTGACCTTAATTTTAGATGTTCTACTTCCCTCCCACTCGGAAGTAAAAAAGAACTAGAGTATACCCAGTTAGACAAAACAACTCTTGGAAGCGTTTCTTAGTGTCAATCAAGGTACCCTCATTTCCTATGTAAAATATGCAAAATTAAACCAATTACACCAACATAGCTCTTTATTCTTTTCATTCCCTCATAGGTTTGAGCTGTCATCAGACTGGTGCTGTATTTCTAAACTGCATTTCTCTCCCTGAGCACACGAGCTATTCTATTTGCCTGGCTTATACAATTGCCAGCCACAGCAGTATCACACACCTGGCATTTCTAACTCCTCTGTGTTTTCACCTTTCTAGCCAAGAACTCTGGTCGTACATACCTGCTCCCCACTAAAGAACACTTTTTTGAATGTAACTTAACAACCCAATTCAATTCAATCCAATCCAATCCACAAGCTTTGTATTTCCATTCAGTAAATTTGTACCTCTCTATCCACAATTAAGAAGGAAATATGGTCCATGTAACCCCTACGTGTTACAGCAGGAAGAAAAATGTTTATAGCTGGCTTAACTGAAGATGCACAGCAAGCTAAGACCCAAAATTCTGATCACATGTAGACTTTGCCCTTCTCTAAGTGGTTTCTGCCCTGACCAAGTGTTCCTTTTTCCTGCCCTTCAGTAGGGAACCTTCCCAGCTATATGCAGGGAAACTTCTATATGCAGGGGAAATTCAAAGGTCAGAAGTAAGCAACTGGTGTGATTTAGCTATAACCTTGGGACCTAACTCCAAGATCCTACCTATCTAAATAGTTACTGCCATCAGAGTACTTACCCAGAGGCTCATCTCTATCAATAGCTCTTTTGTTTGGGGTTTTGCAAACACTACTGCCAAAGGCAGTTACCATTGGCAGATATGAACAACAGCAATGCTGGCTAGTGTTTCTCTGACTTAACCAAGCTGCAGTTCCTCCAGCTTCTGAGAAGTGTCTGAATGACACTGCCACTGGCCAGCAATCTGCTGGGCCTCCTCTTCCAGTTCTCTCCTTCCCCCACCCCCTTGTCTGGGCCTGTTTCAAGTGTTTTTGGTTACTGTGGCATGTTGCCTGTGAATGTTAAATATTCAGCAATCTTCGGTCTCCTTAGTGCTTTTGTGCAAATAGGTTGGCTTTGAGAAAAGAACAAGCTGATCTCAACTAAAGGGATCAACACAGCAAGCCAGCAGAGTCAACAGTTCAAATGAAGTTACAAAGGCAGAAGGCTGCCTATTCAACAAGACACACTCCACAACACAGCACAGCAGGGCAGGAGCTAGGGTGCATCTTTATGAGAGACAGGGTGGCCTGGGGTCAGGACTCAGAATGAGGACTCAGGAAATGAATCCTGCAAGGCCCTGGGCAAATTTGAACCTCCCTAGGTCTTGATATCCTCAAACATGGACAGATTTGTGCCAACTTGATAGGGTTGTTTGTGAAGATGAAATGAAATGAGGCATGTGCTTGGCTCAGTAAATGTGAGCTCTGATTAGTAAACAAAGACACTGCTAAGGGGAGACCTGAACATAATCCATCCAAAGGAAGCTTCCATCTGCAGATTTTACAAATCTGGAAGTTCAAAAAGGGATGGATATGCATATGTTTTTCTACACACACAGAGTCAGCACGTCTTCCTTTGTATTCCTTGGAATAAACAATGATTACCATAATAATGGTACTGTGGTCACCACTAATTGAGCACCTACCCCCTGCCAAGCTGCACAAGGCACTTTATCCACACTGCTTTCATCTTCACAACCACCTCTGAGGAAATGACTAGGGTCCCATTTCAGTCATGGGGCACCTGAAATTCAAAGAGAAGTAACTTACCTCTGCATACACAGCAGCTAGTAGCAGAGCCAAGAGACGAACTTCTGGGCTGACACCAGCATCCAGGTTCTCATCACTGGTGTACAGCCTTTGACTTAGGGAGGAAAAGCCGCTAAGCCCAAGTAGGAAATGTCCATCCAGCCTGGCCTCATGTTTCCCAGATGCATTATGGAAAATACATAACATGCTAATGGGAAACATAAATGCAAAAAAAATGTAATGTAAAAAAATACATAAACATAAGCTTTGGTTCAGTAAGAGGTAAATTTCTCCTTTCTTCAGAAAGAGGTGAATTTCTCAGCCTGCGCTGACAATGACTTTCCAACAAAACAACCCAAAGTCCTGTCCTACCCAGTGAAATCCCCTCCCCCATGTGCCAGCCCCAGCAAAGTGCTAAGGTTCCCTAGTCCAGAGGAATGACCTTTGACCTCTCTCCAGTGCGAAGTTACAGCGAATGTACCCAGGTACTGCGGGACACTCTCAAGGCACAGCCATATACCAAGCCTAATTAGCTTATTTTTACCTATGCTGCTCCCAGCAGTGTCCAATCCCTGCAGCCAAAAGGCTAAGAACCTGACTGCCAGCATCTCTGCAGCAGTTTCTCAGAGCCTGTTCATAATTAATTTTATAAAGGGCCTTGGCTCCCCAGCCCCATTCCATGTGCCTGACTCAAGTGAGATCATGACAGTAATCACTGTTGCCAAAGCTCTGTCCAGTGGAGTAAGTGCTCACTGATACGTGCACACTGCGTGGCGGTGCGGGGGAGGGGGCGGGGGCGCGGGGCGGGGGAGGTACACAGACAGAAAAGGCCTCAGCAAATCGAGAAGCTAGCAAACGAGGCTCTCATGATTTTCAGATCCTCAACACCTTAAGTGGTGCTCTAGTCACTTAGTGATTCATTTAACTGAGTGCCGGTTTGTGTGTCAGACTACCTCGGGCACTGGCAATACAGAAATGACTCGGACACACGATCTCTGTCTTCAAGGAACTTAGCATCAGATGAAGAATTTACACATGTGGCACGTAGGAGCTACATGAGCACAGTGAGGGCAAATCTCACTCAGTCTGAGGGTGTCCAAGAAGACTTCCTGAAACCCATCAAACATTCAGAACCTAGCACAGAGCCTGGTATGGTATAGGCACTAAACAAATATGTTTGAATTAAATGAAGTGTCTTCTACATTGACTAAAAGTATCTTGCATTGAATCCCATATAATAATCGGCTAGGCTATTTGTATCAGCTAGGAATGCTTTTGCTTACATCAAGTGGTTTAAACAGCTAGGTATTATTTTTCTTATATATAAGAAATCCAGAGGCACATGGAGTTGGTATTGGTCTGGCATCTCAGTAATGTCAGCAATGATATCTTAGTGATTCTCTTGATCTTTTCCTTGTGGTCACAAGATTGTTCCCATAGCTCCTGGTGTCATATCTACCACCAAAGCACAAAAGGAGAGTGAAGTACAGCCTCAGTGTTGTCCTTTCTTTTCAAAGAAAATCTTTCCCCCTAAATCACTCCAGTAGGTTTCTGCTTACTTCCTGGCCAGACCTTGCTACATGGCTATCCCAGGCTGTCAGAGAACGCAAGAAAGTTAGGGTTTTTTGGCTCTCACAGTGAAGGCAAGCAGTGTCGTTGCATCTGGTTTATTTCACTTAGCATAATGTCTGTGTTGTAGCATATGTCAGAATTTCCTGCATTTGTAAGGGTGAATAATGTTCCCTTGTGTGTATATACCATATTGTGTTTGTCCATTCATCCATTGGTAGACAGCAAGTCCTACCTATTTTTAATGCCCCCAAAATAATGCTTTTTCTCTTGACCAGAACATTCTAGCCTTCAGTAATCTTTTTTAATCTATTCACTGTTTCTGTGAGAAGTAAACATCCATTTGTTTTAGCTACTGACATTCTGCATTCTCGAGTAGTCACAGCCAAACCTAATCTTTATGACTATATCTCATATTAGTATATTAATAAACCTGCTAATCAGACAGTATTTAGCTGTGTGGTCATACCAGTTGTTAAAATACTCCCATACCAATCAGTGAATATAAGCTACTCCAGGCCCGAGTGAACCTGCCCCCATACCCTTAGAACTCCTCATCATCTTGCAATCAAAAGGTTAATGCAAGACTAGTTGTTAAATATTTTTAATATCCACCTTTCTTCTATCATAAAACTGTTGTGATAATTAATTGAGATAATACCTATAAAGTACTTAACATAGTGCCTGGCACCTAGTAAATAATAAATTTTCGCTCTAATTAAATTAAAATTATTATAGGACACTTACAGAACATGCACTATAAGTCACTTGGAAAGAACTTAACAGTACTTTTTGGAAAAACATTCTCTCCAAACACTGTTTAAATCAGCTCAGCTTCAGAGAATTTATCCCCAGTCTGAGACATCTGCCTCCTCTGCACTGAGGGAGGGGATTTACTAGAAGCTCAAAGAGACCACCGGCTGCACTGGCTGGCGGGGATTCTGCCAGGTGGTAAGGAGGCCCTAAGTGGGTGGGCGTGGCCAGCTTGGCATCCTGACTCCAGAGCTGTGTGTCCCTGGGATTCTAGCTTATTTCTTGGAAGCTTTCTGTTCTAGCTTGGCTGTTGTCTACACATAGGGGGAGAACAATTTTTAAAAATTAAGAATTGATTTAAGACTTATCCGTTTTGCTTTAATTTTATAAATAGTTGCAGTTTGGGGTTTGCTTTTGTTTTTGTTTTTTAGAGAACTTTTCTTACCTCCCCAGGCCATCCACACACCCGCTTCTAGTTTAACTGCCACAATTCATCAACAGTACTAAATCTGCTCACTTGTTTGCCCAAGAAATGCCAAAACCATCGGCTGGCCTCAGTGTTTCACTGTCAGCCAGTGGTCTTGATGTCCTCCCCACCCCTGCCACTCAGAACAAGGACTCAGCCTGGGTGTCCCAAAAAAGACCTTGGAATTGGCCCAGACTCATTTTTGCTAAAACTGTGACTTTCATGCCTTTCACTCTCTCCCTCTGTGCTGCTGATTAATTTTAAAATTCCCCGGAGAGGCGAGTTAAATCAGTGGGAGGAAACATATTACAGAAATGATTCGGGAGATTTTTGCCAGTAGGTCTGACCAACAAAGAATGCTTCGCACTGGCAAACGCATGAGGGTGGCCTCAGTGTAATAAGAACAGAGAAACTGCAGCCTGAGCGAACTGGGTCTGCCTGGCACAGCAGGAGCAGGTCCCACTGAAGAATCTTAAACAGAGAGGGGGCATGATTGGAATGGTGATTGGGACTCCATCATGGGCTAGAAGATCGGAGGAGAGGAGCACAAGAAAAGAGAGCCAGGGCAGACACCCCAGCAGTCAGCTGGAAGGGGGTGGATCCTGACCTAAGTTGAGTGACAGCTGGAAGAGATGCTGCTGGGAGTCTCCAGAGGAGAAATTGTAGGAAAGGACAAGGGTTTGATGACTGCCTGAATATGGGGTATGGAAGTCATAGGAATCGGAGTGAGAACTGCCAGGTGTCTCCTCTGAGGAACAAAGAGTTTGATGGGACCAGAATCTGGGCTCTCAGAATACAATCGAATACAAAGGGCCAAAGCCTGACATTTGAGAAAATGAGCAGAGAAGCTCTCTGAACTCAGGCTAATGAGAAAATATTCTGCCATGTAAGTCTGGAGAAGCATGTCTATCCCAACCCCAGGTATAATAACAGCCCACAGGGTGTTGAAACAAAAGTGAGTAAGCATGGCCAGGACTTGCCTTAAAGTCAGGGGAGTCCTACAGCCAGCTCTTACCAGGCATTTTGCACAGCCTTTCTGAAAGATTAAACTATATAATCTTACAATTAAATAAACTGTATTAAAAACAAAGGTGATAAATATTTTAAATGTATTACTTCCTAATTATTTTACTACATTTTACTATTACTATTATCTGTGCTCTTAAGGTCATTTATGTGTAGTGTATCAGTGTTGTGAATACTATAGAATGCTGTGCACTTCTCTTCCCATTGCTGGATTTGGTGACATCACATCAGTAGTCTGCAATCAGATTTAGTGAAATGTTTATACCACGGAAATTGGCAAATTCTCCTCCAGGTCAGGGCTCTGGGATGCAGCCTCCTGCTAGGGAGGAAAGCTGGTCAAAGGCAGGGTATTCCTTACTCACACTGAGCGCAGCCCTTTGCAGTACCTTCCTTCTCTAAGCAATGTCAACCCTTGGGAGCCTCTTCCATCTGTCTGCCTTGCAATCTCTGGCTTTGGGGTGCCAGGCAACTGTAACCTTAAACAGCTGGCACTAAAGCATTTGGTGTCTTCAGGATCTCTAAACTCTATATAAGTCTCTTATTCATAGTTTAGAGAGCCTTCCTTAGGGCAGCAGTGCATCTCCTACTACTACCCAGGTACCTGCAAAGATTTAAGCCCTGAGTTAAATTAAGTTCCCAGAGACTGGTTGTCAGGGCCTGCCAAGAGATAGGCAGGACACTCCCCCACCTCTATACATTGTCAGTTCATGCCAGTGGTTTCTCAAGAAATCTGGTTAACTGTAGTTGAAGGACAAAAATTGAAGGATAAGGTCAACAAAGGGCAGCTTAGTGGGGCTTATTTATTTAGTTATTTATTCTCTGTTCAGTCTTTAATTATGGTCTTTTCTTAAAATTTACTGGGGTGACATTTGTTCACAGAACCATACAGGTTTCAAGTATATACAACAAAACATCATCAGCACACTGTATTGTGTGCCCATTGCCCAAAGCAAAGTTTCTTCATGTCCCCATTGATCCCCGCTTTGCCCACCTCCACCTACCCCAACCCCCTTTCCCTCTGGCTATCACCACACTGTTGTCTGTGTCTATGTGGTGTGTGTGTGTGTATACCATATATACCATATATATATATACATGGTGTGTATATATATTATATACATATATATATATATACACACACATAATCCCTTCACCTTCTTACATCCAGCCTCCCAACCCCCCTCCCATCTGACAGGTGTCAGTCTTTTCCATGTATTTATGCCTCTGTTTCTATTTTGTTCATCAGTTTATTTTGTTTATTAGATTTCACACATAAGTAAGATCATATGGTATTTATCTTTCTCTGACTGGCTTATTTCACTTAGCATACTAATCTCCAGGTCATCCATGCTGTCAAAAAAGGTAAGATTTCATTTCTTTTTTATGGCTGCATAATATTCCATTGTACAAATATACCACAGTTTTTTTATCTACATATTTACTGATGGATGGGCATTTTTAAATCTAGATGGAGTGGTCCAGCCTTGCAAGAGGTGTCTGGAATTCAAGCCCCTCCCTCCAGCCCCCACCACCACTACTACCGCTTTCTTTCAGGCCTTCTTATCTTCCCTGCTGCCCCCAGTTTCTGAGGAAATGGCTAGCTCATTTTCTGGCTTCTGGTTTAGTGTTCCTCTGCCTGTCCCATCTGTTCACCTCCACACTGGAGACACCAGTCCTTCCAGGATGTGCATATGATCACAGCATACTGCCTTCAGCTCAGGTGCACAAGGCCCTCCAGATACAGTCTCCATACCCTCTCTAGCTCCCCTCTCAGCAGCCTCCCCTGCTTCCCTCTTTCCAAGAGTGCTGTCCCCTGGCTCCCCAGGCCCTACTACCAGGAGATTGCTCTCTCCGTGAAGACTCTACCTACTCCATATCTCCTCCTGACCTTTTAGCCCATCTTTAGGACTCAGTGCAGGGGTCATCTTCTTCCCTAAGATTGTATTGGGTGCCTCTCTTCTGGGCTCCCAGCCTCCTAGGCTTCCCACTATTGTACTTACCACCTGGTACTGCCACATTAGCCTCTCTTGTTGCAATCACCAAGCCCCTTACCTCATGCCCCACAGCCAGATCAGCACCTTATTCATGATGAGATCTTATCCCTAGCATTTAGTCCTTAGTTTGGCCTGGCACATGGTAACCACTCAGTCAATGCTTGAATGAGTAAATGGATGACACCAGAGCTTGAGTGTGTTGGCACTTACTAGTAGGTAACCTCAAAGGAGAAGAGGCCAAAGTTTAAGAACATACACTCTGGAGGGGCTTGGATAACTATTCCAGCTATGCTACTCATTCATGGTTCAGCCTTGGGATCATCCCTAACATGAGTGCTTATAAGAATTCTCTAGGTATGACTCTTCACAATCTCCCTATGAGAAACAGGCTGTTGTGGTTATTACTATTATTTTTTTTAACAGGAGAAAGCCAAGGCACAGAGAATTTAAATAACGTGATAAATGGAAACATCAGGAGTTGAAACCTCACACTTAACCACTAGTCTATACTACACACCAGTAGTTTGGCACAAGGCCAGGCATGCTAAAAGTGCTCAAAAAATGTGAGCCTCCTCTAGACCACAACGTGAGGAGCCCCAAAACTCACATCAATGTCCCATATCTAGAAGAGCACCCTGCCTGATTGCCCAGGACAAAATCTTCTAACATTTGTGCCATGTGGGTCCCAGCACCAACTTCACTGGGGGGACTCCCTTCATACAAGGGAAGCACGTGGGTTGTCATAAAAATGACCCCAAACTAAGAAGCCAGGTCAAGGCGGACTTCACATCACTAGAGTGCAATTTCTTCATCTGTAAAATGGAATGGAAATAAAGGCATTGACTAACTCAGAGGGTTGTTCTCAAGCTTAAATGAGGTAAGAAATGTTAACGTGTTTTGTAAATTATGGAAGCTATAAAAGATATCAGTTCACAAGGGAAAGCCAAGAGGGTAGAGTGAAGGTTCAGATGTGGGTGGGAGTTATTGAGGAGTCATTCAGACAGGGAGACTCCTCCCCATATCCCTCTTCCTTCTCCTCCCCTCATTCAGCTTGAATAGGGGCAGAACAGCCTGTAGTCTGTTGCTAGGTATCACTTGGGGTTTCCATGCCGGGAATTGCTATAGACTAAAAGCTGTGTCCCCTCAAAATTCATATGTTAAATCCTAGCCCCCAGTGTGATGGTATTTGGGGGTGGGGCCATTGAGGGTGATTAGGTCATGAGGGTAGAGGTCTCATGAACAGGGTTAGTGCCCTTATAAAAAAGGCCCCAGAGAGCTCCCTTGTCCCTCTGCCATGTGAGGTTAGAGAGAGATGACAGCCATAGGAACCAGAAAGCAGGCTGTCATTAGACACCACATCTGCCAGAGCCTTGACCTTGGGCTTCCCAGACTCCAGAACCATGAGAAATAAGTTTCTGTTGTTTATAAGCCACCCCATCGATGGTAGTTTATTACAGCAGCCCAAACAGACCAAGACAGGACTTTTATTACAAATTATTTTAAGTTGGCATGATTTCCAAAAACAGATTTGCCATGCAACAATTTTGGCCTTCATACCTCCATGAAAAAAGAACTCCAAGACAGGTGGGGAGGGAAGGGTGGGTGGGCTGGAATGGGAATAAAAGATAGAAACTGTACTGAATAATCTAAAATAAAAAAATTAAAAAAAAAAGAACTCCAAGACAACAGCCATACAGATACACACACACACACACACACACACACACACACACACAGCCCTTAAGCCATTATTTATAACTGGAAAAGTCTCTTGAAGACCAGTTCATACTCATTCCACACAGTGCTTTGTTTGTTTACAATACAGAACCATTAGTTGCTCATTTTATAGAGTTTGAATTACTAGGAAAGCTATTACCAGGAGGTAGGGATGGAGTTGGCAGCCTGGCTTCACAAGGCAGACTGAACATTTGCATCTCCTGGCTTTTGTGTGCTTTAGTTCACAAACTAAAGTCCTAGTCAACAAGCTTTTTACATTTGAATAGATTACAGAATGTTTATAGGTCTGAGATCTTTCAAGACAGTAGTTAATTGGCCTCACAAACAACAGCAGGAGAGTGTCATTATCCTGACTTAACAAAGGAAGACAGTTCATCCAGCAAAGTTAAGGGACCGCAGCCAGGCCCTGGCACTGGGTTTAATCATCATTGTCATCGGTGTTGGGAGTCAGTCGTCCTTATCTCTTGTCACTCCTTTTTAACCTGTGAGGAGGGAGCTCCAACAATCTGTCCTGTCCTCCAGCAGCTCATAGATGAACAGGCCTTTGATGTAACCATTCTCAAAGAGCTAAATAGGTAATAAACATAAGCATTTAGTAAAAGTAATACTCTGGTACCTCAGGTCTCCATTCTTCATTAGAAAAAGTCAAACAAAACAAATTCAAAGTTGTGGGGAGGTCACCCTTCTGCTGGGCCTCAGTTTCCCCATCTACACTTAAGAATTCCACGTCTTTTTTTCCTAAGGACCAGCTGGGACACTCTTTAAACACCCAGATCCCCAAACCCCTCCGTCATAGCAGTAGAGTGGGTCCAGGATCGGGCCCACTGATAGGAAATGCTGTTTAAACTAAGGATGGAATAAAGGGCAGGATGAAAGCTTGGGAGCTAAATGTGTCTGAGGCCTTGTCATTGTTCAATGTGGTCCTCACAGCTGCTGACCCAGAAATAGTTTATTTTTAGAAGTTTGGACAAACCCAGAGCTTGATGGATCGCTTATCTCCATAGTACATAGAATGAATTCAACTAAAAAACTTGAATGAATAGTCACATAGTCACCTAATTAGGACGGTCAATGAGATGCCCTTTTCCCCAGGGCACAGCGCCCTCACCCCCACCCCTGCCCCAAGACTAGTCAGAAGGGCATAAAGATGAAGAATGGCCCAAGCCAAACTGCTTGGGCTTCAAGTGACCTCGGACAAGTGCCTTGAGCCTCCGTTTCCTCATCTGTAAAATAAAGCTAATATTCCAACATGCATAAGCCCTGAAAACATTATTCTTACTATAAGAAGCCAGACATAAAAGGCCACATAGTATATGATTCCATGAAGAGTCCAGAATAGGTAAATCCATAGAGACAGAAAGCTGGAAGGGGTGGGAAGTAGCTTCTTCACTGAAAATGGGATTTTCTCCCGGGGTGATGAAAATGTTCTAGAACTAAACAGTCACCAATGGTTGCACAACATTGTGAATGTACTAAATGCCACTGAATTGTACACTTTAAAATGGTTAGAGTGATGAGTTCTGTGTTATATATTTTACTACAATTTTTAAAATGCAATTGACAGTAACTTGCCTCCACACCCTCTCCCCATCTGGCAGCGTGGCAGTCAGGACCCAACTGGGGCCACAGGAGGGACACATGGCCAGACAGGCTGGAGCTGCTATGCCTTCTGATAAGCATCTTACAACCTGACTGATTATTTGTCTGCTTATGAGGATACCTCCCTCTGTCATCAGATTCTCCACCTGCAGGTGCCTGAGTGCATTCATTCTTTTAACCTTCTAAACTGCTGTGAAGGAAACTGAGGCTCAGAGCACCTCAGAGACTGTAAGGAGCATAGCCAGGTTTGAATCCAGGTCAGTCTGAGATCAAAACCTGAGCTCTTTCTATTCTAATACTCTGTCTCCCAAGAGCAAAGCTATTAATTTTGTACAAACATACATATCCTTTCTATACTTCTTACACTTCACTGAAGCTTTTAAACTCTTTGCTTTTTTTTCTCATAATAACCCTGTGGAGGAGCTGTTATCTCCAGTAATGTGTTTTGCCCAAAGTAACTGGCCTGGTCCCGAGAGTCTGTCCTCCTTTTCCCCTCAGAGCAGCTCCCATGCCGAGTAATTAGATTACAAACAGAAATAGGGTAGGTCCTGTGAGAAATTTCCAGATCAAGGATGTGAAAAAAAAGAAAAGGTTTTTGTTTGGGGTTTGCTTTGTTTTTGTAAACCTGGAATTGCTAGCCAAACATTTTCCCATCAGATATGGAAATGCTGAGCCCCCTGAGTCCCCAACTGAATTACTGTACATTAGCTCAGTTAAATGCATGTTTCTCCACTAAGAAAGTCCAAGGGAGGAAGTATGTTTAATCTGATGCTTTTAGCATCTGAAAAAGAACAGAAGAGAAAAAGGCAATAGACAGAAAACTCATGGGAGCATGATGTATTAAGACTTCTTTCATTAAACTAATATTTGGCGAGCACCTACTGCAAGCGTGGTTCTCAGGCAGATGGGATTCAGTGGTGGACAAGATGGGTACTTGACTTCTGACCTCGTGGAATTTGTAATCTAAACCAGAGTGATCACCTAGACAGCTTTTGTTGAAGTATAGATTCCAGGGCCCTGTCCCCAGAGACTTTAAGTGAAGCCTAGGAATCTGGATTTTGAAAAGCTTTCTCAGTTTTTAGAAGGAAAAGCCAAATCTGAGAACCTGACCTATTCCTTCCCAAACTTACCCCATTCATTAGGCACCTGTAGTATTTGGCAAACATATAGATTCCCAGGCATGAGAATAGAAGTGTTTACCAAGTACATCAGATAACTTCTCAAATCCAGCAAGTTTGGGAAACAGTGTTCTGGCAGGCTTAAACACTACACACAGCCCAAATCTTATCTCTGAAGTCCTAATCGCTTTACACAGAAACAGGCCCACAGACGTTATGGTTCCCCCCATCACAAAATGAAATTAGTTGTTTAGATCATCAAAAGCCACCACTTGGAAGCACTCCATTCTCACAGGATTCTGTCCCCTTCAGCAAAAATCCAATAAGAAGGAAGACACACCCTCTATGTCTTGTGCTATAAACCATAACCATCAAGTTGAATTTTAAAGAATTGTGATTTCAAAGAAAGTATGGCACTGTGCTAAGACCTGCAATGCCAAGTTAACTGGAAGACATTTCCCTCCTAAGGCTGTGAACCTCTGTGTACCTCTACTGCCTCATAAATATATAATGGATGTAAAAATACCAATAATCAACTTGGAAAAATACTAGCTAATTTATACTGTAATAGAAATTCCCAGGGATCCTTAACAATTGAAGGACTGATGCCTGCTCCCCTAAGAAGTCCGCCAAGCCGTATTATTCCACATGTGAGTGTAATTTCTAAATTGCAGCATATAATTCAGAAGGGTGTATGCTCTCTGAAAGGCAAAGAAGTATTTATATGAATGTTATTACTCAGTTGCATCATCCCCTGATGTGAAAAATCAAAGGAATTATTGGAACAATGTATTCCTTGAGGCCCAAGAGCAAAATGTTTCAGAAAAAGGCTATCATTAATCTTAATGCAGTTGCGGAGATAAGCCAGTGTTCCATGCCCAGTGAAGCACACAGAAATCTGTGCTTTTGTGTGAGTGGCGTCACTCCTTCCACCCCCGGTGGCTAAGAGAGCTGCCACTATTATGCATCTGTGCCCCAGAAAAGCCCAGCACTGAGGCTGGCCATCATCTGGGTTGGGAACAAGAGGTCAGCTCCCACGTGTGAACAGATCACTACACATCGGAGTCAACTGCTCCAAACCCAAATCTGATATCCTCCGATAAAATCTGAACTCCTAAGGTTGGCAAGTGAGATCCTCCAAAATCAGCCCCTACCTACCTCTGCAGCTCCTTTCTTAGCCATTTCTACTCCCTCTCCCCTTCTATACTTCCTTGCTTTGCATCTTACACTCCAACAACTTGGAATACATATTTTGTTTTCTAAACCTAGCTTTGGTGCAGTGGTTCTCAAATGGAGACAATTTTGCCAACACCCTTGAGGGACATTAGAAACTCTGAAGACATTTTTTATTGGCTCTACTAGAGATGTACAAGCATATAGCAGGTAAATGTCAGGGATGCTGCTAAACATCCTACAGAGTACAGGACAATCTTCCACAGCAAAGAATAATCCATCCCAAGATCTCAATAGTGCACTGCTGAGAGGCAATTCCTTGGTAAATTGCATTAATGGCCCCACATCTTTATCTGTCCCTGTATCCACACCCTGAGCCCTTTAATGTTGCAGTGTTCTCCCTCTGTGAGTAGGGCTTCATCCTCACTCCTTGAATCTGGATTTAGTCATATGACTTGCTTTGTCCAGTAGAATGTGGCAGAAATGACAGTGAACACGTTTCTGCTTGTTCTCTTGCACCTCCGCTGAGGCCATGACAAAGACATGCTAGTTGGTCCGGCACCCAGAGGAGAATGAGAGACACGTGGAACGGAGTCGGTCCCCGGCTGAGCCCAGGCTACATCCACCAGCCCACCAGCCAACCCATGAGAAATAATGATTGTTTTAAGCCACTGAGTTTTGGGGTGATTTCTGATGCAGTGACAGCTAACTATGACACACACAATGCTGCTTTATGTCTTTACACGTGCTATTCTCTCTGCTTAGAAAGCCCACCCACTCACCCTCCCCTCCATTAAGAAAAACTGTTTCCAATCTTTAAAAATCAGACACAGAGATCTCCTGTTCTAGAAACCCTTCTTGGGCTCCCTGAAGAAAAGTAATCAGTCCCTCCTGACACCCTCTTCCACTGTACTGTATTATGTGCATTAAATTGTCTTCCTCTTTTACTAGTTAGTGAACTTCTTAAGGATGGAGACTTTGCCTCAACTCTCTGGCCCCAAGGCAGCACAGCAATTAAGAGTGGACACTGGGGAAATATTTATGGAATGCAAAGGGATGGACTAGAAGGCTGGGGGAAGGTGATTATCAAGGGCATTTATCAGCTTTGGCACTCACACTGAAATGGTGCCTGGAACATGGCCCAATCCTTGTGACAAAAGAAGAGACTGCTGGCTCCAGCCTGCAGTCTGGGTTTCCCTGCCAATCAAAGTTGTCATGGAGAGGAACAGCCTCTGCCATTACTGTTCAGCACAATGAAACTGTTTAAAGGAGAGCCTTACCTTCAGGAAATTCCAATGAGCCTGTTTTATTGTTACCCTCCAACGTAATGACTCCCATGGGATTAAACAGAGTGGAAAGTAATTGCTAAAACATCCCCTGCCGTGGACAGAGAAGGCTGAACAAGACGTAATGCTCCCACTTCACTGGGGAGGGAAAGGACTCACTCATGGAAACTAAGTGTGTTATTGGAGACTTACAGGGTAGAAAGAGGTAACCAAGGGAGGAAAGAAAGATGCGGAAGAAAGAGTTCAAACAGTGGAAATAGACCAGCTCACGTTGAAATACCAACCACACCTCCTGTCACTTCATGCCTGTGTATCTTGGGTTGTTCATCTGTAAAACGGAGATATAAAGCACTTCTCCTCCTAAGGTTGTTATGACAAGAGATAATAGACATAAAAATGCCTGGTACAAAGGAGCTCAGTAATTTTAGTTCCCTTTCTTCCTACAGAAATTTAGAGTAGCGACATATCAAAATGAATATTAAGGGACCCAGGCCAAAATTAAGGAACCCCACCCAAGAAAAGAAACACTCCAAAGAGATAGTTTTACCTGAAAACTGAGTAGGGAACTACTCAGTGGGAGTTAGAGGACACTAGAAACCTCCTTCTCACTGACAGAGAGTCCTGTGGCTGGATTCTGGCTGCGAGGCGGTAACTCTCAAGCATCTTTTTCTTGCAACAATTGGCTTCAGGACCAGATGATCTGAGCAGTCAGTCATACAGGGTCCTGTGCTTAGACAGGCCTCATGTTTGGCTTAATGCTCTGCTGTGACTGTCTCGAAATTCTTTATAATTTTTGAACAAGGGGCACTGGATTTGGATTTTGCACTGGGCCCTGCAATTAAGAAGCTCTTCCTGCTCTACTGTTCTTCTGTCACTGCAGACAAAGGACAGGATAGCTTTTTCCCAGGAGCTCCCGTGTGCTAAAAGATGAGTGTATCTCACAGGGCCCAGCCAACTAGGAAATTCTAGAGCCATCACTATCACATAAAAATTTTTAGGACAGAACACACAGAGGTGGAGAATGATTCCTACAGCCCGGGAGGAGCAAGAGGGTGTCTTCAGCTGCAAGTATCAGAATATGGGGCAAAGAGTGACTTAGATGATAGAGACATATAATTATGTTATTCAACTAGAAACCTGGAAAGCAGTTCGACCAGGATGATTCAGCATCTCTGTGGCATTCTTTGTCTTGACCTCATGGTCACAACATGGCTTCAGCCCTTCTAGACAGAGGTCTTCCCACACCACCACCCAGAGAAGGAAGAAAAGAAAGGGCATCTCTTCCCATATCTCTCTATTTTTATTAGAGGGGAATATCTTTTCTAGAAGTTTCCTCAGAAGACTGTCCTTTGGGTCTCATTGTCCAGAACTAGGACCAATGTCCAGAGCCAGCTGCTAGGCAAGTGCAAACTTGCTCTATGAGAATGGAGTGACCACGGCTTCCTTATTGTGAACTGGACAAACATGGATCCTGTTATCAAGGAGGAAGTAGGAATGGCCAGTGGGCAAATGGCCTTTGATTAGGTATCTTTCCTGTCCCAAAGGGATGCCCCTTCTGGGGAGCTGATGGAAGCCTGCCTTTCCATCACTTATCAGAACTCACTGCTCATTGCTGCCCAAAGCCCCCTTGAAAAGGGTACTTACTGCATGGGGAGTAAGAACAGTTTATCATTCCATGAGACCAACTCAAAGTGAAGGTCTTAGGTCATCAGTTCCAGAAACCTGGAGAAGCTCTCTCATTTACCAATGGATTCAGGTTCTTGGGCAATTTCTATATTTACTCTGAGCCTCACTTTCTCTTCTAGAAAATGAGAATGACCGTGCTTACTGTGTAAGATTATGGAGAGAACTAAATGAGGTCATTCTATGGAACCCTCAGTAAGTGTTAGTTCTCTCTTTCCATGGTGTTATAGTTAAAGAAACTGAGCCCCAAAAGAATGAAAAACTTACTTAAAGTCACAAAGTCAGAGGGTAGCAGAACTGAAACTCAACCCCAGGCCTTTCTGATGCTGGGTCTATGCTACCTCTCTGCCCCTGGGTATTTTCCACCACTTTCCTATGAGCCATGCTGACTTACAGATGTTAAAGGATTTCTTACTAAAATGCAGGTGCCTCTGGAAAGGCACCACCATTATGAGGCAATTTCTGGGGAAGATGTTTGTTCTTCTGACAAAGGAAGGTATTGGGGGAACTGAAGGTCTTGGTGGCAAACAAAAAGAGTAAGTGATGGGCTGAGAGGTTCCACAGGTATATTTTCCTATTTTGCAACTTTGACTCCAAAAATCAAGTTCAAAGGACTCAGGTGTGCATAACCCAGGGTGTATTACCTCAAAAATACTTGTTGTTTTTTTTGAGCTGACAGAAAAAGGACAGAAATATAATGTGTTAAGTCATATTAAATTAGGGCAGTATTCAGGTCCTGGCGTGGAACTTTAGATAATAACATTTTATTGATTTGTGAACTGTGTTCAGTCAAAATTAGGTCTGTCAGCAGTGTAAGGCTGGATTCTGGCAATGCAATTAGTTTCAGCAACACAGCATTTGGATACCAGTATCAACAACATTTACCTTCAGAGAAGAAAAAAATGAACACTAACTACCATGACCATAGGGATTTTGAACCTCCCAATATAAGGCATTAGGAGGGAGCTTCCTACAGGTCTGTGGCCCCTGGAGCTAGGAGCATCCATCCCTGCAGGAAATACAGACTTGATGCTATAGTGTTACTACTGACATGGTCTCCAAATGGCCCAGCTCCAGGCCTACATTTCACCATGTTTACAAACTGTATTCTCCCATTGCCTTAGTCCATTCAAGCTCTTATAACAGGACACCATAGACTACGTGGTTTATAAACAACAGAAATTTATTTCTCATAGTTCTGGAGGCTAAAAAGTCCAAGGTCATGGCCCTGGCAGAGTCAATGTCTGATAAGAGCTCACTTTCTTGTTCATAGATAGCTTTCTTTTCACCATGTCCTTACATGTTGGAAGGAGCAAGGGAGCTTTCTGGGGCCTCTTTATGAGAATACTAATCCCACACAAGAGAGCTCCACCCTCATGACCAAATCACCTTCCAAAGTCCCCACCACCTTATATCATTACTTTGGAGATTAGGTTTCAACAAACGAATCTGGGGGGACACAAACATTCAATTTATAGCACCCACCTATCTGCCTTCATCAGTATATGAGGGATAGCAAGAAATCCACAAAATATGATTTGAAGAAACTTAAAAGACCAGTCCCCCAAACATCACTCTGATCTCAAGTCAAGCCTGGAATTCTGTATTGATGTTTATTCACTCATTGGTGATGCACAGATTTACTGCAATTCAGTTTGGGGACTAACCACCTGCAGTTACTACAGACCCTACAAGTTAAGGTTTGAGTCCTCCATGACTGTCCTCATATCAGATGCCAGCTGCATATCAGGGGTTCTCAAGCCATCTGTACCTATGTGTGACTAGCTACAAAGTTGGGTGTTCCTATGATGCTTTTGTGTTTCATAATTTGTTAAAAGGACTCACAGAACTCAAGAAAGCTTTATACATAAGATTACAGTTTTACTATAAAGGATACAAATTCAGACCAGCCAAATGAAGAAATGCATAGGGCAAGAGCAAGGAAGGTCCCAAACAGAGACCTTCTATACCCTCCTCACTCTGGAATCAGGGCACACTTCACCTTTCCAGTACATCATTGTGTTCATCAACTAAGAAGCTCTTTGAGGCCTAGAGTCCAGACTTTTTATTAGGGTTTCATTATGTAAACATGATTGACTAAATCATTGGTCAAGTGATTTGACTCAATCTCCAATCACCCTGCTGCATATTGGTCCAGTTGGCTCAAAGTTCCAACCCTCTAATCCCAAGATTGGTCTTTCTAATGACCACTTCCTCTACCTACCCAGAAGAAGCTAAATAGGGGACCATAAGTTATCTCATTAGTATAAACTCAGGTGTGATCTGAGGGTTAATGAATAACAAAAACACTCCTCTTGGAAAATCCCAAGGGTTTTAGAGCTCTGTGCCAGGAACCTAGGACAAAGACCAGACAGATTAATGTGCTGCCTTGGCCTACATAAATGGAGCTGGGTAGGTAAACCATAGGACCCCTGAATCTGTTCTTTCTCCTTTTAAGAAAAGACATTGAAAAAGCTAGTTACTTTTGTTTTTGTTTTTTATTTTTGTTTTTGTCTTTTTTCTTTTTCTTTATCTGAGTCAATATTTCTTAAAATGCCGTAATTCAAATACTGGATCACTGAAACTCAGCCTGCCCAAAATACCAAATGAGGATCTCTCCTCATTCCCAACTCCAACCTCCAGACCATAATCACATGTCAGCATCAACTACTATTGTTTTAATGACATTATAAACCCACAGATATTTTAAAATAGGATCGTCATTGTGTAATCTTCAAAGCTAGCACCTACTAAGCTGCCAAGAATTTACTTGATGCCCCCAAAATACTTATTTAGTTTAATTAGCAGGTTAGTCTGAATATTAGCTATTGAAACTGGAAAAGTCTGTGTTCGTACTGCCTGTCACTACCAGAACCAATAAGTAGAGACAAGGATTGAATATTCATGGGCACTTTATTCAGATGCTGGCATGTCAGAAAATAGACAGGTTATGGCCCTCAAAAATTACCTCATCTCAAGCCAACCTTTCTATAAGTAGAAGAGAGGGTAGGTAATAGGTTTGGAAAAAAGTTTAATTGGATAAGAATTGCAGTCCAGTGGTAATTTTCCTAGTACTTCTTTATCTGATCAATAAGTCTCTATCTATGTCCCTCCCTGGAACACAATGACTCAAATACCATCTCCATCACTTGCATACCCCCTGGGGCACAAGATTGAATTATTTGTCAGCCTCCTAGAGTCACCTGGTCATGCATTCCAGTTCCTGGAATAACAGCTTTCCATCTGCATTCATCACTTAAACCTATCAACTATGGCTGAATCTAAAATCTTTAATTCTTGAGTTCCCCTATCACTTTCATATATTCAACTCAGAAAACCACAAACATTTAATAAGCATAAACTGTAAGACTAGTTCTTGAGAAATAACAATAAATAAGGCACAGTCTCTGGTCCAAAGCAGCTGACTATGGAATCAGGAAGATAAAAACTAAAATAATAATTACATTATAAATTGTAATTCTATAATAGAAATAATACAGAAGTACTACAGAAACCTTAGTAATGATTATATTTGAGTAGTAATGTGTGTGTTATGGGATTAAGAGGTAAGAATGCAAAGAATGGAACTCACAAAAGAAAAGATGTTTGAGACATCCTTAATCAGGGGAGTAGGCAGCAGCAGGGGAGCATAAGTAAGTTTTAGGCAAAATAAAAATGTGGGAAGGAAAGGAAGGAGCTACAAAGAGGACAAACAGGAATAATAGAATGATTGGATCCTTCTTTGTGGAACTGGATGGTAAATACATTGCTACCTATTTGTCAAGACCCTTAGAAGTTTAGATCACAAAGGGTGAGCTTCAATGTATGAAGATTTTTTTAAATTAACCAGGAGTTAGGGGAGAGGGTGTCCCAGGATGAAACACAGACTATGACAAAAAAAACACAACTAAATGTTTTACAAATTTATAAAGGGGGTTGGGAAAAGAAGCACTATTCAGTAATGTTGGAAAATGTAAATCTACGGACAAATGTAATTCTACATAAAGACTGTACTCTAGTTGGTAAAGTTGTTTCTCACAAGGTTACAGGTTAAAAGTTCTTAAGCTGTTTTACATGTATATTGGGATTGTATATAAGGATATATATACTAAGAATAGAAGGTGGGTGGTAGGAGCCAGGTTCATCTGCTCATTCTGTGAGCAGAAAGGTGACAGATAAACAGGAGGTAAATGCTAGAGTAAGCTACAGGATGCTGGATTTGAGGCAGAAACATTAGCATGAACTCACATTTGTATATTACAGACATGGATAGATACAGAAATAATTATGGATATTAGACACAGAAATAATTATGGATATGTGTGCAGTCATGAGTTAGTATACACACATACTCTCCCTAGCTCTGTCAGCTGGGAGGGCCTAGAAGCAATGACATCTCAGCAGCAATGAGCACACCAAGTGCCTATATCTTCGTTTCTGATACTATTCTCCAAAAGGAACCAGGGGTCCTTGGAGATAAACACAGATAATTCTAGGGTTGGGTCAAGGAAGATACAGGATGATCCTAGAATATCTTATAGTAACAAAAAGTAAGGAAGTACTCAAAAAACAAAAGGATAAGAGCATGTCAAAAGAATACAGAGGCCAAACTCTAATAAATAGGCAACAAAATAGTGTAGTAGTATAATAGTGTCAACTCAATAGTGTAATACTGGATGACAACCCAAAGTATACAACATATTTCATGAGTGCATAATGATATAAATGACAAAAAATAGATAACTATAGCCTTAGAGGCATATTTTCTCTACAGAAGAATTATAAATAATTTATATAGATATTCCCACCTCCAGGAGATGGAACTTAATCTCCTACAAAGGGTAAAAAATAGAAGGAAATTTACAACAACAATAAAAAATCTGGCAAATATTTCCTGAACCAGAGGATCAAGATGAACATCAGTGATAAGACATGTCAATTGTATATGCCTTTGATATGATGTAATAAAAATGGCACTTCACCTCTGAAGTCTTCCTTCCAAAATCCTATAACCCCAACCTAACCATGCAAAAATCAGACAAACCCAAACTGCGAGAAGCCTATAAAATGCCCAGCAGTATTCTTTAAAACTGTCAAGGTTATCAAAAACAAGGATAGACTTGAAAAATTGCCACAGACCAGAAGAAACTAAGGAGAGATGACAACTGATGTAATGTGGTATCCTGGATGCAATTCTAGAAAATAAAGAGGACGTGAGTGAACAATATACTGAAATATAAATAAAGACTGAAGTTTAGCATCACTAGTTATTAGGGAAATGCAACTCAATACCACCTGCAACATACCAGTTAACGTGGCTATTATGAAAAACAGAAGAAATGACAAGTGCTGAAAAGGATAAGGTGAAAAGGAGCCTTTGTACACTGCTGGTGGGAATATAAATTGGTGCAGTCACTGTGGGAAACAGTGTGGAGTTTCTTTAAAAACGTTAAGAATAGAACTAACATATGATCCAACAATTCTTCTGGGTATTTACTTGAAAAACATGAAAACACTTCCTCATAAAGACAGATACATCCCTATGTTCATTGCAGCATTATTTATAATAGCCAAGACATGAAAACAACCTAAGTGTCCATTGACAGATGATTGCATAAAGAAGAAGTGGCACACGCACACACAATGGAATACTACTCGGCCATAAAAAAGATGAAATATGGTAAAAGAAGGGGGAGAAAGACTACAATTTAGTTACTAGTAATATATCAATGTTGGTTTCTTGGTTGTTACAAAAGTTCTATGGTAATATCAGATGTTAACTATAGTAGAAACTGGGTAGAGTATATGGCAATGATCTAAATCATCACAGTACCTTTTCTGTAAATCTGAAACTACTCTAAAACAAAAAGGTTTTTTAAGTATAGGACAAGTTGGAGAAATAGTAAGAAATCTGGCAAATAATAAAAACAATAGAGGTAGATGAGGCTTGAAGGTATTTGGGGTCAGATTCTAGGAGCTTTGTAAACTGCTTCAATTATAAACCCTGAGCCAGCAGGAGTTTAAATAAATGAGTTTTATTAGTCTCTCACACACACACACACACAAAAGCAGTCTTGCTTTCACCAACATTAGCACATGGTTTTTGTCTTTCATTTTCATAAGAGAAAAATGCCACATTGCAACACCATTCTTGCACGGAAAAGTAAAGAGTGAGAAGCAAAGGGCCAAAGGAGCTGGATAGTTGAATCTGTCCCTTTTAAAGAGCTTTCCCAGAAGCACCCAGTGAACGTCCACCTCTTCTCATTGGCCCGAATAGTTCACATGGACATTTGTAGCTACAGGAGAGTCTGGGAAGGTTAGTATATTTTACTGGGCACAATGCCTCCCCAAATAAAATAAGTATCCTACTTGTAAAGAAGAAGAGATGAATATAGAGAACTTAAGTAGTGGTATATTTACATAAGCTGAGAGAAATCACTTCTATTTGGTTCTCTAGGCACTACGAGTTTCACACATTTGTAACCAAAGAGATAATATGACCACATGTATTATTTAAAAAGATTACTCTGGCCACATTAGCCATAAAGTAGAAGATCACTACTTAATCCTTTTTGGGTCAAAAAGTTCTCTGATAATCTCATGATAGCTATAGATTCTCTCCTAGGGGAAAAAATTATACATACACACAAAATTTTCTAAGCAATTATAGGGTGGGATTTGAACTTTCTAAAGTTCACAGACATCAGGAAAAAAACTCATGGCAAAGATACAAATGCAGGGGGCAGAAGGACAGATCAGAAAGCTTCTGATGTCTGAGGAGAGAGATAATATGAGCTCAACCAGGCATGTAGTCATAGAAACCGGGGAAATGGATTAGACAGATAATCTGAGCTACAAACTGCACTTGGTGCTTAATTTGATTGACTAATTAAACTGGTTTGAGAGAATCAGAGAAGTCAAAGTCTACTGACCATTTTTTTAACTCAATCTTTATTGTAATTTTTCCATTACCATTTCATCCCCTTTTATTCCCCTCCCCTCAGCAATCACTACACTGTTGTCCATATACATGAGTACTTTCTCTCTCTTGCTCAGCTCTCACCTGGCTTTCAGTCGCTTCCCCCACTACCCATAAGCAAATGGAGCCCTTCTGGTGCTGGTTCCAGGTGGGTAGGCTTGTGTATGTTGTAAGACCCTATGGGTCTCTCCAACCAACTCCCCTGTGAGGTTGAGAGTTTCTCCCACCACCGAAAACCCCACAGATTTTTACGGCCAGAGGTTTTGAGGCTTCCTTTTCCTGCACTGGAACCCTGGGTTGCATGGCCTGTCTCGCTCCCCAGTTGCTCCTCCCGGTTTATCTGCACACAAATGTGGGACTGCCAGCTGCTGCCTCACCTGCCCGGTCCTTCAGCCAGCCACAACCTTGTTGTGTGTCCTCTTTACCCCAGCTGCCCATCTCCGCCCCTCCTACCAGTCTTGATGAATGTTTTTTCTTAATTCCTTGGTTGTCAGACTTCCATACAGTTCGATTTCCTGGAAGTTCTGGTTGACTTTTGTTTTTAAATTTGTTGTCCTTCTTGTGGTTGTGTGAGGAGGCAAAGTGTTTCTACCTACGCCTCCATCTTAGCTGGAAGTTTGGTGGCTTCTTTGTATTTTCCGCCTTAGTGATTGAACTAATCAGCAGTTAAACTGATCAGTTGTTAAGCTAATCAAGCAGTCAGCAGTAGCCATGCTTAAGTTCCACAGGGTGGGGCAAAAAAATTCTTGCTGGTGGGGCTATTGCTAACCTTCAGGCTGATGCCACTTGGAGAGGGGTGCTCTGCCAGAGAGAGATGGCTTCTGCTGTATGGGGAATGACTCAGCACTGGGATCCAGGAGGCTGTTCATTCAGGCTTCTCCCAGAGCTGACAACCCCAGACTCTCCTCAAGGGTCTCCAGTCTGCTCTGCCCTCCCTCTGCTTGAGCCCAGGGTAAGTGGCTGCAAATGAAATTCTGTGCTTTGGCCCTTTAAAAGGCTCTATGCTTCTCCAGCCATCTCTTCTTGGCAAAGAGAAATCCTGCTGCTTTTCACAGCTGGATGTTTTCTGGGTTCCTTTCTGGCTCTGGTGCTGCAGGCTGGGGAGCCCACTTGGGGTTTAGATCCCACACTTCTCAGAGCTACTGATAATATCACTCCAGAACTTCAGATCCCACCCATGGGAGCCCAGCCAGCCCTCTTGCACCTTCTCTGCACTGCCTACCAGTCTTGCTGTGATGAAGTGGTTTCTTCTGTCTGTCCTTTGTTATGATGTGTTCTCTCTAGCTAGAGTTCAGTTGGTTACTCTGGATGATTTCTCTACAATTTAGTTGTAATTCCAGATTGGTCCTGGGAGGAGGTTAGTGTAGCTTCCCCTTACTCCTCCACTATCTTGGATCTGCCTCTACTGAGCATTTTTGTCTTAAATAACTGAAAGGATGGTTATTGCCAGCAATGAAACAGGGGCTATGGGAGAAAGTTAATGGGACAGATCGGGAGTTTGTATAGTACCTGTAGTAGATCCAGGTTCAAACATAGAGCAAGCAAAATGAACTACAGTCCTGCCCTCCATAGAGAGGTGGGGCTGGGCTGCAGAGGAAGCAGTGGCAGTCAGCACACACCAAATGCCCCCCAACATAGTCATCTTCAAAATGTTCTGAATTGATGGATTCTCTTCTATATTCAGTTCCAAACTATTTCAAACTTGATGGTAGATTTCTCTCAACATAAATCCTTTTTTAAAAATTATTATGTGACATATAAGAAAGAAAAACCTTCCTTACTTCTCTAATTTCAGCCTTGAAATAAGTTAGAATTTGCTCTCTCTGGGAAACAATGAACTTTACATGTCCAAAGTCAAATTGACATCATAAGCTATGAATATAATGATCTTATAATTGCTCTTAAATGATGCTTGAGCAAAGCTATGCAGCATAAGTTAGTGTAAACATGAAGACTAATTCAAAATCATTTTGGAAGGCAGTATAACATGGTGGTTAATAAAACAGGCATTGACAGACGAGAGGCAGAACTAGGTAGGGCTCTCAGTTTCAATCGTGACTAACAGTGTTGATCTTGGGCAGTTTACCAAATGTCTCACAGCCTCTGTGAGAATTAAATAAGAGATAATATTTAGCACATAGTAGGTCCTTGAAAAAATACTAACTCATAGTAGTAGCAGCAGTAAAGTAATATTAATATTAATGTTTGCCTACTTAGCTTCATGTGCATCATAATTCTGTATCGTACTAAGTTTCTTGAATTATTGTGGCAGTGTTTTTAGTTTTATAGTTGCTCATCAACTTGCCAAGACTGTATTTTACAGTCGATGAGTAATAAAACATTGAGTCAGTTTATTTTGTCACCAGTTTACAACTTAAGGGAAAAAAAGGCTGGTTTAAAAGATAAAAAAATAAGTCAGTTATTTATTTTTTATTTATTGGTTTTTCAGATGGCTGGAATTTTTAAACCCTTGTTTTGAGAGAAATAGTCATTTTCACAGCAGTGATTTTTCCCATCTTTGTAGAAAAACGTGGCTTTCCTAATAATATCTCATAGGATTCCAAAAGGAAGCTAAGGTGATACCCATTGTGATGTCACAGACTTCCTGCAAAGATTCAAATGAATGCGCCAGGTCAATCAGAAAGGAATGCTGTAGACAAGATTACAAGGTTTGTAAAACATCAGCAAAAACAAATCTTAACTATTTAAAAGATGACATTTGATGGAAGCACAATGGAATTAGCTCTCTTTGTGACAAAAAAAATTAAGGGCAGTTACCTTGCAAGAAAAGAAAGAAAATGTAATTAATTAATGCCAGTGATTGTTGTCCATAATGAAAGAGACACAATGTGCAGGAGCCATTCACCACATTTGGCACATGCAAATGTGCCATTCACCTCATTTGCATTTCATTGCAAAGACACTTCTCATGCAAATACACCCATTTTATTTTAGGTTATTAGTTAGGTGATAAATTGAAACCAAGAACCTTGAAAAGAGCAAAGAACATTTTCTTCTAGTTCCTTTCACATACAGCTTGCTGTCTTAGCTGTTGGGAAGCTAAAACTGTTGATAATTTTGACCTTGAGATGAGTAATTGAAAGAGAAATTAATTCTAAATCTTGAGTGTCAACAAATAACTCTAAATATATAATTGATTTCAGAGACTGAGATCAAAATAGAGCTAGAATTAAAAGCCACTCAATTAACTGTGAAGTGTGGGCATCTGAGTTTCAGGTTCATTTTCTGCAAAGTGAGAATATAATGGAAGGGCTTACCCAGTAAACACATTCTTAGGGTTAAGTGAGATCACATTTATCATACCTTTAGCACAGGACCTGAAAAGATGTAAGGTATCAACAAATAGCCCTCTTTGTAATATTAGCCCTCTTTGCAAATAATTAGCAAATACTCCTCAGTGGCTGCTATAGGAGAAGTAAAATTTATCCTCTACCTCGTAGGATCTTTGGCTGGGCCTGAGAATTAAACTGACGTAAAACAGATTAACAGGAGAATAGCATAAAAATTTTGTTTACTAATTTTTATGTATACATGGAAAACTTCACAAGAAAATTGAAGACCAAAAGAAACATTTAGGGTCCAAAGAGTATTAAATTGTGAAATCATGACAAGACAAAGGGATTTGGACTAAGGCAGTTAATCATGAAAAAATAACTAAGGAAACTAACTAGTTAGTTTAACAAAGTTGTTTGCACTGATTTCTCTCAGCCTCAGTTCCCCACCTCTGGTGGTAATTTTTTTTCCCCCTGATACAGAGAAGACACATTTTACAGGAAAGTTTTAACTCCTGCTTTCAAGAAGAATAAGGAAGATCAGCAGGCCCTTCTTACATCTGCTGTTCTTCAAGTGTCTTTAACTTAAAATAATCAATATGCCAAAGGGGCATGTTCTGGGGTAGCATGTTATGACATCCTATGCTGCCTTCACATGCTTGAGGCAGAACCCAGGTCAAAGGCAATAAAATAAGAACTTTTATTACATCTATCTTACTGATGAGGAAACTGAGGTATAGAGAGCTTTACTTGCCCCAGGAAACAGAACCAGAATCTGATGCCAACCTCCTTTGACTTTAGAGCAGTTCTTTAGAATAATCAATGACTGCCTCTTTTAGAAGGGGTATGAGGGTCATCAGAAGATACACACCTCATTGCCCACAAAATATCCAGGGTAGTGAAGAAGGGGTGGATTTGAGTAAGGAATGAGCTATCAGAAGACATTCAAAACCCTCTCCACAAACCACTTCACCACAATGGCAGCTGACACGATCCTCATGGGATCAAAGATCACCACTCCCAAAGATCAGATGACCTTCATCCCCAAAGATGTACAGCTGCTGAATCCTAGGCGGGCAGTAGGGTGGCCCAGGAAGAAAAATCAGAGCTGGCTGCGACTGAGCCCACTCCGAGCCCAAGATGGAGAAAAGAATAGTATTTCACATTGGAATAATCATTGCAATACATGAACTTCACTGAGATTTTTTTCTCAAACCGTATTTTTATCTGGTTACAAAGGTTATACTGACTCATTATAATAGACAATAAATATACAAGTAAAAAGAAGAAAATAAGGCACATAATAAAACTACCAAACACAACCACATTGAATAGTCTGATGCATTAACTTGTTTTGTTTTATGTAAATACATATATTTTAATAGCAAAAACTGACAGTATGCTGTTCTTTCCATTTTGAGCTTGGTTTTCAGGTAATATTTGTTCACCTTTTCCAAAACCTAAGTGTTCCCCTTCAAGTTCCATGAGAGCTCACTTAATGGCTGTGGGCACGGTACTCCCCTTTGTGCACACATTAAAACTTATTCAGTTTCCAATTCTGAGACGTCAGGGTGGTTTTTAGCTTTTTATAACTATAAACAAGGCTTCCAGTACAAACGTATTTGTCCTAATCATGATAATTTCCCAAAAATAAATTCCTAGAAGTAACTGCTAGGCCAAACAAATTACATGCTTATTTTTTCTAATTTTTAAGGCTTTCAATGAATACTGCCAAAATAATCTGCACACATAATGCACTGATATACTCCCACAATGTAAGAGAATGTTGTCTTTAAAAACAAGGTACAAAAAGCTACTGAATTACTGAATGCAAACAGTTCTGTTAATGAAGTTTAACAATCAAAATGCGACTAGATTAAAGCAAGAATAAGTTTAACCTGTCCTCTCTACATCCATCTCTCCATCCTCCTCCTGCCATCATCTTCTCAATAGGACAGCTTTATAGTTTTACCTTATCTGGGAAGCACTCTATCTGCCTTTCCATTCTAAATGATAGCTCTGCTGGATAGGGTAATGTAGGTTGTAGGTCCTTGCTTTTCATCACTTTGAATACTTCTTGCCAGTCTCTTCTTGCCTGCAAAGTTTCTTTTGAGAAATCAGCTGACAGTCTTATGATAACTCCTTTGAAAGTAACTATCTGCTTTTCTCTTGCTGCTTTTAAGATTCTCTCTTTATTTTTAATCTTTGGAATTTTATGATGTGTCTTGGTATGGTCCTCTTTGCATGCATCTTGTTTGGGACTCTCTATGCTTCCTGGACTTGTATACCTATTTCCTTCACCAAATTAGGGAAGTTTCTTTAATTATTTTTTTCAAATAAGTTTTCAATTTTTTGTTCTTCCTGTTCTTCTGGCACCCCTATGATGTAGACATTGGTATGTCTGATGATGTCCCAAAGACTCTCCTCATTTTTAAAAATTATTTTTTCTTCTTTCTGTTATGATGGAATGCTTTTTTCTTCCTTATGTTCCAAATTATTGACTTGATTCTTGACTTCATCCCCTCCACCCTCATCACCAAGTCATTATTACATGACTGTTAAAGGGAATTATATAAGAAAAAAACAGAAGATAAAACTATAAATGTTAAAATGGCAAAAAAATTCACTATTATCAACAACTGAATCTAAAAAACAAACTAAGCAAACAAGAACAGGAACAGAGTCATAGATGTGGAGATCATTTGGAGGGTTATATGTTGGGAGGGGGAAGAGGAGAATGGGGAAAAGGTGCAGGGATTAAGAAGTACAAATTGGTAGGTACCAAACAGACAGGGGGATGTTAAGAACAGTATAGGAAATGGAGAAGCCAAAGAATTTGCATGCATGACCCATGGACATGAACTGGGGGGGGGGAGGATTGCTGGAAAGAATGGGGGTAATGGGTAGAGGGGGGCAAAGGAAGAAAAATTAGGACAACTGTAATGACCTAATCAACAAAATATATTTTAAAAATAAAAATAAAAGTATTATTTTGATTTAAAAAGACAAGGACAGCCCTAAACTCTATCACTGATTTATCCAGGAAACAATGGTGCCCACTCCCTACATGCATCCCTGGATACTGCTGGTTAGATTTTATCTAACTTTGTAAATTCTTATAATTTTAAAGAAGTGGTTGCTTTCTGGGCTGCTGACTCAAGGGAACATTCCTTTGAAGTAAAAAGATCTATTAACATGTAAAACAACAGTACACGGGCAAATCACCTATCAACTCAGATAATCTACCTTTCTGAAAAACTACTTAACACTATATAAAAGTTCAGTTCTCCAATCCCAATAGGGTTGACTAATTTAGGTTCCTTTAGTCATAAGAAAGGCTCATTGATCCTGAAAACCTAAAAGCCAGGGATTATAATAAGAAAAGATTGGAAGCTACTGATAAAGTAAGTAGTTATTGGAGTTCATGATCAATTCAGTTCCAGTCTATTGGAGAAAAGCTAATTTATGGCAGAAAACCATGATTAATTTTAGAATAAACAACATTATGACTCAAGTGAGTTATGAGTTACTGGAGAGGGAAAGCACATTTAGTAGAACATGACTTATTCAGATATGTAATTTTTTCCTTAGCTCAGTCAAGTTGTATGGCAAAAATGCCAGAAACAGCTTTGTAATTGGAATATGCAATTTAAAATAAGTAAAGATTACTCCCAGGTAGTTTATTGCTTTAACTACATTGAGGCACGGCCCTGTAGCAGACAGCATAATGACTCTCATTTCATTTTTGGTTTGTGCCAAATATCTTCAGTTAGTTTTGCTTTATTGGCTTCATGCAATTTATTGCAGCACTAGAATGCGATTGTAATGCAACTAGTATTTTAGTTTTATCTTCCACTGGTAATTTTTCTTCTTTATGGTGACTATACTGTCTGCATTAATACAAGCCATGGAAATTATACAGTGTGGAACCTTGTTTTCGGCAGCTCCCTTTCTCATGAGGAGCAGAACCATAAGCGCCAAGTCCCACAACACGATGATGGCCAAGTGTGTGCCAGGGGAGAAACAACAACATAAATAACAACGTTTACAACTCAATAAAGTGATTTATTTGACTAAGAATTACTAGAAAGCCTAATTTTCCCATGATTCAAAAAGGGGTGAAATGTCCTTTAAGATCTTCTATTTCTAAGTAGTCTTCAAATAAATCCCTGGAATGCAAACCTGCGATCAAGGTGAGATAGCCTTTGGGGAAGATCAGAACACTTCAGATATTCTTCAAAAATATATTTATTTAGCCTGGTGCATTTATTGATTTGACCAACATTATCATTCCACTATAATCTGCTAGGGAATTATGTAACTATTTCCAATTTTCTGAAAGTTAGCTAAGTAATGGGCTAGATAGGATTTTACCTAGAGATAGACCAGATCAATGAGATACATTGTTACTAGAAGGGCAGTTTCCTATGAGAGAAAGAGAACTGAGTCTTCCAGTCCTGAGAACTCCTTATTCTAGGCACCTTTGTGGAATTGTACAAGAAAGGGACCAAATGAAGTCAGATTAGTCATTTGGGCCCAACTAAAGCATCTTTCTCAACCATGTCCTTGCATCCTGCTTAAATTTTGCCGTGAATCATTTACCCCATGGATTAAGGTATATATCTTTAAGAGTCTCCTGTTAAAATCCAGAATTTCTGGGAGAAGTAACTTAGCAAGTTACTATCATTCATTACTTTTTAATAAAATGAGCTTACCGAATTGATATACAAACACAGCAGAGACATACTGCAATCGCATATGGGATAGTTATATTTTGATGGGGGAAAGGTAAAGTCGAAAACATTAATTCTGCACGCAATAATCTCAGGTATCACAGAGCAGTGGAGGTTCAGAGACACTGTGGAAACAGCCCAGAATAGTGGGCACTAGTGAACAGGAGTGTCAGGAAATCACGGGAGGGCACAGAATGGGAAAATAAAAGGGCTTGATAAAAAAAAAGTGTAATAAAAACATAGTAACAAGCAATGGCTAGTATGTGGAGAAATTGAAATCTTCATGCATCATGAGTGGGAATACAAAGTGATACGGCCATTGTGGAAAACAGTCCGACAGTTCCTCAAAAGGACCCCACAATTCCATTTCTAAATATATACCCAGGAGAATTGAAAACATATGTCCACACAAAAGCTTCTATACAAATGTTCATAGTAGTTACAGGGGAGTGGAATTTGCCACCCTTAAATATGTCTCTTTGGCGTGAGGACTATTTTAGGCTTATTAATTTTAAGAAACTGCAAACATAGAAATCTTCTAAAACAAAGTTATCCTTTTGTAAGAAGCATTTACATGTATAAGGGAAATCTCCATTTGTAGGGTGTTTCCCTCACTGTACTTAGGAGGATGGGGTCAACCTTATCTCTAGAAAGTCTTATCAGTGCAAAAGGCAAAGACTTATTTAGGTTACAACCTTACCCTTGTTTGCCGGGCTTTTCCTGATAACCTCCCATAACTGACTGCCAAATCTTTATCTATCTTTAGCTAAAGAAGTTATATAAGGCGAGGGCTTCCATCATTTCAGAGAGTTATTCAGTTTCCTGGGTCTTTCCCATGTACACACATTATTTAAACTTTTATGTGTTTTTCTCTTGTTTATCTGTCTTATGGCAGTTTAATTTATTAGGCCAGCCAAAGACCCTACAAAAGTAGGGGAAGTTTTTTCTCCCCAGATCCATAATAGCTAAAAAGTGGAAACAACCTAAATATTCATCAACTAGCGAAAGGATTTATGTAACAATGTATGTACCAAAATAGGATATCGAGACAACAGAATATTATTTAACAATAAAAAGAAATGAAGTATTGTACTGATATACACTAGAACATGGACGAACCTTAAAAAATATGATGCTAGGTAAAAGAAACCACTCACAAAAGACCACATATTATATGATTCCATATAGATGAGCTGTCCAGAATAGGCAACAATGGGTACAGAAAGTAGACTAACAGTTGCCTGGGCTGGGGGGCAGGGGAGGTGGGGAATGGCTGCTAAAGGGCATGGAGTTTCTTTGGAGGAGATGAAAATGTTCTAAAATTAGATTATGGTGATGGTTGCACAACCTTGTGAATATACTAGAGAACATTGATTTGTATCCTTTAAAAGAATAAGTTAAGTGCTATGTATATTGTATCTCAATAAAGCTGTTTTAAAAATTAATTGTACCTCAAGTTGACCTTGAGTTGACCCAGGTTTCTATTCAGTACCATTACTTGTATTTCTAGTTAACTTCTAACTAATATATTCTGAAAGAACAAATAAATGGATAATCTAAAAATTAAGAATGTGAAGAATATGAACCCAAAAACCATATAGAACTGGATTTGAATCGGAGCTGCATCACCTTTTGCACCTTTGAGGGAGACAGACTGCCTAGACCGAGACTGTTGGCTCTTGTCCTGGCCAAGCATCAAGTACTGCCCCCAACCTATGTGCTACTCTATCATGCTGTCAGTAAGCATTTACCTCTTTCAAATAAGTTCTAGGTTTTACATTTCCATAAATAACATTCTTGCATCCAAAGGATTAAAAGCACCACCCAATCACTCATTAGAAACAGTTTAAACATATTCCTGATTGTTATCCAACACACCTCAGCCATCAGAATGGTGATCTGGTTCCTTAGTTTGAATGACAGGGAAGAGAAAATACAAACTTAGCAAAATTAGGGAATGGACATCACAGTTGGAACACATAAGAAGCATACAGAAATTCTTCAAGTTCAAAGCCTCTTATAAACAATTTCACTTGCCAAAAATTTACTTTTAATAAAGTTTGGATTTATCTTTAACAGGTTTGGTGCCATAGCTGTCCATAACATGACAAGAAATATAGAAAAACAAAAAACTACTGACAACTGAGAAAGTCTTTTGGAGCAAACAGTCCAAACATGACCTCTCCGTTTTTCATCGATTCCAGAATTCTCTGCAGCTGGGTGTAGAAAACTCCTCCACAACCACATATTTCATTATCTTTAAGACAAAGTGTAGATGTTTACCTCAACCCTTACTGAAAATTTGACATGAAATGACTCTTCGGATTATGGATCCCTCAGACTGAACATAAAGTGGAGTTTACTCCACCTTCAAAAAGAGCTTTCTGTCATCTGCCAGTGATTACAGACTCATTAACTTGCTGGACTTATTCTCAGATTTCCATATTGTCTTTCTTAGCAAGCCTCCCAACCAACAATCTTGCATGAAGAGTCAATAGGTTTTAGGTATAACTTACACACAGGTACAAATCTATACTCTACTTCTTGCATATGATAAATCTTCTGAGGAGTTACTTATCAATAATGAAGACTTTTTATTAGTGTATCACCAGCCTAAGGTTCTGTGGACAGGGACTGTCTTTGCACTAAACTTGATGATATTGGCAAAAATCCAAAATTATTATCATGGCCTAAAACCTGTATTGTAATACTATTTCCAGAATCAGAATGGCTAGGAATGATCTTAGGCCAGACAAAATTCCATTTTAAACAGAATAAAATAGGGCTTTCTGAATCCTACTTCACATTAACTTCTACATATGACAACTCGATACCCATTTCAGATGCTTAGGATGCCTGCACTCCCACTCTAGTTAAAAGAGAGATGGAAAATGGGAGATGGAGAACTGGGGTGAAGCTTTACAACAGAAGAGCCTTAAGACCCAGATCAACTGTTGGTTAATCACTGTCAAAAAGAGCAGTTCAAATTCAACTATTCCAAAAAGAAATGATTGATTTGAGTAGGAATCTGTCAGTGTTTAAATGAGTGATACTACAGAGCTCAACTCATCAAATTATTATGTGCCATAATTTGAGGGCTCATATAATTTTTAGCTAATTCATTCTGGTGGGCCTATCAGGTGACTGTGCCTCCAAAGAGGCTTCCGCAGGGACTTCCTGCCGCCCACTTCATATCCCAGAAGCCAACTAGAACCACAGCCTTCGAATTTTCCTTACCAACATGCTTCCTTTCTGGTTTTATGAAAACTTCTCCAGACATTCAAAGTATATTCCTATACTTTTTAGGAAAATATTTTCTTGTTTACAGGCTCCCTTGTGGCTTACTATCATGCAAACTTGAGAAAACTCTTACATCAGGGAAAAAACACAGGCTTTTACAAATTCTCCTGAATAAAAAGGCATCCTTGTTAACTGGGATCCAAAATACTTATCTATTGCTTCCTTGGATAACAACACAATAGACCTATGCTTGAAAGCTCATACACTGAAACTGAATCTGCATGACCAATCAGAGAAAGAAAGGTTTCCTGTTTGTTTATATACTTGTCTGTTATTTTATGGATATTAGATAGCTCATAGAATCACCATGAGATGGAGAATCAGGTTTGAGTTTCAATTTCCAGGAACAATCCCCAAAATACTATAGAACTGAGTGGATGAGAAAACCATTGACACTGACCCTGGGCTCTGGACACTTCAGTTGTCCCTGTCTCTTTATCATGAGGAAAGCCACTTTGCCATCACTGCTGCTGACACCTGTCCTGAGAAAAATCTACATCCCTGACTCCTTATAGCTGTGGGTCCAAAGTTAGAGTTACATGGATAAAACCAATTGGCAGAGCCCAAATCCCATGCCTGAGCCTCAACATGAGCTTATAAATCCCCATTTTTGTTTTTTGATTAAGCTAGTTTCAGTTGAATGTTTTATTGTTTGCATCAGAAATCATACTCTCTAATGCCCTTAAACTTTTTCAAGAGATTCAAGGTTAGTGGAGAAACTGTATAAAAGGACTGAAATCCCTAAAAACATCATCAGCTGATTAGAAGAATGGATCATCCATTTAGAGTTTCAGGTGGTGTGACCTGAGAGAAATAAAAATCCCAAGCACACACCATTTTTAGGAATGGAGTCCAAGTTCACAACCACTTACAGATTGCAGAAACCACATACTGAGAATTTAATATACACACTACCTTGGAACTCATGAATTTTGAAGAACAAACATGGAACCACCTGGTTGGAACACTTCTGAAACCCAAGGTCATGGGACACACAAAGAAAATCCATTCCTATTCAAGATGAACTCTCAGTAAAAAATTGTTTAACGGGTTGAAATCCAATGTTAATAGATAGAGGATTTGAAGTAAGTTGTGAGGTAGATTTCCATGCAGAAATTTCAAAGGAAGTGATCAGGAACTAGTTAGATGACTCTTAAACTCTCATACACATCAAGGAGGGGACTTCGGTATTGGTGAAAAATTTCTTTGGAGAAGTGTGCCAAGACCCACTTTACACAATGGGGAGAAAAAGATAGAGGAAGGTAAGGGCAGACATCAGGGACTAGGGTCCAACTCCCACCTGAGAAAGCTAATGTGCAAGAAACAGCCTAGTAGGTTGTGGACAGATGCTCTGGGATGGGCCTGCCATCTGGAATGTGTTGGGGCAAAAGATGTGTGTTTCCCATGGACTGGATGTGGGCCTTGGAAGACAGTTAATACAAGGTTCACCAAGAGGTGTAAAAAGGTCTCAGCAGAGATAAACTGAAGATACCATCAGACCCTAGAATCTTTGAAAACTGAAGGAGATGCCTGAAGGCACGTTCATCATCCAGACGAAGCAAACATTAGACAGATGGAAACGGAAGTTTTGGAGGAATCCACAAACACATCCAAGGAAAACAAGTCAGTTTTAAACACAGAGCCATCTAACGGCAGTACAGTCAGTTAGGGATGTTCCCCTCTTCTTATTTTTCCTCCAGTCCAGGGGGGTCAAAAATAATTCTCAGTGAACTAGCGGAAAAGAACTGGGGAAATAAAGAACCCAATCATACCCTACTTTCCAAAAATACCTGCTGCAGGACAGGGACAAGATTTTTGGTTTTTTAATAAAAATTGAAGCGCTGAGTATTACATGGGGCTGGAGATATATATATAAATTTGAGACTGTGCTTTCAATGCAAAGTGACTACAAAATTTTAAATTCTTAAAGTATAAAAATGGCACTGAGCTTGTACAAGTTTGCATCCAAAGGCATGAAAAAATTAGTCCAACTGAGAAAATTTTAAAAGGTGGCAGAAATAAAAATAAAATTGCTTACCAACTGCATACTTGTTTAAAGTACTGGTTATATTTACAATTCACATGAGAAAACCAATTCCTGAGAGAAGAGACAACATAAGGAACAATTTGTAAAAATGTACACCTTTAATGAATTTAGATAGTACATTACTCTTCAAGAAATCCTTAAAATAACTGTTTTAATTTTTAAATATAAAGTAATAGAATTTATTTTTTATTTAAAATATTTTTTTATTGATTCCAGAGAGAGGGGAAGGGAGAGAGAAAGAGAGAGAGAGAAACATCGATGTGCCAGAGAAACATCAATTGCTTGTCTCTTGCACACGCTCTGACTGGAAACCAAACCCACAGCCCTTTGGTTTGCGGGACAATGCCCAACCAGTTGAGCCACACTGGCCAAGGAAAGAAATATAATTTGCTAAAAAAGACTGGACAAGATATTTAAAGAAAACAGGAACACTCAGAAAAAAACTAACCAAACAGAGATTAGAAAATAAAAAATATATAGTACATGAAATAAAAATAATCAAAGAGTAGATTGGAAAGCAGATTAAACATGGGGGGAAAGAAATTTAGTGACTTGGAAGGTAAATCTTAGAAAATCACTCAGAGCATCTTTGAGCTTGTCAGAGATGCTGATGTCCCATCACCAGTGGGTTTTCCCCCCAGTTCCCATCACTTCATATCATCCAGGTCCTGCAACTTGGGGGAGTGTGGAGTTATTTCCTCCCAGAGCAGTGACTGTATTTCTTTACCTGCTCTGTGACTCTGTTGGTCAGGAGGCGATGAGTGGCAAAATCATCAGGAACATAAGCATCAGCTTGTGAGGTTTTGCAGGTTTCCAAGAAAAAGAAGAATGCCCTTCCCAAGCGAAGGAGAAATTCTGCTACTGCAAGCCCACAGTTACACAAGAACCTGAAGACCCAAGATTCTCAGGCCTGTCTATTCAAATGTCCTAATGCCGGAACTCACAGTCTTCTATCCTTTGGTATAGGAGACCTGCTGGGGTTGAGATTTCAGTCTCCTTTGTAACATTACTATTCTTACATCTTGGAAACTAATGTCCTTGCAATTGGTTCCTCAGTTGGGATTTCAACACTGTCTGCCCTGCAGCTGCAGGAGATGAATCTCTTTAAAAACCGCCTTGGGGGCTCTCCAACGTTCACAGTGTGCCTGAGTTGACAGCTGGATTGAGCCTACATTTTCCATTTTCAGGGCTTCTGTATCAGTCAGGGTTTGATCAGAAAAGTAGAACCACTAGAAATGATCTAGAATATGGGCTTTATTACAGGGATTCAACCTCACACAATTGTAGGAGCTGGTTATGCAGTTTATGTTCAGCTGTTGCCTCTGCATATGGTGCTAAGACTGAAGTAGGCCACACAGCCAGTCTGAGAAGGTGAAGGAGATCTGATGGGAGCTGGAAGAGTGGTGGGTCAGCATCTGCTTCACATGCCCAAGGTGAGCCAGCAGGTCAGAAATAGTATCTGTGAGCTGCAATAGTGCCTGGTACCCCTGCTCACCTTCTGCTATGATCAGAATGTCTGTGCCCCCCCCCCAAAATGTATATGTTGAAATCCTAATAATCAATGCAATGGTATTAAGAGGTGGGTCCTTTGGGAGGTGCTTAGGTCATGAGGCTGAAGCCCTCATAAATGGGATTAGACCTCTTATGAAAGAATAAATGGGTCTTTTAAAAGAGAGACTTACAGAGCTCCCTAGCCCCTTCCATCATGTGAAGACACAGGAGGAAGTCTTTAGCCTGGAATAAGGCCCTGGCCAGACCATGCTGGCATACTGTTCCTTGACTTCTGGCTTTCAGAACTGTGAGAAATAATTTCTGTTCTTTATAAGCTGCCTAGTCTTTGATATTTTGTTATAGCAGCCAGAACAAACTAAGACATCTTCTGACCATAAAATAAATACAGCTACTTTCCAAATCTCACACAAGTTCACATAGCCCAAACTAAATTGAACCATGTAATAAAGGGAATTCTGTGAAATGTAGTTTCAGCTTAGCTCAGGTGATAGCATGTTCACCATAGATCCTAAAAAAGTTAACTAAAGTCAACCAACCTTACAATCCTTATAACTACCATTGTCTCCATATTATTCAAGCATCCCAGATGCGGCATAAGCCTCTCAGGCCACTGTCCTCTCAGTGAGAACCTAGTAACTGTGGTACTACTGGAGGTCAGGAGTCCACCCGTCTTACCATAAGCAGTGGAATTCCAGATGCCCACTGATCAGTGATCCCACTTCCAGAATCCATCCTGAAACTGCTTTCTAGATCATTTTGGCCTGGATTTGCCCTGGAAAGGAGAACCACAGACAGGGGCTTGTATGCAGGCAGCTAATTTGGGAGGTGATCCCGGGGACAGGAGTTGGCAACAGGGGAGAAGAAAAGCCAAAATGAGGGAGATCCTTGAAGTCCTCACCGCTGTGGAAAACTGGGGCTTGACCCTGCCAGGATCTCTGAGAAGCCCAATAAAAGGCACATCAGAACCATTCATAGGAGAGATAAAGAGATTATTTACAGATAAAGGGAGTATTTATCTACCTTCTCCCAATATGCATTGAACAAAATTTGAACCCTAGGGTGTTAACTGTCACTTTCAGGAGGCAAGTGCATGAATGTCAGGGGGTTCTGCAGGCATCCCAGCATCGCAACCCCGTAGGACCCCAGGAGAGAACTGAAAGGCAGCACAGCCGAGCCAGGGAGTCAGGTTTCACCTGCACAGAGCTGGTGGCTGTGACAATGGCCAAAGTGGAAGGTGCAGAGCAGGGACAAGGAAGAAAGCAGAAGGAAAAGGAAGAGGATACAGGAAGGAACCCTGGCTGGTGTGGCTCAGTGGATTGAGTACCAACCTGTGAACCAAAAAGATAAAGGATACAGAAATAACCAAAAGTTGTATTTCCTGGGATAACATTTGACCAGGTGGAAATCAGGGACATGGTAGGCAGAGGGTCAATTTTACAAGCAGTTTTCATCGACCATCTGGCCATTCCAGCTATAGGTTGATGACATATAGGGGGTCGGTACTGGTCTTCACACACACTCTGAAGGTCAACCTAAGATAGCTATTCCCCTTGCTTTCCTAAATTATACCAAACTCATCTGCAGCCAAACCCCAGGTGAAAGTGACCCACCTAAGCAAATGACATTTGATAAGGCATTTCATAATGGTAAGGGCAAATAGTAGATGTCTAAGTGACCTAGTTATGTGCATTTTATTGCTTGAGGACTAAGGGAGAGAAATGAAGAAAGAGACCACTGCTATGAAGCAAGGGGCAGAGGGTTATATCTATAGAATGGCTCACAAGAGTGAAGATCTAAACACGCTCACCAGTGAATCATGCTAGGAGCCCTTTGTCACAGCCTGAAACTTTCCTGACATGTTCCCATTTTGTATTTTTTCTTTAAAGAACAGCTTGGGTGAAAAGGAAGAGGCCTGAGAGTGGTTTATTTGAGAATACTGACCTATCACAGTCCACCCATAGGAAGGGACTACCTTTCTTCCTCCAACCGACTGAGAAACGTTTTTAGAGAGGACAACAGTTTCCACAAGATGTGTAATCCTTATCAATGCGGCTATCAAAGCAACAAAGATCACATGGCTCTTAAGATAAAGGTTTGGCAGTTCCAGGGTGAGCTTATCAAGGTTTAGCAGTAAGAGAGTCTTGTTGCTTCAATTGCATTTAAAAAGTTCATTGATTTGTAGCTAATACTAAGTTGTCATAGTTTCATGAGCAACATCTTGTGGCTTGCAGAATCAAAGTCTTTTCCTGAATCAATAATAGTAGATTCACTGAGGTGGCCTGAGCATCTGCAGAGAGGGGAGAAGCCAAGAAAGACACCTGGGTAGAGAGAAGTAAATTTCGGCAGACCATAAGTGGTCTATAATAGAGGAAAAATGGCACTCTGCTTCCCAAAACAGCAGAAGTTGAGCCTTTTAAAAATTTAAAATGACTTACAAAGAGACCATATTTTTAAAAAAATTTTATAGATTAAATATGTGCATATACAAATATAATAAATTGACTCTATGGGGTGGGGGAAAGCTAAACTGAAGATTATTTATTTATTTATTTATTTATTATTTATTGTTGTTGAGTTACAGTTGTCTCACCTATTTCCCCATTGCTTACCCTCACCAAGCTCCCCTCACTCCCACAGTCATCCCTCATCCTCCATTGTCCTTGTCCATGAATCCTCTATTCGTGTTCCTTTGCTAGCTCCTTCCCCTTCTTTCCCCCTTTACCTCCCTCCCTTCTCCCCTCTGGTAACTGTCCATTTATACTTTATTTCTAAGTCTCTGGTTCTATTTTCCCCATTTGCTTCATTAAGTTCCACTTATAGGTAAGATCATATGGTATTTGTCTTTTACCACCTGGTTTATTTCACTTAGCATAATGCTCTCCAGTTCCACCCATGCTGTTGTGAAGGGTAGATTTTTAAGCTTATCAATTGGTTTAATCTTCATTAGGACAACTTTTCCACATCCTGAGCCTGGAACAATTGAGCATTTTTCTATACCAGTTTTTTTTTTTTTGGAAAACTTTGACATATATTTCTCTTTTTTTCCCTGGGGGAATATAGACACACATAGGCAGGCATTCATGCAGAGACACACATACATTATACTGTCCCTGGCCTCACTAAGATATATTTCTAATAATAGTTTAGTGTTGGGTTAGACTTTCACAGCATTTTCTCAGCCTACTCCATTTGAGCTTCATAGAATCCAAGTTGGGCTGAGAGAGCTGTTATTTTTATGCCCTGTTGATTGAGGTGAAAACCAAGACTTCAAGAAAGTCAGAACATCCAGTGCAATTGTAGGGTGCCCAGGGCAGATATCAGTAGCTGAGCAAGGAACTATTTCCCCAGAAGCTCAGACTAACCCTCAGAAACCTTCCCTCAGCAGATCTCCAGGCAGCCACTACCAACTGACCGAAGACGACACAAAAGATAAAACCTGTTTGCCATCCCAGACCCAAGCGATCTCTCCAAGGTCATAGGACTAATTCCTGATAAAGCCGGGTTACAGATCTTTTCTTTCAGTGCATCCTTTATGAACTAGAAGACTTTAATCTCTATAAAGTGAGCTTGCCCTTGCCACCAGCCATGGCCACCTAGGGAATTATTGCCTCTCTACATACAACTGCCAACCCCCATTCACACTCACTATCCAAGAAGCTTAAGACTTAACAGAGAGCTCCTAGAAATTTTGAAATTACATAAGTGGTTCATATCCTATTTCTATCAGAATATACTGTTTTAGATAATATATAGTTGTCAGAATCTTTAAATTAAAGAGTACTTATTGTATTAAATATTTATTGTATTGTATTAAATATTTATTGAGCCCAAGTAGGTAATCAAATAAGTAATACAATTCCAGCATGATAACACTCCCCCCTCAAAAAAAAGATGAACAGAATAGATGGGATAAAGAATGATAGTGGTATTTCCAGCCAAGATGGAGGCATAGATAGATACACTGTGCCTCCTTGCACAACCAAAATAAGGACAACAACAATTTAGAAACAAAATAACAACCAGAACTGACAGAAAACTGAACTGTATGGAAGTCCAACAACCAAGGAGTTAAAATAGACACATTTATCCAGACCCGCAGGTGGGGTGGAGTCAGACAGCAGGGCAGAGAGGGGTCACAGCACAAAAAGTGGTGGCACCGGGCCCACAAGGCACCCTGGACACACAAGAGGGCAATGACCTGACCCTAGGTGAGCAGGCGGCAGCTGGAAGACCCCGGCTGTGGGTTGGCAACGGGCACACCCAGGGAGACGGTGATTGTGAAGCGAGGCATTGCATGCAAGGTGGCTGGTTGACCAGGTGGTCCCACATTTGAGCGTGGATAAACCAGGCAAAATTAGGGAGCAAGACAGACCCTGCAACCCAGGGTCCCAGTGATGGGAAATAAAACCCCAAAGCACTTGATTGAAAATACCTGTGGGGGTTGAGGTGCATGGAGAGAGACTCCCAGCCTCACAGGAGAGCTCACTGGAGAGACCCACAGGGTCCTAGAATGCACACAAGCCCATCCACATGGGAATCAGCACCAGAAGGGCCCAGTTTGCTTGTAGGAAGCCGGGGAAGTGACTGAAATCCAGCAGAGAGAGGAGCAAGTGTCATCGTCCCCACTTGGACCCCTTCCCCACATACAGCATCACAACCCAGCAACTGGGTTGCCCTGCCCTGGTGGACACCTAAGGCTCCACCCCTCACTATGTAACAGGCATGTCAAAACAAAAAAAAAAGTGGCCCAAACAAAAGAACAAATCAAAGCTCCAGAAATAATACAACTAAGTGTCAGAAAGATTGCCAACCTATCAAATGCACTGATAATTCAAAGCACTGGTGATCAGGATACTCAAAGAATTGGTTGAATTTAGTCACAAATTAGATGAAAAAATGAAAGCTACGCTAAGTGAAATGAAAGGAAATGTATAGGGAACCAATAGTGATGGGAAGAAAACTGGGACTCAAATCAATGGAGTGGACCAGAAGAAAGCAAGAAACATCCAATCAGAAAAGAATGAAGAAACAAGAATTCAAAATAATGAGGAGAGCTTAGGAACCTCCAGGACACCTTTAAATGTTCCAACATCCAAATTATCGGGGTACCAGAAGGGGAAGAGGAAGAGTAACAAGTGGAAAAGTTATTTGAACAAATGATAAAGGAGAACTTCCCCAATCTGGCAAAGGAAATAGACTTCCAGGAAGTCCAGGAAGCTCAGAGAGTCCCAAAGAAGTTGGACCCAAGGAGGAACACACCACGGCACATCATAACTACATTAGCCAAGGTAAAAGTGAAGGAGAGAATCCTAGAAGCAGCAAGAGATAA
>CM052540.1:104195003-104235943 GCA_028533065.1 Trachops cirrhosus | reverse complement strand
TTATCTCTTGCTGCTTCTAGGATTCTCTCCTTCACTTTTACCTTGGCTAATGTAGTTATGATGTGCCGTGGTGTGTTCCTCCTTGGGTCCAACTTCTTTGGGACTCTCTGAGCTTCCTGGACTTCCTGGAAGTCTATTTCCTTTGCCAGATTGGGGAAGTTCTCCTTTATCATTTGTTCAAATAACTTTTCCACTTGTTGCTCTTCCTCTTCTCTTTCTGGTATCCCTATAATTCGGAAGTTGGAATGTTTAAAGGTGTCCTGGAGGTTCCTAAGCTCTCCTCATTATTTTGAATTCTTGTTTCTTCATTCTTTTCTGATTGGATGTTTCTTGCTTTCTTCTGGTCCACTCCATTGATTTGAGTCCCAGTTTTCTTCCCATCACTATTGGTTCCCTATACATTTCCTTTCATTTCACTTAGCGTAGCTTTCATTTTTTCATCTAATTTGTGACCAAATTCAACCAATTCTGTGAGCATCCTGATTACCAGTGTTTGGAACTGTGCATCTGATAGGTTGGCAATCTCTCTGACACTTAGTTGTATTATTTCTGGAGATTTGATCTGTTCTTTTGTTTGAGCCACTTTTTTTTTGTCTTGACACTCCTGTTACATAGTGAGGGGTGGAGCCTTAGGTGTCCACCAGGGCAGGGCAACCCAGTTGCTGGGTTGTGATGCTGTATGTGGGGAAGGGGTCCCAGAGGGGACGATGACACTTGCTCCTCTCTCTGCTGGATTTCAGTCACTTCCCCCACTACCCACAAGCAAACTGGGCCCTTCTGGTGCTGATTCCTGGGTGGGTGGGTTTGTGTGCATTCTAGGACCCTGTGGGTCTCTCCAACAAACTCTCCTGTGAGGCTGGGAGTTTTTCCTGGCACCTCAACCCCCATAGATGTTTTCAATTGGTGTTTTGAGGCTTTATTTCCCATCACTGGTATCCTGGGTTGCAGGGCCTGTCTTGCTCCCCAGTTTCACTTGATTTATCTGTGCACAAAACGTGGGACTGCCTGGTCCACCAGCTGCCTTGTGCACTGCACCCCTCCACAATCTGCCACCTTGCTGGGCTTGCCAGCCACCGCTTTGCTGCAACCCCTCCCCGCCCTGCTGCCCCTCCTACTGGTCTGGATGATGTGTCTACTTTAACTCCTTGTTGGTTGTCAGCCTTCCATACAGTTCAATTTCCTGTCAGTACTGGTTGTCTTTTGTTTCTAAATTGTTGTCCTTATCTTGGTTGTGTGAGGAGGCAAAGTGTGTCTACCTACACCTGCATCTTGTCCAGAAGTCCCTATACAAAGTTTTAAAACACATAAAACAAGGGTTGTATGCGGAACCATGTTGTAACAGTACAATAGTGCATGGACATGATCAACCCCAGGGAGAGTGGTGACCCCTGGATGAGGGGAGGAAGAAAAGCAATTACATCATTATTTGCAATTTTCTTAAAGCCCAGAGGTGGAAACCACAAGTTCAACACTTTTATTATCTGTTCTTTTTTTATATGTCAGAAATATTTTAAAGATTTTATTTATTTATTTTTAGAGAGAGGGGAAGGGAAGGAGAAAGAGAGGTTGAGAAACATTAATGTATAGTTGTCTCTTGCACACCCCCTACCGGGGACGTGGCCCACAACCCAGGCATGTGCCCTGCCTGGGAATAGTACCAGTGACCCTTTGGTTTGCAGGCCTGCACTCAATCCACTGAGCTATACCAGCCAAGGCAGATATATTTTATAATACAATTAAAATTTTGACCCACACCCAAAAAATATTCCTCTCTGGCAAGGAGAAGGCAGAGGGCCAGGTAAAAAGAAAAATCTGACTTTCTTGGAAAGAGACTCTTGGAGTATGTTATCTGAAGATGAAATGACAAGTTCTTAACACTGTTGAAGGCTGTTGACCTGCCCCAAACACTGTACATGGACCTGGTTCCACATAGACAGGTAGGCATGACTCAACTCTCGACAGCTCAAAATCTGGGAAACAGCATACCCATTATAACCAGGCACTGTGACATTTCAGAATATGTGTTGGTAAGGTTCTCCATGTTAAGTAGCTTTGCAAGTTGTTATTAGAATCACGTTAGCGCAGCACTATAGCAAACGTCCCATATCCGCAGATGATTCTTTCCAAGAAACCTATTGGTTGGCTTTTCTTCTCTTTTTCCTTCTAAATAGCAGCTGACAGACAAAGAGGATCTGGCCCGGGCCTTTGATGCCAATGCCAATCGAACAATAGCCCTGCTTGTGGCAGTCACCCTCTTTGTTCGGCCAGGAGAATGCTGAGGCTGTTGCTCATTGGATCTTGTGTTTGTGGGTGGCCAGAGCAAGGTGCATTTGGTTGCCAGATGTAGATTCTGGGTGGTATGAGCTGACTGTCCACGTAGCTAAAGCTTGGGACTTGGCTGGAAGTTCCCTGACTGGTGCAATGAGAGAGACCAGATGGATTCGCCTTCTTGTCCTTTGAAGATGGTGTCCTTTATTTAGCTGAAGGGAAGAGGCAGCCAACCATCTGACCTGGAAAGCATTCTCAGGAAGCCCAGTTCATTTTGTGCACATTTAAAAGAAAGGGAAAGTGAACTGTTGAAAGAAAATTTAGGGAGAGCCTTTGCAAGCCACTGAAGAGATTCCAAAATCACATGTACAAATGGGCACCAGAGGTTCTATTAACCAGTGGGAGTTTGCCATTTATTTTCCTGGGGAAGTCCTACTTAGAAAGCAGGTGACACTTAAGGGAATTTGTCACCATATTTAGGGGCTTCTGTGCTGCTGCTGCTTCTGCTGCTGCTGCCGCGGCCACTTCTGCTGCTGCTTTCAGAGCCATTTCTAGCTGCTGGTACTGCTCCTCACTCTAGATCACCCTTCTTGGGAGGGCTGATCATGGCTACAGGCTGGGGCACAAGGGCTTGGCTTACCATGCCTGTTTGTGCTGCTCTCAGGTGAAGGTACTGAGTTATTATTACAGTCCCTCGGGGGCCCAGTTGTGACCAACATGGGCTGCAGGATAGAGGGTTCTGTCCCTGCCCACACTGCGTCACAGATTCCCCTCAAATGCAGCTAGAACTGGGCTCTCCCATCTGGAATCCACCAACCATCTTGTGTTTTGAACTCTGTACCTCTAGTCCAGTTTCCACACTGTAGCTTCATGCTCTCTGGCGAATGCCCTTCAGATAGTAGTCTCCCTAGTTGAATGGAATTCCCATTTTGGATAAGTGTGTTGTCCTAAAAATATGTCCCTAAGCATAAAAGTGTGTTGCCCATGGAGCCTACTCTTCTGACATCTGTTGGGTTGGAGGTGAGGGTCTGGGAGTGCCAGGCCACTATGTACAGTTGTACAACTTGTTCACCGCACAAAACTTTCCTGCCAAGATAATAAATGGGGGCTGAAATACCATGATCAAGTCCTGTAGGCTTATACTATATCCATTTCATCAACACCTAATGGGTACAAGTGGCAGTGTTTGACACATTTTGTTTCACCTGCTTAGAGCAGCACACCTTTTTCTTTTTTTGAAAAGGGGTTACTCTCTCATTTCCAACTTTATAGTTTTAGTGGGAGCTACCAATCTTAGTACCCTTAGTACTCAAACATCTGACCTCAGGGGTGGGTGCATGGCACAAGCTGGGACAATCAGAGTTCTTCTTCCCAAACGTTTTCAGCTAAGGAAAAATAGTCTTTTCTCAGTGGAGACCGAGGTGGGAGAATGTGAGACCAGAAGTACCAGGACCTGTGTTTCCCGCCATATGGAAGAAGCTGCAGCACAGCAACAGATAATGAACCCACAGGTAAGGAGACAGGGAAGCAGGAATGAAGAGTACCCTGGAGGCTCTAGAGGCCTGTCTCCAGGCATCACTGAGACCAGTCTCACAGTCCTCCACACCACCCTCACCACCTTTTTCCAGCTGTCTTCATGAGCCAACAAATCCTCTCTCAGCTGCATATATTTTGTACTATTTCACTTGCTTGCAACCAAGAGTGTTCTGATAAATACAGTGCCCAGTAAAGACCTCGAATGCCAATTCTGCTGGGAAAAGAAACTAACAGGTTTCTTTTTTCTTACTATTGAGAGTCTAATACGTGCCCATTATGAGCTTGGTGATTTTACATAGTATATCATTTTAACTCTCTTACTACTGAGCAATAGATAGTATTAATCTTCTTGCTTTTTAGATGAAGAAACTGAGGCACTGAAAGCTTAAGGAAATTTTCAAAACTCACATAACTTGTGTTAGAAATATTCTAGAAGGTTAATTATTTTTTATAGAATGAGAAACAATAAGCTTTGAAATATTCATTACCATATTATAGAAGGGCTTACCCCACAGTAATAATGTCAACATCAGTTGTGCTAGAAACTGCAGATATACCACATTTTATTTATCAGGTGATGAACATTTGGGCTGTTTCCACATTTTGGTTATTATGAATAATGCTGCTGTGAATATTCATGGACAAGTGTTTGTATGAACATGAGCTTTTGATTCTCTTGGGTATATACCTACAAATAGAACAGCTGGATTTTATGGCAACTCTGTTTAACTTTTTGATGACCTGCCAGACTGGTGTCAAAGCGTCTGCACCATTTTATGTTGCCACTAACAATATATGAGGGTTTCAATTTCTTGACATCCTCACCAAAATCCATGATTATCTGTCTTTTTTATTATAACCATTCTAGTGGATGTGAAATAGTCTTTCACTGGGGTTTTGACTTGCATTTCCCTGGTGGCTACTGATGTTGGGCATCTTTTTCTGTGTTTACTGGTCATTTGTATATTTTTTTTTGCAGAAATATTTTTCAGGTCCTTGGGTTATTTGTCATTTTATTATTGAATTGTGTGAGTTCTGTATCTATTCTAGATACAAGTCGCTTATAAGATACATTGTTTGCAAATATTTGCTCCTATTTTTTGGGTTGTCTTCACTTTCTTGATATTGTCCTTTGAAGCACAAAGTTTTAAACTTTGAAGTCCAACATATCTATTTTGTCATTGTCATCATTGTTTGTGCTTTTGGTGTCATATCTAAGAAATTTCGCCTAACTCAAGGTCACAAAGATTTACTTCTTTTTTCTTCTAGGAGTTTTAAGGTTTTCCTATGATCCTTCGTGAGTTGATTATGGCATATGTGTGAAGAAGGGGTCCACCTTTATTTTTACATGTAGACATTCAGCTATCCCATCACAATGTTGAAAGACTATTCTTTCACTACTAAACTATTTTAGCACCTTGTCAAAATCTTTTGATTATAAATATAAGAGCTTACTTCTGAACTCAGTTCTATTTCAGTTGTTGACATTATTACAGATGTCCCCTATTCCCCCCACCTTGCCCTCTTCCACCCAGCCCCTACTCCCCCCACCTTTACCACATTGTTTTCTGTGTCCATGTATGTATGTTCTTTAGCTAATCACTGTTTTAGTCCATTGATCTACAGGTCTGTTCTCACACTAGTACTGCACTGTCTTGGTTACTGTAGTTATTTAGTAAGTTTTTTAATAAGGAAGTGTGAGTCCTCCAAATGTGTTCTTTTTTCGGGATTCATTGACCATTGTGAGTCCCTTACATTTCCACACTATACAACAGCTTTAGATTTACAGAAAAATTGGGAAGATGGCAGGTTTTCAATATATGCTATATCCATTTAATCTATCATTAACATCTTACAGTTAGTCTACAATTTACATTTGGTTTGCTTCTAAATTTTCACTGTTTTAAGTAATGCCATGGGAAACATTTTTGTGCATAAATATTCTTTTGTATTTTGGATTATTTACTTGAGGTAGATTTTTTTTCAGAGGCATTTTCTGGTCAAAGGTTACAGAACGCACTTGACTCTCTAAAATCAAATTCTTAACGGGTTTATTATTAAAATTCTGCTTGTCATCAGGGTAGTAATTATGAGTTCTAGGTTTATTTAAGCTGTGCCTCTTAAGCATAGCACTAGCAAAAGAAAGATGATATGAAACTAAGTAACTTGCAAGAATTGACTGAGGTCCTAGGTACAGGAGGATCTTGACAGCCCTGGGCAGACTTGTTTAAGCCTAACTGTGCCACTCACACTCACTGATCAGTCTAATCAGGATTAAATACATAAAGTGGCAATTCACCCTTTCAATTGACCACAAGATAGAGAATCAAACAAAAGTTACTTAAAAATCACTCAGTGTGGTCCAGATGTTGGTCTAGACCAGCGGTTCTCAAAGTGTCATTTCCAGACCAGCAGAATCACTGGCCTAGAGAGGTCAGATAGCACAGGCTAACACTAGCATTAAGGTGTAGGGGATCAAAACCCTCAGCCTTAAAATCTGGCATGCTTAGCCTCACATCCAACCCCAGGTGCTTACATGTGTCTGCTGCAAATATTTTACCTTTCTCCAATTGATAAGGTAAAGGATGAAGGAAGGATATCAGATTAACTTCATGATAACCATTTCAGAGTGATCTGATACAGGAAAAAGAAGTAATATATCACTAATGTAATAAAACCACATTTTGGTATTCAGGCCAGGCTGATGAGGGCTCAGAGCACATGGCAGGCAAGCTCAATGTACTCCCTGAACTGGGATTTGAGAGCAAGGATTTGGTACTGCTTGTTCATCAGCTGCCACACATAACCCACATGATGTAGAGACTGGACAAGTTAGAAGTCTCCTGAGACTCATTTCTTAAACTTGCAGGCTACAGAGGCTACTATAGCACCTGACTGGCCAGTGGCCAATGGCCTGCTTTTAGTGACACTAGGGCAGCAGGGAACTGTGGTCACAAGGCCTAGGAAAGTCATCCTAACAGAAAGCTTGAATGTCTTTGAAACTCTGCAGAAAATTTGCACCAGTATGCTTTCCCTTACCCACCCTGGTGGTGATGAGAGTGCAAGTGTAATGCTATCAAAACCAGGGTGTAGTTTGTATGCTCTGTGTCCACTTAAAAATCTTATAAATAGTGGGGGGTTATAAATGCTTCAGAGTATAAAGGACCAAGCCAAACCCTAGCAATTGAGGGGGTTCCTGAGAGTTCATGAGTTCTGACTTCTCCCTTACCTTCTCCCTTTTAGAGTTGGGATTGGTAAGTAGCTATGAGGCAGGCTTGTGAGGTGGAGGTAAACACACCCATGAAATGGTCCCAAGTCCTACTCTGAGTGCTGGAGGTTGGGGCAGAGAAGGGGGAAGGGGAGAGAAACAGAATTAACCATGCTCAGATCTAAAGGTAGGAAACTGGAGGCCCAAGGGATCTTATCACCTACTCAGCCAGAGCCAGAGAGGGGTTTAGTCCCACTCTCTGAATTAAAATAGAGCTCACTATCTGATTTATGACTGGGGGGTGAGGAGGGAAGAATGTTGGTCTTCAGAAGAGCTCAAGTATGGGAACCTACTCCTGGGTGGGCAAAGTGGAAAAATTAGGTCTAAAAGATGTAGCTCCCACTCCTGCTCCAGAACTTAATCATTATTAAGAACTACCACAAAAAAGAGAAAAAAGCACCTGCATTTCTTATTGTAATTTCAAATGCTTCCCAGATCTTACCAATGTGGGGTACAAATAGTGTTACAATAGCAAGTAATCCCAAATGTATCTCATGCCAAATCCCACTGCATAATTGGCAGACTACTGACCCTGTTGGCATTCCCCTCCCCATTACGGAGTGCTCAGAAAGTCTTCCAGGTGCTCCCCAGGGAGCCTGGCCCACCGCCTGAGCCCTGCTCCAAAGTGTGACTTCAGCCTTCGCTTGGGCCAACAGCTCTGGCAGGCTGCTCTGGCCGCCCACAAGGAAAACTGTGTGGGACACCCTGTTACTCTACCAAGAGGAGCAGATAGCTCTTTTGTCACTTGTCTTGTTTGGTCTGGGGACTGGGAGAAATTAAGACGTCCAAACAACAGAGCAATCTGGAGTTCAGAGACCAGACAGGTCAGTATGTACTGCATTTTTATGGACACAAATATGTACTATGTAAACTGGCATTTCTAATAATTGCCTCTGATAAATAGCAGTATGGTACAGTGTTCTGTGGTTTCATCATGGCTTTAAAATTAAGACACATACTATAACTTGCACATGTAATTTTCCATTTTTTTCCCTTAGAGCTAATCTTTGCAGATTGTCAGAGATGATAATGATTATTGTTCACTCTGGGAGCTCTGGCCTGGCAGAAGACTGCAGAAGGAAACAACCTAACAATAACATTAGCCCTTTACTCCGGGTTTAGAGAGCACCACTTGTGGTTGAGGCTGGGGTAGTGGGGGCAGGGCAGGGATAATTGTGCAGGGGCTGTTTGGAAGAAACTTGTCCACATTCCTAGGACAAGAAACTTTCATCCTAACAAGATTGACCAATTCCCATGGTGGTACTGGTTAATGTGTTTTATGTATTACATTTTTTTTTGCTTCTTACAATTTTATTAAATATTTTTTTGCTCGAAAAGTAATGCATAATAGTTTAAGCAAACCAGTAAATCAGAGGTAAATAATAGTCTTTTAATAGTCCCTTTTTCTCTCTAATCCCACCATTTTGAGTTTGCCCTTTTTTCTACATTTATTTAAATACATCTAAACCTATTCACATATATAGGGGTTTTTTTCCCATGAGGCAGTTCTACTTGTTAAATACTGATAAGTGCCTCTCTTCTACTAGGAAAACAAACTCACACCTGTGTTCAGAGCTGTAATGAACAACTGAGGCTATCATGTCAAAACATGTTATCCACTGTGTGACAGGTACTCTTCAGTTCCTTAGCGGTCACCTTATTTATATCTTATAGCAAACCTACAAGCTAGGTATTATCATTCCCATTTTACAAATGAGAAGACTGAGGCTCAGGGCAGTTAAGCAGCTTGCCATTGGACCATGATGTCTGTGAGGGAAATACCCCTGATTTTTTGTTCACCATAGTATCCCCAGCACCCAACACTGGCTGGCATGCAGTAGAGCTCGATGCATAGATGCTGACTAAGCTATGGTTGCATAGGTCCTTGTGGACACAAGTGGTGGAGTAGGATTTGAACCCAGGTGTGCCTATCCTTAGCTATCTTGAGGAAGTGGCAATGAGGAGAGGGTACAGAGCTTGGCACACTGGGGATTCCCTTTAGCCTATGGAAGTCAACAAAGCACCCCCTTCTGAGCCTATTCAGGCTTGCAGTGGTTGTGGGGGTGTCTATCAGACTTGGTAAGTTGACCTATACTCCCTTGAGAATTCCTTCCCCAGGGTATTGCCCAAAGTTTTATTCCACCTAATGTCCCCATGAAAATGACTCTTGGTGTCCAGATGGTCTACAAAAGAAGACAAATAGCAAAGCTTTCTGGAGACTGGCCAAAGGTCAGGTCTTCTGTCTTCCTGATGGAGAACAAAAGAAAAAATTAGGGGGATGAACATGGTCTGGACACCCATGTACACCCAGGCACATTTCCTAGCAGTACCTAAGTGTACTTCCTGAATGTTCAGCTGATTTTTCATATGAAGACACTGTGGCTCCAGAGGTGCAATGACTGAAAACAGCTCTAAGGGGCTGAGCCCACATGGTCTGTCTGTCAGTCCAGGCTTTCCCACAGTCATCATCTGTGAAATGCCTTTGCGTTTCACTGAAGAGCTCAAGGTTGTGGTTTGTGAGCTCACAGGGGTGTACTGAGGCCATTTGCACTGCTGTTAACTCTAGCCACTGCCTTTTTAGATGTTAATACCTAGAAGCTAAGACAACATAAGGAGAAATTAAAGATGCATACATGAGTTGTTTTCCCACCATGATATTACAAAACAAATGCCCCTAAGAACAAGTCTGTTTGGTTTTCTGTTTTTGTTTTTTGGTACCAAAAGCTTGGAGAAAAAAACATAAGACAAGTCGACTAACTGAAATTCAGGGAGAAAGAAGGGTCTGGCTGAACACAAGTGGAGCAGTGGTGGGAAGCCACCTTCTTGGAAGAATAAGGATAGAGAAGAGCTTTATGATTTAGACAAAAAAGGAGTTAACTGAATTTTCATCCTGGCTGGGCAGGATGCTGCGGGGAAAAACAAAAACAACATCTAAATGGCCCCAGATTGCTTAGAAAGAAGGATCCTCTTAAAAGTGGAATTATAGGCAGGACTAAAAGCTGCACCCCCCAAAGGAACTGATGTAGGCCTAACAGGAGCAGCATCACATACAGGCAAGTCCAGCAGCATGGATTGAGAGATGAAAGCTTTCTAGCAATGTGGGTGGGATCTCGGGGACAAGCAGCCTCCTGAAAGTCTGCACGTTTAGGAGTTTCTGCACTGAGGCTTTGGGAAAGGCAGCCTCTCCTGAGACATGCCAGACAACAATAGTTTTATTACTGTCACATCGACTTATACCCAGTGATAGCTGCAAGGTGGGAAGGCTGGCAAAGAGCAAAAGTACACTACAGATACTCACCATGTAACAATGTTTTGGTCAATGAGGAACCACATATGGCTGTGGTTCCATAAGATTACAATGAATTATAAGCAAAAAGTTCTTTTGCAATGTTGAAAGTAAAGGCTAGACCCAACTACAATATTGCATTTTTATGCTAGCTCTGGGTAGTTTAAATGAGCAAGGAGGCTTAGCATGCTGTCCACCTGCCAAGTGTCCCTGACTAGGGTCCAGAGTTGTCAAGGGATCTGGGGGAATGCGCTATGGTAAAAGGAGCCCCGAGCCCCCTACCAGCCCATCCTGCCTGCCCCTGCACACCCAAACATTCATACTCATGTGCATAAACTCACCTCCTTTTTCTTCATTTCTCTTTATCTGTCTCTTCTTCCACTCTCAAACCCACCCATCTCTCTCTCTCTCTCTCTGTCTTCCTCCTCCATTTCATTATTTCTTTCAAGCTATCTCTGGGTCTCTTTCTATCTCTGCTCTCTCTTTCTCTCTCCTTCTCTTCCTTCCCTCTGTCCATTCCTTCCTTCCTCCCTCCTCCTGATGTCTAGTCTAACCTCCTTGTGCACCTCCCTCCACTGCCCTGCCCCAGCCCCTCCCCTCCAACATTCACACACAGCACACACACAGTCTTTTGTACAAATTTTTACTGTACCTTTTCTATATTTAGACATATTTAGATACACTAATACTTACCATCATTCCACAACTGCCTCGGTATTCAGTATAATAACATGCTACATAGGTTCGTAGCTTACGAGCAAGAGATTGTACCATGCAGCCTAGGCATGTAGTAGATTGCACCATCTAGGTTTGTGTAAGTGCATTCCATGATGCTTGCACAGGACAAAATCACCTAACAGCAAATTTCTCAGAATGGGTTCCTACCATTAAGTGGCATATGACTGTACTTACTATACTTTTTAATAATTGCATATACTGCCTCAAACTCACTCACTTAAAAAGGCCAACATCTTAAAAGCTGGATTCGAATTGAGGGTCTGTAAGCGTTTTTGAGGTGAGTAATTGTTTGAGGCTTATTGGTGCATTTTTGGAGCCTGTTCCCTCACAGCCTCCCATCCTGTCCTTCCTTCCCCCAGCCCCACCACGGCACCGACATGCACAGCCGCACAGCTGGCACTCCAGCTCCTGGAGTTGCATTTTCTCATCTTCCTTCAACCAGCCTTGTCGGAATTAAATGAAACCAACCAGTCCTAAGGATGTTCCACTGCTGTTCTACCACTTGGCAGCTTGTTAATTCTGAAGAAGAGAATTGTATTTGAAAGCAAGTGTTGCCTTTATCTTATTGTGATGCTGTTCTCTGATTTTCCTGCCACTGCTTTGAATAATCAATATTTGCAGGGGGGTGGGGAGAAAGAAAGAAATTCTTAACCTCTTTATCGGCCTTCATCGTGGAGGCTCCAATGAGCTGTCACAAATAGCATTCCGTAACAAATGAGATTATACCTCTCTTCATTATCCACCCTTTTCATCCATGTACAGTAGCAGTGCTGAGACCTTCAGGGATCACATCAACCAAATCCCCAGTTAGAGATGTTTAAATTTAAAACTCCACACTCAGTTGCACCTGTTCTTTCCAGGCTACCGTGGTAAATGTGGGACTTATATACAACTCCTTAAAATTTTGTTTTAAAGTAAATGAAGGTTTGTTTTGAGATTGAAAAGTGATTTCAACCTGCAGCCTAGACAGCACAGCTAGAAATGGAGTATAAATGCAACAGGATCCCAACTTGAGATTTTCCTTTTAGCTTAGCACTTTCAAAGCAATAATCTACATTGTGCCAAGCCAAGTGGTGAGTGACTATTCTAGGAGGATTAAAGGATTATTTTTTTAAATCCACTGGAACTCAAACCATGGCCTCTCTATCAGTAACTTTAATAACTATAATGGACTGAATACACATACCTATTTTCTCCAAGGTTCTCAAAATGTTTTCACCAAATGTAACTTACCAAATCACAGATTAATTTTTAAAGCTGAAAAGAGCCTTAGAGTCAACTAAAGTCTTTATGTAAAGATAAAGTTTGAAGCCCAGGAAAGTTCTCTGATTTACTCCAGGTCTGGCATCCACATACTGACAAAGCAGAACTCAAAGCCAGGCCCTTGGATTTTCTGAGTGCCTTCCCCGAACCCTTGCTATTCAAAGTACAATCTGTGGACTTGCAGCATCAGCATCACCAAGGGGCTTGTCAGAAAAGCAGATTCTCAGGCCCCACCTCAGATCCAGAAAATCAAAATCTGCATTTCAACAAAAGCCCCCAGTGTCTGTGTGCACGTGAAAGTCTGAGAAACTCTGCTCTGCAGCTCACTGCCTCCGTCCACCGCTCTGCCTCTGCCCTTGACATCAGATGATTGCCTGGACATGCCCAAGAAAGTTTAATAAAATAAGTATGATAATCATGTGGAAACCACATTCTGTACTCAAAGAAAGTGTTTCGGTGACATCTGACAAGCAGTGAGGAAAAAAGATCAGAAGATAATTCCTCTGGAGTTTTTATGGAGAACTTATTATGCTGTGCCCTTGGAAAAACAGGGTCCCCACCCTGAACAAGCTTATAATCAAGGGGGAAGAGAAATCTAGAGTCCTGGAGGAAAAATAGAGACATCAAATTCTAAACTGGAATGTAAAGAGTTTAGGGAAAACTTCCAGCGGGGCACCCCTAATTCATTCCCCTCTCTGTTTCCAGTGGGAGGTTTCTAAACTACAATTTTGACCAACTCTCATAGTTCAGTGATTCCCCCCTCCCCAGCTGCAGGCTAAAATCCAAAGTCCTCTGAGTAATCTATGAGGTCCCTCTTCAGCCTCAGCATCCTCTTTTTGCATCACCCCTTCTCACATCCTTGCCCCCCAGAAACACTGGGCTGTTTCCAGTTCCCTCGCCTGACATCTGTTTGTTCATTCCTGGGCCTTTGCAAGAAGTTTCTGCATGAATGTTTCTGCATGAAGTTTCTGCATGACTTCCCCAGAAGTCCTAAATTCCCATTGCCTCTGATTATGACTGTACATGGAGAGAGAAGGTCTTTAAAGAGGTAATTGGGTTAAAATGAGATCTTTAGGGTGGGCCCTCATTCAATCTGACTGATATCCTTATAAGCAGAGGAAATTAGGGCACAGACACACAGATACACATGGAGGACAGACCATGTGAGGACACAGAGAGAAGAGCACCATCTATAAGCCAATGACAGAGGCCTCAAACTTGCGGGGCACCTTGGTCTCCAATTTCTGGCCTCCAGGACTGTGACAACATATTTTTTTGTTGTTTAAGCCCCCTCGTCTGTGGTATTTGTTACAATAGTCCAAGCAGACTAATCTACACCCAGTTGAAGCACCATCCAGGTCCAGATACAAAACATTTCTGGCACCCTGAAAAAAAGTTTGAATTTGACTACAGGGACAATTGAAAGTCATTTTTGGTCCTAAGCACAAGATTCACCAAGGCAAAATAGAACTTCAGGAAGATTAGCAAGGTGATTGGAGTGAGTAGAATGGAATGAACTGGCAGTAAGGGCAATCAGAATGAATGGGGGAGGAAAAAGAGGCAGGGAAGGGTTCAGAATCTCTTGCTAAAGTAAGAGAATCACTGAGAGAGGGTAGTGGTAAAGAGAACTAAAAGGAGATCTTTTTTTAATCAGCACCCCAAAATCTTTTGGTAGCCACAGCCCAGCCAGTGGCCTCTGGCCCACTCATACTTCTGGCCCTTAGAGCGCACTTAGGGTTTGCTGTGGCTGGGCAGGGTTCTACAGGCTTTACCAAGATGCTTGTATACCTCTCAGCCTATGCAAGGACTAGAGAGCAGGGCAGTGTGCCACAGCCCTTGGGGGAGTCCAAGGCCAGTTGGTCAAAGGCGAGGATCTTGCTCCCAGCCTTGAGGATGCAGCACCAGGCACAGCTGCTCACACACAGTGCACAATCTTTCAGTTTGGGTACCGCTTGTACACACATTTCATTGGTTGTATTTCCTACAACCACAGCAGTTTTGCTCTGCTGACCAGGAAGCTTAATCTTCCAGATCATCTGGAAAGAGGACAAGGGGGCTGGTTGGTGTGACTCGTGACAACCTCTTTAACACAACCTAAAGATGGAGTTGGTTCATCTGGCCAAAAACTGATACAGCTTGACCAACAGCCTTAGGTAGATGACCTGGCTCTTGGGCTTCTTGAGCCAAACCTTTTGGTCTTTTTGTGGCAGATGTCAACTCCCATCATGCTCCATCAGGTCTGGAAAGCTAAAAAGAATTTTAAAAGAATGAAAGAATAGTAGTGATGAACAAGAGAGAAGAATCAAAGGCTATAAAGTTTTTGTCCAGGAGATTAAAGTGAGGAAGTATTGATGACAAGTATTTGGGAAAAAGAGTCAGTTGGGGTAGGAAATGATGAAGGCCACTCTCAGTCGGAGAGGACAGCAGCATATTCAAGTGGATATGACATGCCCAGAAGGTAGAAATACGAGACTGGAGCCCAAAGCAAGTGAGGATAGGACTATAATGTGAATGTGCATGGAGAAGAGGGAAGAAAGGCAAGGATGGAAACTAACACAGTAACAAAATAACAATAATAGCGAACAAGTATGAAGTGCTTCCTACCTGCAAAGTGTTGTGCCAAAGGCTTTTACTTAGCTTATCTCATTTGATCCTCACAACAACCCTAAAAGGAATATTCTGTCAATATTATGCCTATTTAATCAAAAAGGGAATTGGGGCACTGAGAGATTAAGTAACTTATCTAAAGTCACACAGCTAGTAAGTAGTAGATCTGATTTCAAACCTAGGCACACGGACACCAGTTCACCTCAGTTAGTGTGCTTAGAAAAAAGAGGAGCCAGCTGAAGAGGAGACAATCTGAGCTCCTTTTTATCCCCCAGTCTCCAAATAAATTAACTCAGTGCTTTCTGTTCTATTGTTGAAGATTCCTCAAGCTATGGTGCTTATGTCTTCAGAACGGAACAAGTCTTTGCCATTGGTAAGTTCCTCCTGGTGCCTAACATCAAACACCCTGGTTGCATTTTAATAAAGGATGCTGCCTTTTCTCTCTCTATTCTGTTGCCTAGGGAGTTTGGATCAGCTGCCTGTCTTTATTATCTCACATCCTTGGAGCAAGTATATTTATTAGCAGTTGTTCCAATTACTTAAATGTATGAACTTCTTTCACTTTTCATGCACTTCTGGCCTTTGAGTCCAAGGTTCTCCTTTACAGTCACTTTTCTCTTGGGAAGCTCAGATTTCTCCATCTCACTGGCACATGGAGGCCCAGTATAGCTCATGGAAGCCTCTGGCACTCGCAGTCCCTACAGGTCTGGGGGAAGACAAGATTACATTTCCACGAATGTGCTTCCATGCATATTTTGCAATTTCAGAGCTGTCCGTAAGCCTGAAGAAATATCTTATACTGAAGCAAATAAAAGACACTGACAGGTGCAAAATTCTGAACCACCAGAATTTAGCCAAAGGGACTCTACGCCTTTCTCTTCAAACAATTGTGTTTCCTCTCCTATTGTGCTCCAGATTCATCCCTCTGTGTGTTGTTTTGTTTTTTTCTCATAATTCTGCATTTATAAAATAGAACCTCGTGTGCACCCAGCAAATGTGCAAACTGTTTCATAATTAAAGAGATTTCCATTCCCTAAAACCTGGCGTGTGTGGTTTAATTACACAATTTGCTCCGCATTTTAATGGATATGTGGCTAAAGGGCCAGAGCCCCGCTCAGGATCACCAGCTGAAACAATGCTCAGAGCATCTGACCACCATGTTTGAAGTCCTATATTGCCATGATCAAGTTATCATATTTATTTTTGACCAACAAAACTCCATTCTTGTTAGGGACACAGCACAGTTCTTGGAAAAGACAGAAAAAGGCCATTTGGGGACAATAAAGGGCTAAATCTAGAAACATTCTGATTTCCTAATTATTGTTCTTTTTCGCCCAAGTCATCTGAGAGACATTTCTTGTTCCATAGCAGGTGTCTGGGCATGAACATCATAACCTAATTAGTCATTGTGGCTATTTATATGTATGACTTACATGTAGAATGTTAATAACAAGCATACCAACAATTACTATTAATAAGAATGAATTCATGATGTATTGAGCTTTATGATTCACAAGTAATTTCTCTTGTTTAACTTTATTTTAGACTCTTCCAATGACCCTGAGGTGGTGAGGTAGGTTTTAGTATTTCATTTTATAGGTAAGGACATAGCAAGAGATGAAGTGAGCTTCCAAATAACATAGTTGAAAGGATAAAGCCTTGCAGGCCACATTTGCTTATAGATTGGCAGGACTATAATCTCAAGAGTTACAATTTATCTACAGAGCTTAACTATTTGAACTATCTATGTATAGATAGTGATCCAATCAAAGACGTGTACTTGTCTAATAAGTTTCAGTTTTGAGGACAAAAATCCTCAAACTTTCAGGACAGGATACAAGACCATTTTTGCCTCATTTAGGTAATGGGTAAAATGGTTTTAATGTATTCTTTCTGTGATAAGTGTGGATGACCCATTTTTTTTCATTAGTGTCAATAATTCACATTAACATTTAGATAACATCTTAGTTTGTGACAGCATATTCCCTTACAATATTTGATTCTGTCATAGACCCTGTGATCTAACTTTGGTTTATAATAATATTCCCAGTTTCTGGACAAGAAAGGGTACAATAAATAAGATGATATTCAAGTACTTATGACATGTCTACTATGTGGCAGGTACTACACTGCCTGCTTGAGGTAAAATGATAAGAAAAAACAGAGAGTTCTGGTCAAGATAGAGGTTTAAACACACCTTGCCTCTAAGTAGAACTATAGGAAAAACTACAGCTACACTACAAAACAAATATCACCCAGAATTGTCATAAAATCTAGCAGTGTGGAAGTCTGACAACCAAGAATTTAAAGAAGCCACATTCATCTAGACGGGTAGGAGGGGAGGAGACATTGAGAGGTGCAAAGAGTCACCAAGAAGCATGGAGACAGGAATGGGTGATGCCACATCCACATGTGGTAGATAAGAAATGGGAGGGATACCTCAGAGCAACGGATCCCAGTCCCAGGCCAGACCACACAGCCCAGAGTCCCAGTGCCAGGAAGAAAGTCCCCGTAAGCTCTGCCTGTAAAACCCAGTGGGATTTGGGGTGACAGAAAAAACTGTGTCCTCTTAAAAGGCCCTCAGTGCACTTAGGACTCATGCAGAGCCACCCCCTCTGAGATTCAGCATCAGGGCAACAGCTGGAAGGACACCAGTGGAATATGGGGAGAAAGTGAAGTTCAAGTGGGGAGAGAGCTTCCCCCCTGCCCAGGGCAAAACTCCAGAAGCCAGGCAGCAGCATTGTTCCCTCTGCAAACCCTCCCCCACATAGAGCAACAGAGTGGTGATAAGGGTTGCCTCGCTTGGTGATTACCTAAGTCTCCACTCCATGCAACTTAACAGGTACGCTAAAATTGTGAATCAAAGCAGCTGTACCAAATACACAGAAACAAATAGAGGGAGGCTGCCAAAATGAGAAGACAAAGAAATATGACCCAAATAAAAGAACAGAACAAAACTCCAGAAAAGGAACTAAGTGAAATGGAGATAAACAACCTATCAGATGCACAGTTCAAAACACTGGTTATCAAGATGCTCAAAGAACTCATTGAAAACTTCAACACCATAAAAAAAGACCCAGGCAGAAATGAGGGTTACATTAAGTGAAATAAAGAAAACTCTACAAGGAACCAACAGTGGAGGGGTTGAAGCTGAGAATCAAATCAGTGATTTGGAACACAATGAAGGAAAAAGCATTCAATCAGAACAGCAGAAAGAAAAAGGAATTAAAAATGAGGAGAGGCTTAGGAACCTCTGGGACATCTTTAAACATACCAACTTCTGAATCACAGGGATGCCAGAAGGAGTAGAGGGAGAACAAGAAACTGAAAACTCATTTTAAAAAATCATTAAAGAAAACTTCCCTAATTTCATGAAATAAGTAGATATACAAGTCCAGGAAGCACAGAGAATCCCAAACAAGATGGATGCAAAGAGGACCACACCAAGATACATCATAATTAAAATGCCAAAGGTTAAAGATAGAGAACCTTAAAAGGAGTAAGAGAAGAGCAAACAATTACCTATAAAGGAGTTCCCATAAGACTGTTGGCTGATTTCTCAAAAGAAACTTTGCAGGCTAGAGGAGACTGGCAAAAAGTATTCAAAGTGATGAAAAGCAAAGACCTACAACCTACATTACCCTATCCAGCAGAGCTATCATGTAGAATGGAAGGACAGATAAAGTGCTTCCCAGATAAGGTAAAACTAAAGGAGTTCATCTTCACCAAGCCATTATTATATGAAATGCTAAAGGGAATTATATAAGAAAAAGAAGATCAAAACAATAAACATTAAAATGGTAATAAATTCACAACCATCAATTATTGAATCCAAATAACAAACTAATCACATAAGCAGACCAGGAACAAAATCATAGATATGGAGATAATTTGGAGGGTTATCAGTTGGGAGGGAGAAGGAAGAAAATGGGGAGAAAGGTGCAGGGATTATTAGAAGCACAAATTGGTAGGTACAAAATAGACGAGGGGATGTTAAGAACGTATAGGAAATGGAGTAGCCAAAGAACTTATATGCATGACCCATGGACATGAACTAAGGGGAGTGATTGTTGGAGGGAATGGGTACCAGGTGGATGAGGGGCAAAAGGGAAAAAATTGGGACAACTATAATAACATAATTAATAAAATATATTTTAAAAAAGAAGAAAGAAAAAGCAGGTGCAATCCTGCCTCTTACTGTTTACTGTCTAGTGCGAGGATTAGACAAGCAAATAATCATACCAAAAAATGTAAATTTTCAGCTGAATTTGATATTGCTTTCATCCACATATTTCATCAAAACATTGTACAAGTCATGTGTTTTACAAACACATAAGGTTTTTAAAAAAACATGCTAGGCTTTTTATGAAAAGAAGAATATATCACTCTGGGAATCTAGAATACGGGGATGTGGCCTTGTTGAGGAGACCCAGCACAGCTTGCCTGGGGAAGTACAGTGATCTGAGGAGATGGGGGGTAAGTAAATGGAAAGGCAAGAGATCAACGTTCCAGGCAGAGGGGAGAGCACAAGGAAGGCCTTGTAGTAGGAAGGAGCTCAGCATGATAATGGGAGGTCGATGTGATTGGATGGCAGAGCATGAAAGAATGGAGCTCAGCATGAAACTTCTATGTGAAAGGCTTTAAATTTTTATTCTAATAACAATGAGAAGCCATAAAATATCTTTAAGCATGGAGAAAGCAGGACATAATTTGATAAGTGTTTTGGAAAGATTATTCCAGATAAAATGTAGAGAACACATTAAAGGAGGCCAACATGAATGTCGGTTGAATAGTTATATGACTATTGCAGATGTCTGAGTGAAAGAGGATGGACTGTGGGTGTGGATGGAGAGAAGATGGATGTGGGACATTTTTAGTAGGTAAACTTGATGGAACTGGATGATAGATTGAATATGGGGGTGAGTATGAAAAAGTTAAGAGTCACTCAACATTCCAGGCTTGGGTAACTGGATTCGTGGTTGTACCATGCAGAGCATTGTAAGAAGTCCAGCTTTGTAGGACAAATATCATAAGTTTCATTTGGGTTTTATTGAGTTTCAAACCCTAAGACATCCAACAAGAGGGCCAAGTAGAGTTGATTTCATGGAGGTCAAACACAGAGGTCTAGGGTGGAGATACAAATTTATGAGTCACTCTTGTGTAGGAGATGATTAGAGCTGTAGATGTGGATGAAAAAAGGAAAGATTATAAAGTGAGAAGAAAAGAGGGTTCAGAAAAGAGACTTAAAAATGAGTCTATATAAAAGAGAAAGAATGACCTGAAAGCCTAGAGGAACAAGGAGGACTGGTTTAATGGTAGAGAGAGAGATTTTCAAGAATGAGGGAATTGTTAAGTGGTGCTGAGAGGTTAAATGATGTAAGAATTGAAAATTACAATCACTGAACTTAGGGACATGGAGATTGTTGGGGACCTTAAGTGTGGGAGCCAGAAACCAGATTGCAGTGGAGTGGAGAATGGGAGACGAAGACATGGTGACAGTGACACACTGAGTTCAGTGTTGGGTTTTGAAGCACATTTAACTCTAAGACATGTGCAATCAAAGAACATAAACATAAAAATACTAGATAATAAGAGCAAGCTTTTAGTTTAAATGTGAAAATATGTAGAGGCCAAGCATACTTTGCTTTGCAGTTTATCTCACCTTCTTCTACCACCTCTTCCCTAGCCACTCAGGCTGCTCTCAGGCCTTCCACTCCCGCCTGATCCCACATTCTCTGGCCCATCGGTTCCCTCCTCCACTACTTAGCACCCCTAAGCTCTTTAACAGAGCTGTCATATTGAGAAAGGACCTGGTACACCAATTCTAACTAAGTTGAAAGTGAATGATAGCTGAGTGTGTTAACCCTCAGGGCTAGGGGTTTGCTTTTCCACTAGGGACAATTCCTTAAATCTGAGGGGTTAGGGATACCATTTAAGATAGGCAGGTGTAGAGGAAGGGACTATAGTAAGGGGATAATATTGTGGAATGAGAATAGCACTAATGTGCTAGATAATTTCAAAGAAGTCATGTCATATCTCTAGAACCCCATTTGTCAAATCTGGGATTGGATTATATCTCCAGGCCCTTCCAGCCCTAGCATTGTAGGTGTCTCTAGCAAACCTAACCCTGTCAGTGGTATGGCTCCTTGAGGAAGGGAAGGAAGGAGAGAGAGGAGAGAGGAGAGAGGAGAGAGGAGAGAGAAGAGAGAGGAGAGAGGAGAGGGGGGGGGGGGAACAGGCATTTCTCCTGCATCAAGGAGGATTGTTTAAAGTTAGGTTGGGCTACAATAAGATCAATTGAGGTATATAAACCAGATCATATTTTTAAGCACTCAGTGAAGCTGCTGTTTTGTAAAACAAACAAACAAACAAACAAACAAAAACCCAAAAAGAAAACTCCTGATGGCAATCTTCAGTGAAGTGAGAAGGCATAAATGCCCCTGGATTTCTCCCTTTTTAATTGCCTAAATGTCCATCTATCAGGTTTCCATAAGGCACTAGGTACATTTGTGCCAATAACAATGTATGGTAAAGAAATGGTTGAGATTCCCTGATAAAGATTAATGCTTGACTTCTTTCGATTATTTCTTATACTACACTTGCCTTTGAAAAGAACTTTTTCCTTTGCACTCCAGCTTTAGAAATATTCCTTAGGAAGTCACTTTATGCAGTAGACAGTGGAGAAGACGTGCTGTCAACAAGGAACAGGGTATGACACACATCCAAAAAACCTCCTCTAATTAAGAAACAGAGTCTGGAAACGGATGGATTGTATGTAACAGGTAAGCACCTCTGTGTCTGAGCTCTAGTCTGGGGAGAGGCATTCCAGTAAGCTATGTGGGGCCTCAATGTTTCTGTCCTGGTTGGCTTCCCCTGCCAAGGTTGGTGAGCACTCTGGCCTCCATTTATAGTTACCACTTCCTTCACTTGGAGAAGACAAAGTGTCCAGGTTGATATAGTAGTTAGCCTTCTGCATCAACATAAAACACATGGTGCTCCATGCTTCATTAAAACGGACAAAGTGTTCCAATCACTGTGTCCCTGCATAGAGCATTCTGTGGTGGCTGCTCCCAAACAAATGCTATGCACCTTTCCTAGTATACATGGCCGCCCTCCTCACTCAACGAACCTGGACAAAGCCTTGTGATCTCCTGCCAGCAGCCACTTCTGTGTTGATTAATACTTCCGTTTCACTCTGTGCCAGGCCAAACCAAGCTGGGTTTGCTTCCTCCTGCATTTGCTACCCACTCAGAAGAGCAAGAGCTGTGCAGCTGGACAGATCTTTTGGCTCAGGGCCGGCACTAAAGACAAGATGATTAAGGAAGATAATGATGAATGAAAGACTCACAGGTAAAAAACGACTTCTTTGGAATCCTTATTGATCTGCCAGCTGATGTCTTTTTCAGGTGGAACCTAAATTTGACATTTCAGATGGAATCTGACTCTTGAATAGCTCGTGTAACTTTAGACCTGGCAGTGATTTTAGATGGAATCTAGGACATTACCTAGAAGGGGAAACTGAGGCTCATGGAAATGACTTATCCAATGTAACACACAGGATAAATAGCAAAACCAGGTCTAGGACTCAGATCTAATGTTTAGGTCACAACCCCAGGCTGTAGGACCGTTTCCTTCTATTGGACCCAGATCCTGTCAATGAGCTAATGTTGTCAGGCCACACCAGTCTAATCTGGATCTTGGCTCCAAAAGTGGTAGTAGGAAGAAAATGCACAGGAGGGGACATGGTGTTTGGGGAAGGGGGAACCAATCTTTTAAGAAGCGGCCAAGAAGCTGCTTCTCTCATTCTTATATACATGAGATTGGAGAAATCTGCTTGACGGTACCTCAAATGCATAGTCTCCTTTTGTAGAGAACTTTCTTTCCTAAGAAGCATTTTACTCTGGGATTTATTTCTCCATGAAGTGAAGAATATGAGGATGGAATGAAACTCAACCAGGTGGGACGGGGCAGTCAAAGGTAATAGGGGATAGCACCCTCTCTTAAAGGCAGTCCAGGAATGGGACCTGGATTGAAGAGAAATACAAATTGCCTGGAAGTATAGCAAGAGGGTTCCCACAGAATATGAGAGGTCCAAATTCCCCAGTGCAAATACAAAATACTCAGGAGCCCCTACCAGCCCCATCTCAGTAATCAGTTAACACTTGGCATGAACTATTACTACAAGGTTCCTGACCTACAAGCACTTGGGCACAGGAAGAGTGCTTCCTGGTCAAGGTTGGACAAAGGCCCACTCTGCCTGCTTCACATAGCCCAGACCAGAGCGCTGTGGTCCATGGAAAACAAAGAATTAGCTCATCTTCCCATTTTCAACAAGGACTCTTGGATCCCATTGTTAATAGGAAAGGACCCAGTAAAGAGAATCATCAGGACGCTAGTTATACAATGAACAGTCACATTACTCATCTGTACCTTCAAAAGAGTGTACAGAATGTGCCAAGTACTATGCTAAGCACTAGGTTACAAGGGTGACTAAGGCAGAGTCCTATCTGAGTTGGGCACATCTAGCCGGGAAGACAGATGCCCACTCAGGTAACTCTAATGAAGTGGGATGGAGACTATACAAAAGGAAGGAAAATGAACTAAAATTTTCTACTAACCTACTATGATCCAGGAACTTTAATCTATTCCTTCATTAACTCATTCAAAAGACATTTATTAAATGTCTGCAAGAGCTGTGCTAAGAATACAAAGATGAATAGAAAAAAATCTTTTCCCTTGAAGAAATCACATGCTACAAGGGAAAGATAAATGGGTAAACAGTAAGTAAAAAAAGAATTACAGTTTCTATTTCAGAAGGCAGTGCATGCAAGGAAGATATTCAAAGGAGTCAATTCTTAAGCATCTCAAAATGTCTTGAATTTCAGATAAAAGAGTACATACTGTATGAGTCCATTAATATGAAGTTCTAGAATAAGCAGAACTAATCTACTACGGAAGAAATCAGAACAGTGATTGCATTTGTGGGGGAGGGCTGTGGTGGCAGTTCCTTTGACTAGGAAGGAACACGAGAAAACTTCCTGGGTGATGATAATATTCTATATCTTGATAAGGGTTTGGTTATTAAGGTCAAAACTCATTAATGGTCAAAACTCATTTACGATGTGTGTATTCTATTGTTTGAAAATTTTACCCAAGAAAGAACTCTAAACAAATATTGAACTCTAGATAATGATATACATGATGAAGTACTTGGAGAAGGCATCCTTGTATCTGTAACTTATTTTGAATTGCTTCCCAAAATTAAGATAGATAGATGGATGGATAGAGAAATGCATAGATGAACAGAGATGTGTTAAAGCACATTTAGTAAAATGTCAATTGTAGAATCTAGCTAGTGGCTATATATGTGTACAATGCTCTTTAACTTTTCCCAAAGTTTGTAATTTTTCAAAATAAAATATTAGCAGGGGAAAGGAGCCTCAAAAGTTAAATAGGAATTCCCCAGGCAAACAGGATGAGAAAAGGCCAACCTAACACCATTTTCAACTTTCCAACCCTCATTTGCCTTTCCCACCTCCTCTATAATGACTGAAATAGTCAAATATTTACCTTACCTCCTTGCTGCCCAGGGCAGCCATGTGGCACAGTCTGGCCAATGAAGCATTAAGGGAACTCTGCTAGTTCTTCTGGGAGGGCTTTTGCTGAGTTGGTGCAGCCTCTACCTAACTTGAATCCAAATGTGATACCTGGAACTGTAGCAACCCCTTGCAACCATGAAGGCAAATCTAAAAAAAATCAGGCTCCTGCCCTTAGTATATTGAGCCAAGGAACCCACCAGTGGCAGCAGCCACCCATCTTAAGACTTCTTGCTGTGTTAGAAAAATAAATCCTTATTTGTTTTAGCCACTGCTGGTCAAGGTTTCTGCTACTTGCAGCCAAAACATTCTGAGCACAAGGCACAAGTGTAAAAGAGCCTGGTTTTCCAGTAATTGCAGACAAGTTGATGGCTAAATCCAGAGTTTAGGGAGGAAAATATGAAATAGGAGATATAGCCATAGAAAAAGGAAGCCAGACCCTGGAAGCCTCTTTATGTCATCCTAAGGGCTCTATATTTTCTGGAGGCAGTAAAGCATGGAGATAACCTGATCAGATTGTCTTTGAGAGCAGTGGTTCTCAAACTTCCATGAAGATTAGAATCATCTGGGGTTAAAAATACAGACTTCCAAGTCACATGTCCACAGATTCTGATTCTAGGAGATGCTATTGTTGCCTTGCTCATATTCTCTCTTTTATCTTCAGCTTCTATGACCAGTTCCATGCACACAGACAGCTTCCTGTCTCAATGCCTCTGTGATTCTCTGCCTGATAGCTTTCTCTGGTCACAGAAGCAGGTTCTGTGCACTCATGAGACAGGCCAGAAGTAAGAGGGCGTTAGCACTCCTGAGACCAACCTTGCACCAATGAGCAACAGGAGCTGAGGATAAATACTTCATTTCCTCACTTACCAGTGCGAGAATTCAGAAGTCTCTCAGATCCCTTTGGGGTTGAGTCCCACTTGCCCACGGAGATAACCTTCTCATTAACATATCTTGTATTGGCTTTTCTTTCTTCCATGACTCTCTTCCTTAGACCACTGCCAATGTGCTACTGAGATCACCAGCCAAACTCCTGGCACACACTGCCCTGACAGGTGTAGCTCAATTGGTTGGGTGTCTTTCCGCAAAGTGAAAGGTCGCTGGTTTGATCCCCAGTCAGGGCATGTGCCTGGGTTGTCAGCCCAGTCCCTGGTTGGGACACATGTGAGAGGCAGCCCATCAATGTTTCTCTCTCATACAGATATTTCTCTCCCCACTCCTTTTCCCTCTTTCTAAAAAATGAGTCAAATCTTTAAAAACAAACATACAACTACAACAACAACAACAAAAACTCCTGGCACACAAATCCTTGTCTAAGTCTTTACTTTTGAAAGGTCCCAAACTAAGTCACTGGTGCAGAAACCTGAGGCAGGGCGCGGGAACCTTCATTTCAACCGCAGTTGCTCTCTAAGTGTTCAGATACGTGGACTCAATCTCAACCCCTTTACCACAAGTAACTTTCCCTGTTGATACTGTCAAACAAATTGGTAAATAAGAATGAAATTTTTGAGTGGCAAGCAGATTTTTCAGTTGCCTTGAGACCAAGAGATTTAGCAAATTCTCTAGCTAATTCCATTAATCTATAAACATTTCCAAACATAAGCATTTTCAAAGTAAGACCTAATCACAATTGCCCCAAAACAGCTTACGATATTGAAAGCAATAACCAGGAGATTGTCAAAACCCCACTACATAAATAAATAAGAATAAATAAAAAATCCTAAATGTTTCTTACCTCATAATTCCCAGAATAATTTCATGTCTAAACTTATTAATATTTAGTATCCATTCATGTAGTTGGTTTCAACTGAGAAATTATCACTGACTAAAAAAGAGGGGAAAACTAGATCTTACCAACCGAAGCAATAATTTTAATTGTATTTAGAAGCCAGGTAAAAGCTATCCCCTGTTACTTTAACATTACCTCACTGGGAGAAGAGACTGGTCAAGTGTGTTTATACCATCACTTGCCCTCAAATTAGGATCCTGGGAGGAGGAGGTGGTGGGGAAGAAGTGAGCACAAGAGGAACTAGAGTGGGTTATTGGGTTCCTCTGATGAGGCCAAATCATGGGTCACAAGCATCCAGCCCTCTTCTTAAAAAGCCCAGGTAACGTAACCAAAACAGGAAAGAGAATGTCCTCTGTTTGTAAGCCATGCCTCGTGAATTTTAAAAATCATCATTTAAAGATGTTTCCAACTGCAATTTCAGAGGCTCAATTATTTCCAGCAAAGAAGGCTGTTTGACTTGCCTGAAATCCTAGCAGCTCACTAGTAATGGTGAGCAGCACACACTTCCCTGCACCTCCAGGCCGCCCCACATTGTGTTCAGTCTGGTGGCCTGGTTTCTGTGCCCCAGTAAAGCAGAATCACAGCATCACATTCTGATATTGTTATAAGTGGTTATACCTAATGCCACTGGCGACAGAATGTTAGGGAGCCTTTCCATTAAAATCTTCAAGAGTTAGACCGCTCTCTACAACCCTTCCCACTAATACCATTTCCCTTGCTGTTCTGGGGGAAATGAAGATGCAATCTGTCAGAAAGTGTGGTTTATGGGTATAGCTGCTGACTGATAGAGGATAAAGGAAGAATGCAAAAATGCCACGGGATCAGCTTTCCTTTAATCCTAACAGAAGGGATGTAGGGAAGGTCTGCATCTCTACTGCTTGGATTAGCATTCACTTGGTGTGCTTCCCTGTAATTGAAGAGTGGGTGTTCACTTGGGGGAAGTATGTAGTGCTGCCACCCAAAATTCTCAGAAGAAGCTGAAGAAGAGGTTATTTTGTTCATAATAGGAAAATAAGGAACAATTTTACCTATCCCTTGAGTTATAAGGGTAAAGATTACTTACCAACCACAAATATATCTTTGAGAGCCTACTACTTACTATGTGCCAGGTGTTTTTCTGGTAATACAGAGGTTCCAAGAGGCAGCAGGCACAGTCTCAGTGCTGGAGAAATTCACAGTGTAGTCAAAGAGAAATGACAAGAACCTAAAAGATAAATAACAATCTCAGCATACATATGCTATGTGATAAATGGCAACAGTATGGGTCAATAATATTATTACAAGGTTCAGATAGATAGCTCCTAATAATATAACAGGCATCCCCTTCCTTAGGATATGTTATTACTGGGGGAGTACAGGGAAGATAGGAACTTAATTGCTTAGAGTAATTTTGATGTTTGCATGTAAATGCATAATGATATTATTGATCCTGGATGCAAACTATCAGCAGCAGTTGTAAAACCTGATGGGAGTTTGCACCTGGCAGCCAGGTTTCCCTATTCATCAAGAAGCACAGAAAGAACCCAGGTTGTGGCCGTGACTTAGAGTGCTTACTGAATGGAATTAAAGCTACTACAAGATCAAGAGACTTTGAACGACAGTATATAGCAGCATCAAATAGGCAGGAGATTGCTCCTTTTATCTCCAGCCATCAAAGTGCTTCACAAATCAATATTAGGAGCTGCATTTTATAAATTACACCATCATGGGAGACTGTGAATTGGCATGAAGGAAAAAAAAGGAAAGTTTATTCTTTTTTTTTCTTTAAGAAATCTATTCATTGTGAAACCCAGAAGCTATTATTCGGCCCCAAATAATTGTGCACATTAAAGAAATGAATTCTCTATTTACTACAGTAATAAGAACAATGCCGGAATTCTTAAAAGTTTTGATTAAAGTGTTTTTTGTAAGTTTTGATTAAAGTGTTTTTAAGACAGGGAAAATAACAACAATATCTCCCAGAAGATAATGAGTTTCTTCCTGTTAGCTGTCGAATTGTTTACTCCCATAACTGAATAATAACATCACATCAAAGCTGGCAGTGGTAATTAAATGATTTGTGAACATAGGTTAACAAATTAGTTCATCATGATGTGTAATTGTCTAATTAGGATAAAAACGTTAGTCTTACCTAAAAGACTGACAACATAGCAAAACAGGAAGGAACAGGTAAAAGGCATCATGGAAAAGATTAGAATATCTATAATAATGCAATTTTTCTAAGTACTTAAGAGGACTGAAGCATCATCCAGATCTTACATATCTAAGTTATGCACACCGGTTTAACTACAGTCAAAAGAAGAACAAACAAGCAATAATTGTGGATGTGTTATGTTTTCAGGGTGAATGGGGAGCTGTCTACATGAATTCAAATAACTGAATTGTTTGTAGTTTTCTTATTTATTTTTTATTTCTTGATTATAGAGAGAAACATCAATTTGTTGTTCCACTTATTTGTGCATTAGTTGGTTGATTTTTGTGTGTGCCCTGACTGGGGATTGAACCTGCAACCTTGGTGTATGGGATTGACTCTCTGACCAACTCAGCTAGGGCCTATTTGTAATTTTCATATGACAATCACCATCATCTCAGGCCCGTAAAGGCACCTAAGAGAAAGTTCCTTTGACTTCTCCTTCAGCTCATGTAAGAACTAGATTTTAAAAGAAAAAAAAAACCCTAATCTCTCTTAATATTAAGAGTTTTCTATTTATCATGCATGTATTCAGTACATACTAACTGGCCACCTACTATATGCCAAGCAAAGCATTGGGTTTTTTAAGGGACAAAAAGATGCAGAAAAAACATAATTATAATAACAAAAAATGACTCCCTGTCCCCCTCAAAATATACATAAAACATAGATCTTCTCTCCAAGAGTTTTCTTTTTAATTAGAGAAATAAGGCCATAAGGATACAAACAGTAGGTGGTAGAGACAAAATACTGTAGGATTTCAGGAGAGGGACTGACTGATAACTTCCACCTGGGGAAATCAAGCTGCGATGTCAAGAGCTTTGTCTTGACCCATGGGAAGTGGAGGGGATGAAAGGCTTTGCAGACAGAGGAAATGGCATGCACAAAGGCACATGTAATTTATTATTTATTCTGCCACCAGTTTGGAAATTTAATCCTAATTAGCTCCCAGAAAAGAAGCCAATTTTGTGCTTATTTCCATTGGCAATGGAAGCATTGGTAAGCTGAAAAAATTTGCTCTCACAACAGCCAGTAACTTAGTGGCCCAGCAGGGGTTTAGAGGCTCCAGAATTCTTTTAATCCTCAGTGATCATTTAAACAACTGAGCCCCCTAAATATATACAAATCTCGTATTTGAATGGATTTGGAAAAATAAAGAAGCCTGTGAAATGCATACAACACTCTTTCCTTTCAAGTCTCTAAGCAATGCTTGCAATATTGTAGGGCACTTTAGGTTTCCTTACAGCTCCTCTGAACAGGGAAAGCACTCTCTCAGCCCTTGCTCTTTTCCTACTCCACTAAGACAACCTCCCTGCAGCCTTGGGAAACAGCCTCAAATTGCTGGCTAAACACAAAGTAAGGATGTGTTGAAGGAGGTTTCCTGCTCTCCCCATAAGCTGCAAGAGTTGCCAACCGTTGTGCAGCCACGTGCTTGTGTGTGCAAGAGTAAATGTTACAGGAAAGATCAAACCCTGGTTATTAATTCAAGTCAGGGCAAACAGGAAGAAACTATAAGCAAAGAAAACTGATTTCCTTTTAGGCTTTTGCTCTGAAGGCTAAAATTTGTTTAATTAAATAAGACCTTCTGCCCCATTACTGGCACGAAGATATTTTCACTTCACACCAGGAGCTCTACAGCAAGTGAGCCATTAACACTCAGTCTCCAAGACTAAACCTGCCATGGGTTCAGTTATCTTTATTTCGTCTTTCATACCTCGCATTCTGGCCATTCTTCTTTATCTCTACAACCTAATACTATTGGCCAGTTATTTTTTAACTTTTACATTAAAAAATATTCAGGTACACCTTTGGAAGAATGTATCTTCTGATATAAGTAACCTAAGTAAATAAAGAGAGACGTGAAGGGCTTGAAAGTGATTCAGATGGGGACCATAAAGTAGTTAAAAGTTTGCAAAATAAAAAAGTTCTTTCATGTGAAAAAAACTGGCTTAGGAAGACTGGAGGGGAAAAACTGGTGTAACCTCACACTCTTTGCTTCGGGGGAAGGAGCACCTAGGGCAGAGGTGGCTGTTAACTCTCATCACAGCAATGGCTGCTCTGATTGCTTTTATAACTTGCTGATGCAATCTGGCTCTTAGGTCCTCACAAGCCGTCCTCCAGAAATCAAATGCCGATTTGAGAAAGCAGGAACTTGCTATGGTCAAAGAACGGTTGCTATTGCATGCAGGAGTGGTGGACTGCAGGCCTGCTCAGTCACCACCTTGGTGGGGGAGATCTTGTGAAAGTCATTCTCTAGTCTTCAATTCTCACCTCTCTAAGATGAGACTATTGGACTAAATGAACTTTAAGAAGGGAGACCACATAATTTACTGTGAAAACCAGGATACTCTTGCCAGGACAAATGTTGAAATTGACAGGATGTCTTCATAGCAAGCCAAAATGCATGGGCATGCCATCTCAAAGTCCCCTTATACATAGTAGCTTGTGATTCCCAAGGCCCTTCTTCTAAGAGGGCACCCAAAACTTTCAATGACACTTTCAAATTTAAAGGGAAAACATACATAGTAATGTAAAAATTAACTGCTTTGGAAAATATATTTTAAATGGAATTTTACTGTTATAAATGTGAGAAGCAGAGGCAACCTCATGTTAGAAATTAAGAATCACTAGAAATGTTTTAGGAAAGGGTATTGAATCGTTTCCTAGAATCCTTTGAGATTTTTAAATATATGTAAACAAAGAGAATGATATGTTCTGTCACTTATCACCATATCTTACCTAACTCATATATAAATTTATTTGAAATTAAAGTCAACTTTTTATAATAAGCAAAATAAACCAAAATGTTGTCAAAGAACAAAGCAAGACTAATTAGCCAAAATTGCAGTGAATTAGGCATTTTAAGCCAATTTTCCGAAAATGTTTTCTATTAAATTCTTAGCCTACAATATAAATTCCAACATAACTTTTTAACACTTTAATCTAACACTTTGCCTAGACTGAGACAGTAAAACACGCAACACTTCCATAACATGGGTGCTCATAGTAATGTGGGCTGTCAGCATTTTCAGTGTCCAAGGATCTAACATGGTGTAGTCATTGGTCTATAATTGGTTTGGGAGTTAGCTTTGGCCGTTTTGCAGTTTCACCACCAACTGAACATTTTGTTTTAAAGATTTCATTTATTTATTTTTAGAGAGAGGGGAAGAGAGGAAGAAAGAGAGGGAGAGAAACATCAATGCGGGAGAGAAACATCAATCAGTTGCCTCTCATATGTGCCCTGACCAGGGGACCAAACCCATAACCCAGCCCTGACTGGGAATCAAACCAACCTTTTGCTTTCTAGGGGATAATCAACTGAGCCACACTGGTCAGGGCACCCACTGAACATTTTAACATAGGAAGTTTAATGATGAATTTTCTGTACAAATTGCTTTTCTGACAATATTATTGCTAAAATTAAAGAGCACTTTTGAAAAAAAGTCTGGGAACATTCTGAAAATCGCAGCATAAGGAAGGACATTGCAAGGACCAGAAGTTTCCAGCACTGAAATCAACTTACCTGTAAGGAGAGAATCCTAGCACCAAAAAGTATTTTAGTGGGTACTGGGTGGCCATCCCTGAGGATCACAATGGAGACAATTTTTCACTGGATGAGAGGCTAGATGAGGTGTCTTCTGTGGTACCAGCCAGTTCTGAGACTCACCAGTTTTGTGATCCTAAAGCTTAGAGGACTCTGACTCTGAATCAGTATCTAAAATGTCATCTCACACTGTTCCATGGAGCAATATACTTGACACACTAACATCTTCCCACAGAACGCCACTGATCTAAGTGTCCTGTGTGTGCTGATGTTAAATTGCTGTCTTGCTGCTTGGACCAGAATGAAGCTGAGTTTTATTTTGACTAAAGCAATTTTAATGCATTTGGGAGAAATGAAAAGCTCTAGTAACACACCCCAGGTCTATGAAAAGACCACATTGCTTTATAGCAGTCCATAGTGAAAGGGAAGCACATTGGCACATGTAATAAAAATTCTATCTCAGTCATTTAATATTTAGTGCAAGGCCAGGGGAAGTAAAATCAAACCTGGATTCTGTTCAACACTCCGGTCAATGGTGCAATGTGGGCAAATGATGAGCATTTCCGTTCATTTACGTTGGCAGATTTCCAAGGCTGCTCCACATCTGTACTGTGAAGTCTCTGCTGGCAAAAAAAAAAAAAAAAAAAAAAGACGCAAAACATGCAATGCTCTCCACAATGTTGTGTTGACCTTTCTGGGGTGAACAATCAGGATTGCTGCTCACTGAACTGAGAGCTGCTTGCAGCAATCTTCGCAACTCAAGGAAAAAAACATCACCCTTCTGGAACTTCAGAGGTATACTTCACAGTGCAACTGAGCAGGAAGTGGAAGGCGGGTGACACAGGAAGATGAAGGGGTGAGCTAGAAAAGATTCCACAGTATTTGGGAGCATTAGACTGGGTTTGCTAAAGAAATTAGCTTTAAAGAGATAACCTTTCAAAAGTACTCTTTTCCTTTACACTAGAAATTCATCATGTATGTAGTTTTAAAACAAGGACTGATATGAAGGGCAATTATCTTCCTCTTGGAACATAAAATGAATATATCCTGTTAAGTGACTTTTTGACATCTCTAGGAATGGTCTGCCTACAGATGTTGAAAGTAAAGAAAAACAAGGCAATCATTCTCTTTGAATCTTATCTCTGAGAGTGGCTAAATAAGTCAGCTTGTAATGACCTAAAATGTGTCTTGAAAAATGAACTAAGTAAAAGACAGGTAACAAATTAACTCTACAAGAATGAAATGTACTGAACAAATAGATTAAGTCAAGGTCAAGTATAAGTATTTATTCTGATTTGCAGGCTTTTGTGGAACTCTGTTGGGAGCACATAAAGTAGCCATTATCAGAGGCACTTACTCACTGTGTTGTTTATCAATGTGTGGTAGGGTTATCACCCAAAGCATTTGGCCCTAATAGTAGAGAGATGGGATCCAAAGGTCTGATAACCAACTGACCTTCAATGTGATCTTGAATAAATCATTTAACTTTCTAATCCTTATCTACAAAATAGAGCTAGTAAAACCTATTTAACTTGGTTACTATGGTGATTAAATTTTATACTTAATCTAGTTATTTGCAAATTTTAGTGCATGTTTAAAATGTACCAGGCACAAAGGATCTAAGTAGACATTTCTCCAAAGAGATACAAATGTCCAATAAGCACTTGAAAAGATATTCAATATCATTAGCCATCAGGGAAATGTAAATCAAAATCACAATCAGATACTACTCACATCCACTGGACTGGCTATAATAAAAAGACATATAGTAATAAAAAGTATTGGTGAGGATGTGAAGAAATGGGAACCCTCATACACTGCTTGTGAGAATGTAAAATGATGCTGCTACTTTGGAAAATAGTCTGGTAGTTCCTCAAAAAGTTAAACAGAGTTTTCATAAAGACCCAGCAATTCTAGTCCTAGGCATATACCACCCCCTCAAATGAAAATATATGCCCACACAAAAACTTGTACATGAATGTTCCCAGCAGCATTATTAATAATAGCCAGAAAGTAAAATCAACCCAAATGTCCATCACCTGATGAATGGATAAATTAAATGTGGTATATCCCTATAATGAAATACTATTTGGCAATAGAAAGGAATAAAGTAATGATATATGCTACAATATGGATGGACCTTGAAACATTATATTAAGTGAAAGAAACCACTTACAAAAGGCCACATATTGTGTGATTCCATTTTTATGAAATGCCAAAAATAGGCAAGTCAATAGAGACAGAAGCTAAATTAGTGGTTGCCTGGGGCTGAAAATGGGATGGGGGAGGGAGTATGGGAGGCGACAGATAAGGGATATTGGGATTTCTTTTAGGGGTAATAAAAATGTCCTAAAACAGACTGTGGTGGTGGTTGTACAACTCTATGATTACAGGAAAAGCCATTGAATTATGTACTTTAAAAGGGCAAACTGTATGGTATGTAAATTATATCTCAATAAAGCTATTTAAAAATATGTGCCAGGCAATTTGCTAGGCACTCAATATATAATAAATGTGAATGCACATGGTATGTGCTTAATAAATACAATGCAAACACAAATGCCTCATTTACTTTCAATAAAGGGGCAAAAACTTTTGAAAGGAATACAAGTGCATGTGAAATATAAAAGCCTAAATTAATGAGCTAATTAGGAATAAAATAACCATAACTAAGGCATATCAGCATGTAGTATTGTACTGGGATATCATTAAACTGTACTTGAGTGTACAGTAAGGCAAAGCCATTAGTGGCAATAATCTATGGTAATATGCTATTGAGTCACGGTGTTATTTAAACAGAAAGTGAAGGGCATTATAAACTATACCTGGGAATGAAAGACAAAGAAGTGAAGAGATCTAAAAGGGAAATATGCCTCTATCTCTTCACTGTCTTGGATGTTGTATTTTGAACATAGTACATGATTCCCCTACATTACATCCCCACCTCCAGCACACAGTCACAAGAAAACAAAAGCCTTGCCTTTCCCTCTCCTGGCATTACAAAAACAAACAATGCATACTTCCCTAGTCCTTGCCTTTTCCCATTCTCTTGTTAGCCACAGGAGGTTATCATTTTATAACCTAAAAGCTAATGCAACCCTCAGAATTGTTGATAAGCATGGATTCTGTGGAAAAACTCAGTGTCCATATCCTGCAGAAGTAAGGGGTGATCAGCCTGGGGAAAGATACTGACACCTATCACAGATCTTAGCCTTCTTGTCTAAGCTTGACATTACAAACAGAGCATCCTGGGGTAGCACATTCACACTAGCAAAGACAGTTCTGTGGAATGTTTCATACATCTAAAATGTGTCTCTGAGGGAAGAGCTGGTGTTGTAAGGACCAAAACTCTGGATAGAAATCCTATGTGGGTACAGGAAACGTTTTCTTAAAAACAATAAGAGAAATAGGGAAAAACCACTGAATGAAGGAGACCCAACAACAAAAAAGAGTTGAGGTTAGAGGTAAGAAAGGAAGACGTGGAGGAAGAATACAATGGATTCTGTTAGTACATTTAAAAATCACCAGAAAGAGCAATGTTAACTTTAACCACCAAAGAGAAAAGGACCTCTTTCAGATATATCCTTTCATAAAATGAAATGGTGCCAAGAGAAACTGAAATATCTTAATAATTAATGTATGTTAAGGAAAGATAAGATGGTTAGCAGAGAACAAAGATGGCACTTCAAAGAACTAAAGAGATAAGGAGTGGACATACAATTATTTATATGGATATGATGAGGAGATTCTACCTGTGTGCCCAGAAGAAAGCCATGCTAAGGACTGATGTGCAGCATTGGGAACAGAAGGACAAAAGTGAACCACACAGTGAAACCTGAGTCCAAAATTGACTGCTCAATGAGTTTGGCAAAGGAAAACAGTCCAGAAAGACAAAGTAAAATCAGATTCAATGACAAATGTAAAAAAGAGAAGTGCAACTAAGGTGTACCCCGAACAGAAGCAGATTTAAGTGAAATTCCAAAACATTTACTGAAAGGTTTGTATGATTTTGAAGAAATGTAAAGCATAATTATTTAGTTGGGATGAGGAAGAATTTGAAAACAGAACTCAAGTTCTAAGCCTGAAAACAAAAAGCCAGTTTGCAATTTATAAGTAAGTTGATATTCTTTCTTTTTAGTCACTGTTTTCTTTGTTTGGCTGTGTAACTGGGAAATACTTTCCCATAGCAGTGATGTGATAACCCGGTGCCTAAGTTCCAAAAGTGGCCCACCAAAGTCTGTTTAGCTATTAGAACTCTACCTTCACAGTGATTCTTCTAAAATCAGCCTGAGTCCTCGAAGAAAGATGTGGCAAATGCAAGAGAGAAGAGGAAGGGAAAGAAACATGAAAAGATGTTTCTCTTTTTCTTGTAGACGCACAGTTTCAAACCCTGACTCCAGTACTGACATCTCTTCTAGGTGTCAGGAAGCTGTCAAAATCTTGTTCAACTCTAACGCATGTACGATTAATGCTCCTTAACTTTCCCAGGGAGAGATCACTGGAGTTTTAAAAAGTGTGAAAGAGGATATTTAGTAGTGAGTTTCTTGTAGGACAGGTCTCCTAACCATTCTTACCTCTCCCAGTCTCATCATTTTTTTGGCTTCTCTAAAGGATCTGGTGTTTTGACTTAAGGTTTCTGATGGGTCTTGGTGTACAAAGGAAGGATACTTGTTTGTAAATTTAAAAATCTATGAAATGGAAACCATCTATACAGAAGAAAACAGTTTCTTCAACTCCATATATAGAACTGATATTATATAAATGAAGTATAAGTAAAGACAAGTTAAACACAGGGAATTGCTTAAAATGTAATATATTACAAACCACTACCTCAAAGGGTAAAAAATTGTGTGATTGATCACTCAGAGATCTACAAGGGACTTAAAATTTAGGCATGTTAGATGAATGATAGGTATTTAGAAAAAAACATAAAGAGTCAACTTGGAAAATATGGTATAGAAATAAGTAATTAAAAATGTATACAAAGCAAAAATAGCCAGAATTAAATATGACACTTGCATAAGCAAGAAAACAAGATTAGTCAAGCTATGAAGAATTATTCCTAGAAAGAACAGAGAAAGAAAATGAAAGGAGTGTACAACACTCCCACCGACTAGATAATTCGACAGACAATTGTAAAAACCTGCAGTTAAAAAAAAAAAACAAGAGGACTGAGACAAAAGAAAACCTTCAAAAGGACACAAAAAGTGTCCACGTTGTAAAGGTATGTATTACATTTGTGGAATAAGTAATTCCTCCTGTGAGAGGAATAGGAGATTTTAAAAAATGTAATTTCACAGTAAAGAGCCTTATTATTGGTGACATTTCAGGAGGGGAAATCTCCAAAAGGACAATGAACTACAATGGTGCATTTTAGTTAATTTTTAAAAATACACTTCCTATATAGGGTCATTATGCTTCTAAATTACTCAAGAAAATAGCTCCAGATGAAAAATTTTGCTTAGTAATGATGCTTATTTCTAGCCATCCAGAAGTTATTTTTATTCACCTTATGTTTAAGAAGGTCAGCTATTTTTTGATTTATCAACATTGAATTAACATTAATTTAATGTATTTAATAAATGAATACTATATCACATGTAATTGATGGATGCCTGCTCTGAGAAAACAGAGCTGAGGATGTAGAGTCTAGAAAACTAGTTCAAGCCCCAGCTCTATCACCACAAATAATATTAAACAAAGTGATTGAACTTCAGTTCCTTCATCTCTTCATAAAATAAAGGTCTTGAATGAAAAGAAATGTTAAGAATTCTTAAGTCTCTTCTAGGTATGTTTATTATTTTCTACAAGATAAATTAATGCATAGCTTAATTTGTATATTATAAGTTATTGTTGTAATCTTGTTATCAGGATGGTTTTATAATGTATGAATTTTCACTAACTTTTATTGACAACCTCAAAATTTATAGATACAGTGAGAAGAAAGAGAATAAATGGATTTTGGCTTCAAAGGCAATATTTCATGTTGGTCAACTGGTTTTTCATTTTACTCCCAAATATTTTTAAATGCTTTTTTTGGAAATTTATTGATTTGAGAGAGAGACAGAGAGAGAGAGAGAGAGAGAGAGAGAGAGAGAGAGAGAGAGAGAAACATCACATTTTTGTTCCACTTATTTATGTACTCATCAGTTGGTACTTGTATGTTCCCTGACTGGGGATCGAACCTGCAAGCTTGGTGTATCAGGACGATGCTCTAACTAAGCTACCTGGCCAGGGCCTTTATATGCTTTTATTATCATTTAAACTTATTACATATTTAGATAGTAAATGCACAAACACAGTAAATCAAACTTTGGCAAGCTGGCAGAATGTTTTTAAAGTTTGGGCGATTTTCCCATTTTCAATTCCTAAAAGTTGAACATATAGCTAACTTCCAATTTCTTACTATTATGACTCATTGTACATAAATTTTTGTGTGTCTCTTTAATTATTAACTAAAGATAACTTTCCAGGAAGCTGCCTCTCAGTGGTCTGAAGAGAAGAAGGTGACATGCAAACTCTGCTAGCAGTTATCTAGAAGTTAAATGGGGTATGATGTGTCTCGAAAAATAAGACTTTGACCAAACACTGTTTAGGTCACTTGGACCACCTTAACATAAAAGGCACAGAAGGTAGCATTATCTCATCTTTTAGTAGTATTATCTCATCTTTTAAAAATATTGGAGTTTCGAGTAACTCAAAATAGAATAGTGAGCATCCAGATATTCTGCTTTCCTAAGTACACCCAGGTCAAATTTCTTTCTCTAAAAATGTAATGTGAGTCTCTAAATTTTAAAGGACAAAATATCAGATTTGGGGACTTTTCCAAAATCTTAGATACTTAAAAAAATATTGATCTAACTTTTGATAAAAAATGCACCTCTTGTTATCAGATAAATTATGATATATAAATCAAGATCCAAACTTTTTCTGATTTGGACTACATTGCACAGGCAGTATTTTTATATTGTTGACTAAGTAGTTGATTGCATGTGTGCTTAGTTTAACATTAGACAGAATTGCTTTCTTTCTGCCCTTCAAACACCCCTTCCTTTTGTTTTCTAGTTTTTTAAATATATTTATTGATTTTAGAGAGAGAGGAAGGGTGGGGGAGGGAGAGAGAGAGAGAGAGAAATCAATCTGTTGTCCCACTTATTTATGCATTCATTGGTTGATTCTTGTATGTGCCCTGACTGAGGATCAAACCCACAGCCTTCAGGTATCAGGACAACGCTCTAACCAACCGAGTACCCTACCAGGGCCCTTTTGTTTTCTAGAATATATATTTTGGTTGGCAGCAGCAACTCAAACCTCAGCCTCCATTTACATTTCTCTAACTTCTTAGTACAATAGTGTAGCCATTTGTTTGTGAACAAAATATTGTAGTATATCTGTATTTTTGATTGGAGTCCAGTTCATCTGTTACAACTTAGTGATGTTCTAAGCTTTTACTTCCATCTCTTAGACCCTTAAATGACTTCATGTCTTGGCTGAGCTTCAGAATTTCAACATATACAGACAGATCCAGACTCTTTTTCCCCTTACTATGCTGGGCTATTACCAGCAGTTACTGGGGCATGAAAAACATCCAAACTGGCAAACTTTAAGAAAGAGCAGGTTTTTTTTTTCAGGAATACTTTGCTTCATTGTGACAAAAGGCCAACCTGTTCCCCTATTTAAAATATGCAGTGGAGTGATTTTAGCTTCTGAAATTTCCTAGTTTAAGTCTAAATCTATATTGAGAAAAAGGCAAAAATAAAACGGGGGTCCCATTCATTTTCCTAAGCTTAGCAATTGTGTGGTGCTTTGTAGCCTACCATACTGGTCTGGAACCTTGCAACCTTCACCTAGATAAATGCTATGGATGCCAGTAGCCAAGCTTACACCTCTCATCTCCTCAAAATCATAGGATTCTTCTCTGTAGATACTAAAAAGCCCCAGGAAAAAATTGACCTATAGATGCCAGCACTTACAGGTCCTATCAGTGACAAAGCTAGCTTGAAGCATCATCACCCTGTGATGAAACTCCTCAGGTCTTAGTTTCATCTTGAACCTGGTATTTTTAATTAGCTTGTTATTTTCATATCCTTTAATAGGAACAGACCACCAAGCCAAGGTACCAGACATTGGAGGAAAGCTTCCAACATGAAAGTCAGAGACCAAAGTGAACAATGCATGTGGGAGGGTGGGGATGGGGAAAGAAAAGGGACATTAAAAAATTCAGAGAGTAGAAAGAAATCTCAAAACAACCAAAAATAGCTGTAGAGAGAGGTACAAACATAATACATACACAAAGCAAGAATGGGGTGCCTTAAAAATGAAACAGAGAACAAAAAAAAAGAAACAGTTCTTTGAAATTGAAAGTTGGCAAGCAGGGGACTTCCGGCCAAGATGGAGGCATAGGTAGATGCACTGTGCCTCCTCGCACAACCAAGATAGGGACAACAACGATATAGAAACAAAATAACAACCAGAACTGACAGAAAATTGAAGTGTATGGAAGTCAGACAACCAAGGATTTAAAAATAGACACTTTCATCCAGACCGGTAGGAGGGGCGGAGTCCGGCCGGGTGAGGGATGCTGAGTGGAGAGCTGAGCACCCGAGGTAGCATGCAAGTCCGCAGCAGGCAGACCCTGGGCGCACAAGCAGCAGTGGCTGGTGGGCCCCAGCCAGGGGGTGGCAACCGGCAGACCTAGCAGACCCTGGGCACACAAGCAGCAGTGGCTGGTGGGCCCCAGCCAGGGGGTGGCGACCAGCAGACCCAGCGAGGCAGCCATTGTGAAGCAAGGCACTGCACGAAACTCAGGGTCCCAGCACCGGGAAATAGAGCTTTCGGTCACTGACTGAAAAGG
>CM052540.1:104153168-104194503 GCA_028533065.1 Trachops cirrhosus | reverse complement strand
AAGCAGAGAACTTATGACACATGGACTGAAGTAAAGGGGGGGAATGTGGGTGGGAGAGGATGTTCAGGGTGGAGGGGAATGAAGGGGGGATAATAGGACAACTGTAATAGCATAATCAATAAAATATATTAAAAAAAAAGAAAGTTGGCAAGCAAATTCAGTGGGAGGGTTTGAAGACGGTGTTGAAGAAATCTCCCAGAAAATAAGACAAAAAAGATGAAGCGATAGAAGATATAAGAGAAAAGCTAATAAGAGGATCAGTTCAAGAGGGTCCACATATGAATAAGAGAAGTGCCAGAAACTGAAGAGGAGGAAATTATAAAAAGCAAAAACAAAAACATCACAGCTTAGAATGTCCTACTCTCTGAGTGCCTAATATAACAAATGAAAATACATTCCATACCAAGTCATATCATCATGACATTTCAGAAGGTATAAAGGGAATATCCTAAAAGCTTACAGAAAGTAAAATGACAATGAGACACCACTACATACCTATTATAACAGCCCAAATCCAGAACACTGACAGCACCAAATGCTGAAAATGGTGTGAAGCAACAGAAACTCTCACTCATGACAAGAAAGAATGCAAAGTGGTACAGCCACTTTGGGAGACAGTTTGGTGGTTTCTAACAAAACTAAACTCTTACCATACAATCCAGCAATCATGTTTCTGGGTATTTACCTAAATAAGTTGAAAACTTATGTCCACACAAAACATGCATGTGGATGTTTATAGCAGGTTTATTTACGATTGCTAAAATGTGGAAGCAATCAAGATGTCCTTCAGTAAGTGAATGGATAAATAAACTGGGGTACAGTCAGACAGTGGAATATAATTCAATGATAAAAAGAAATGAGCTATCAAGACATAAAGAGACGGGGGGACTTAAATGCATACTACTAAGTGAGAGAAGTCAAACCAAAGAGATTATATACTATATAATTCCTATATGACATTTTGGAAAAGGCAAAACTATGGAGACAGTAAACATCAGTGGTTCCGTGTTTGCCATGGGTTGGTGGTGGGGGAGGGACAAGGAGGGCTATATGAGCACAGCATAGAGAATTTGGTAAAATCCAAAGAGGATAGTGAAAATATTCTGTAAGATACCATAATGTTGGATGTACGTCATTATACATTTGTGCAAAGCCATAGAATGTACAACACCCAAAGTGAACCCTAATGTAAACTACGGACTTTGGGTAAATATGGTGTGTTCATTAGTTGTAATAAATGTACCTCTCTGGTGGAGGATGTTGACAATGGGGGAGGCTGTGCCTGTGTAAGAGTGGAGGTACATGAGCAATCAATCTCTCTACCTTCCCCTCCTTCAATTTTTCTCTCAACCTAAAACTGTTCTTTTAAAAAAAAAAGTCTTACAGAGAGAAAAAGAGATCTTATATAATGGTTTGGAAATCCCAATGGGATCAGACTTCTCCATAGTGAAATTGGAAGCTTAGAGTAAATGAAGCAATGCCTCAATATCCTGAAGGGAAATGATTTTCAACGTAGAATTTTGTTCCCACACAATCTACCAATCAAATGTGAGGATAGGATAAACACATTTTTAGTCTTTCAAGAATTTTAAATACTTTCACCCATGTTCCCTACTGGAAGGTATATTGCACAAGACAAAGGAAAAACTAAGAAAGAGGGGAATTTGGGATGCAGGAAACATGGGGCATAACTGAGAAGAGTAGCTTAGGTAAATTTCAAGATGATAGTTAAGGAAAATCCAAGAAGGACAATGATGCAGCAAGCTGAAGGAGCAGCTAGGATGGATTAGAGGACTCTGGAAAAGAAGTTCCAGGAAAATATGGAACTGACAGGCATGTAGCAGAAATGTTGCAGTATTTTAAAAATTAAGTAAATGGAAAAGATGCTCCTCATATAACTATGGGGTTATATCCCAATAATGCCATAGTTGGTTGAAAATATCCTAAGTTAAAAATTCATTTAATACACCTAACCTACCAAGCATAGCTTAGCCTAGCCTACCTTAAGTGGGCTTATAATACAATATCAAAAAAAAAAAAAAAAAGCTGACAACACAGCACACTGTAGAGTATGGGAGGTTTACCCTCTTGGTCACATGGCTGACTGGGAGCTGTGCCTTACTGCCTTTACCCAGCATCAGGAGAGAGTATTATACTGCATATCACTAACCTGGGAAAATATAAAAATTCAAAACCCAAAATACACTTTCTACTGAATATGTCTCTCTTTTGCACCATTGTAAAGTTGAAAAATTGTAAGTAGAACCATCAAAGTCAGAGGTTATCTGAATGTATCAGTTCTCCTATTATACTGTTTCTCTGGAGAACCCTGACTAATATACTACCCTTGAAGTAAGGATCCTTCAGAGTTACTATTGCGTGTCCAGGTGGATGCCCTGGAATCACGAAACTGAACTGCAGCAGCAACGTGGTTCCTTATGCAGCAGGGTCATATTGTTCATATGTATGGCAATCCTAGGCCATTACTACTCATTCTGTAAGTACAAGAGTCATGCTTCTGCCCTATAACATCTAATAAGACAGCAAGCATTGAAATTATCTTCCCCTGAGAGCAGGGTAATACAATTTCGTGTTCAGATCAGAAAGGATTCAGAAGTTTACCAAAGTACTAGGAACTTGAATTGTAGGCAGGGATAATATTGCTGTTCATCACTGTCTACTTATTTTCTATTTAAAGAGTTTTATCTTTCTAGTAGAGGGGGTTGGTTTAATAGTGTGTCAGGGGAAATGTCTAGTGAATGTATTGATTGAATGTATGATGATAAATGTGGGCAACTTATCTCCTAATCTTCCTCTAGGTTTGCCTAGCTGAGGGTGAATAAAATTATTTGTAATATAGCCAAGGTCTTTTTGCATTGCTTTGGGATTCTGGTACCATACATGTGCCTAAATGACATTTTTTCTAAAAAAAAGTAAGAATTTGTAGGTTAGTGCCAGGTGGAAGGTATTTCTATACATAGCACTTTATGCTTGAATGTAGTTTTATCATTTCAGCTAGGAACCATTAAGTTATGCTAAGATAGTAATTAAGGGAGGGAACAAAGAAATACATATGGTGTTCAGATATCAAACATATCCACATTTTACAAAGAAGAATATGGTCATAATTCCTCAAGGGGAAAAGTAAGGATCTTCATTACCAAAGACAAGAAAAGGTTTCTAAGGCACTCCACACATTGTTTGCAAGTAGAAGTGACCTGAAGGAATAGGAGGAATGAGACTGTTTAACTAAGGAGCTTAATTTTATGTCAGATTCTATTTTCCAATATGAGATATTTCTGAAAAAAAGTGTGTAGAAGACAACATTCTCATTATTGTCCTCTCCTCTCTTTTGCTTCCTGGAGACAAATGCAATGCGAAGGAGGTTTTTACTCTGATGCTCTAACAAGAAGTGTACTTCTGTCACATCCAAAGTGACTGATGATGCTCAGCACTATCCATTACTCCATTCAAATAACAGGGTTTACTTGCTTTTAAGGTCATTTGGGCTATAATGTTGTTACTGTCCTTTTTCATGCTCTGTAGTCTGGTTTTCACAGATTTCACAGGATTGGCAGAAAAAGAGAAAAGGATTGGGTAGCACTCATTTGCACACAACCCCCCCCAAAAAACTTTATTAAAATGAAATAGTTTGGGAAATTCTGAATTGACTATTGTTTTGCTGGGGTTTTTGTTGAAATAACTAATTGAGGAAACTTAAAATAATTAATAAAATGTAGGACTCCTGGATTCTAAGTCCAGCTCTATTTCTTTGTAGCTGTGTAACATCAGGCAAGGCACCAAACCTCTCTGGGCCTCTGCTTACTTATTTGTGAAATGATATCTCTGACCACAGTATCTCTAATGATATATAAAATGATATATAAAGTATATGTAATTATGTATTATTGAATAGATATAAACCTGAATATATATGTGTATGTATATACATATTTCCCAAACAAGTGTACATAGCAATGTTGTCTACAGAGCAATGTCCTGCTGATTCTGATCCTGCCTTATTTTACAATAATGTTGGGGGCTCATACGTTCAGAGTCTATTGCACTTTCTCGTAGGTTTAAAGAAATGCATTTTTGGTTTAATGCATTCACTTCTTGACTGCTTTTCCTGAGAAATGCAAAGTTTTTTTAATATATTTTCTCCAGCTTTTTATTTTGTAACATTTCAAACCTTAGAAAAGCTGTAGGACTATACAATGAAGACCATAAAACCTTCCCTAAGATTTACTAATTCTTAACATTTTGCCACTTTGGCTTCCTTTCTCTTTCTCAATCTCTACCCGTTTTCTGGATATATAGGCATTGTTGAACCATTTGAGAATTTATTGCAGACATCATGATGCTTTATTCCTAAATGCTTTAGCATTTATCTCGTAAGAAAAAGAATATTCTTCTATATAACCACAAGAAAATTCCTTGAGAAATTTAACAATACAGTGTTATACTCTAAAAGTATACTCTCTACTCAAATTTCCCTGTTGTCCCAATAATGTCCTGTGTAGCTTTATTTATTTATTTATTTTGTATTATAGGATCCGATAAAACAATATCTGTTGCATTCAATTGTTCTCTCTCTTTACCCTGCTTTGTTCCACAATCTCCCAGCTTTTGTTTGTTTATTTGCTTTTTGTAATATTGACCTACTTGAAGAGTTCAGGCCAGTTGTTTTGCAGAATGTCCCTCACTTTATATTTGCTGAGTTGTGCCCTAATGATTAGATATAGATTACAGATTTTTGCAAGGAATATTATATAGGTATCATGTACATATCAGAGGTACATGATGTCATAATTGGTGATACAGGGTTTGATCATTTGGGTAAGGTGATAGTCACCAAATATCTATAATATTAAAATTCCATTTCCCCTTATAATTAATAAGCAATCCTGGGAGTGACACTGAGCCTTTGTGAATATCCTGCTTCCCCAGTGTTTTGATTTCCATTGACAATGACGGCTGTAAGGTTGCTATGTTTTTGTTGTCCTCTACAAAAGTGAATTGGGACAATCAATACATCTCTGGCAGATGGAAGAAAGAATTGGCCAATGTGGACTTGACCAGAGATACATGCTGGTGGTGTGTGTGTGTGTATGGTTGCTTGTGTGTGTGTGTGTATGTGAGCTGGAGGTGCTGAAGTACAGTGAAAAGCTTTGACATGCTGTTAGCATTTTAAGCACTGTTAAGTGAAAGCTAAGGTTAGGATGCCTACTGTGTGGAATCTAAGCAAACCTTTGTTAGATGTTGAACAGAACAGACACAGTCTGCTGTTTCTGTGCTTACAACTTTTCCATAGTATGAGACAAGACCTAGAGCTTAAGAATAATGGAAACATATAATACAAATAATGCATAATAATCTTCGTTTTGTTTTTTTTTTGTCATGAGTTACAGCTTCCCTTCTTTATTTCTTCTCTCTCCCACTATATTTTTGGTGATACTATTACTATATTTCTGTTACACAAAATTAAGGCATTATTAATAGGAAACACAATTAGAAATTAATAATGCGAGAGAAATTTGCTATTGCAAATTTCTTGACTTTACAGGTCATGAAGTGCTTGATTCCACGTGATCGAGTGAGAGTAACAAAGAATCTGAACACACCCTTTTTTTATCTTGAAGAATTGAACCACAATGTCTACGTTTGTTTTCTTCATGTTTCTCTGACTTATCAGAGTTGATTTTCAACAAAAGCAGAATTCTATACTAATGTGTGGGACTAGTTATTAATGATAGGGAAAACAAATGTTGCAATAAAAAGAAAACATTCTGTACCGAAGAGCAAAACTAAATAATAGCAATATTCATGATGATGATAAAGAATGCTAATGACCTTTGATAAAAGATTCTGGAAAGCAAAGGCATTCTAGTAACAGTGTAGTAGTTGGAACAGACAGCATGGAAGGTGAACTGTGCAAGAGATCACATTTTAAGTGGCAAGAACAATCTGGCATAGGAAATGAAGTATTAAAGACCATGACACAATAGATTCCATGTATTCAAGCAATAGAAGTAAAGAAGTCCCAACAAAGACTTGTTTGCCTTGTGGAATTATCCTAACATATGTCTTTTTTTTTGTTATCTTCTTGTTATTCTAATTTATCAGATGAGTCAAACCCATAGCAGGAGAACACTGTTTTACTATGATGTCAGTGTTTTAGGAAAAAGAGCCAGGAATTTGAAAAGTAAGCTTTTTGCAAATACAAAGATGTCATTGTTGCTGCTGTTGTGCTTCTAGAATAACTGTATGATTGTTAATTATGAAAAGAGATAATAGTAGTGGATACAATTTGTCTTCCAACAGGAGTGCACAATGCACAATGGAGATTACAAGAACAATCAACAAAGTTCAGGGTATTATAAAGACTTACTTTTAAGTGTGATATAGCCAAAATATACTGTTACGAATCCTAAATTGTCTCATGAATGAAAAATAAGTAGCCATGTTTTATTTAAAAACTAAGTTGAACAACCTTTTAAAGCCCCTTTTAACACTTTTGCAATTTGCTGGAGCAATAATTTCTTTTCTCTTTTTCTTTGAGCTACAGTGGCTAATCTGATTTTGGGGCTTCAGTAATTATGTCAATTAATATGTGCTGAGAGTAATTTGTTGAAATAGATACCATGTGAATATGCAGTTAGCAGAAGGTTGTCTCTTTAAGACTTTGTGTGCAGTTTTCCAAGATCAGCTACAACATAGAAAAATACTTTCATTATTATTTATTTATTTTATCCTTGCCTGAAGACATTTTTTCACTGTTTTTCAAGACAGAGGAAGGAAGAGACAGAAACATCGATGTGAGAGAGAAAGCATCAATTGGTTGCCTCCTGCATATGCCTGGACTGGGGATCAAACCTGCAACTTAGGTATATTCCCTGACTGGGAATCCAACCCGCAACCTTTTAGTTATGAGACAACATTCCAACTGAGTCACACTAACCAGGGCAAAAATAGACTTTTAAATATAAATAATTTCTGATTAGTGACCAAACTGGTGTCTAGTTTATTTCCTGACAATTGAAATAAAATTATAATTTCTTCCTACCTTCTCCTACCAATCAAAGACATATTATAGTGTGACTGGCTGTCCAACTTTACCCAGGATGGTCCTTTTTAGCAATGAATGTCCTCTATCTTGGGAAACCCTTCTGTTCTAAGCAAGCCAGGACAGTTGGTCACCCTAAAACATGTGTCTCACTTGAAAAGAAATGTTATACTTACAAAGCTTTGTTTATTATCAAATAAATTTAACAGAATTTAAAAATAAATTTCCATTAAAATAAAGCAACTATATGTTATATAGTTTTGTTCCTTCTGAACTTTATATAATTTAACAGTTATTAAAGCAGTTACAGTCACAAGGTATGTACAATTCTGTTTCTTAGTTAACCAATACATATCCTCATAAAATCATGTGTAATTTTAATGACTATTAAATTCTATCATGTCCACGTTTTAAATTACTTAATTATCCTCCACTGTAGGACATATGTGTTGTTTTTAGTTTTCTTTATTATAAATGATAATGCTGCAAATATCTTTGTGTGATACTCCTCTTTTAAATTTAAGAAATAAAACTTTGGGGGAAATGATGTAGGGTAAAATTGTATTGACAACATGGAAATAGTTTAAATGATAAGTATTGTCTCCTGTTAGGTAGTTTTTTTTATCAATTGCCCTGCTATTTAAATAATTGGTTTATGAAAATTCTTGGTAATATGAGCCCATTCAAGAAACTGGACACTATTTTCATTTGCATAGTTGAAACAACAATGTGTTTGTTTGCTTTGATTGTCAAGGGACTTTCATCACAGATGATGTTGTTTCCTTTTTTTAGGCTCTTTCAAAATAATACTGGCACTTGCAGACAAATGAAATCACTTAATTTTGTAGACAAACATCTACTGTGTTCCAAATTCCACAGGGTTATTGAGGAACTCAGAGGTACTGCCAACTCATTTTTAAGGACAGATGCTTGGTAGCAGCTCATTTTAACACTAAGTCTGACCAAATTGACTGTCCCTTCAGGTTTGCTTTTAGGATTTCTGGAGTGTGAGTCTAAAAACCCCAATTAAAACACAATAGCCTGAGTCCATAAAATCTATACTCAAACACGAAAGGATAAGACATTGAATCAGTCAAAGTGTATTGAGTATCTGCCATTGCCTACCCAGTTGCTATCATCTAGAGTTTACCAAGTTATAGGAAAAAGTCACAGAATATGTATATAATAAAGTAATACAAGAATGTGGTTAAGTTCGATTACAGCAGTGTAAAAAGGGGGGACATGTTTCCTTACGCACCTGCATTACTTATAATGACAAAAAAATTGTAAAGAATTTAAAAGACTATCGACAAGACATAAATAAGTATGCTATGGAATAGTCATGCACTGGAATATTAGGCAACGATGAACATGAATGCACAAGAACTGCTGTATGTATCAATGCCAACCATTCACACAAAGAAAGCATTGACTAAAAAAGATGAGTTTTAGAAGAATACATATAGATTGATATCATTTATATAAATTTTAGAACATGCAAAAATAAAATTGTTTAGGATACTTCCAAAGAAGTAAAAATACAGAGAAATATATACAATGGTAAGTATGAATTCAGGTTAATGATCCCTTTGGGATGAGGGGGAGAAAGGAGGATACAGTTCCAGAGGAGGTACGTTCAAGTATTTTGGAAATGTTTTATATCTTAAGGTACTGGGAGAGTACCTGATTGTTCATTATATTATTTTGAAATATATAATAATAGAACAAAATATACACAGGTTAAGGTGCCACATAAGCAGAAAAGAGGCTGTTAATCTGAGTGGAAGTAGCAATCTGAATAAGCTTTTCAAAGGAGTTATCCATGTTGGATAAATTAGTTGTGATGGATGAACAGACATTCAGTAAGTCCAGATGACAGAAAAGGAGATTCTGGGGTGATGGAGCAGGATGGACAAAGACATGGAAGTGTTCTGGGCCAGAGCTAGCTTAGGATGCATAGAAATATTTACGCTGGAATAAAGGCAGTTGATCACATAACAGGGACCAGACTCTAAACAGCCTTGAACACAGCAGAAATGTAAAATAATCACTAGGTTTTTTAAAATAGGAGCTTGCAATTAAATCGGGACTATAATTTATTATAGTCATGTAATTCCATGTGATTGATAATGTTTCAACGAGGATGTTATCTTATCTGAATCTGATCCTTTTAGATCTCCACTACTCTTCAAATAAAAATAAAAATAAAATCAAGCTTCATCACATCACCTACCAAATCCAATAGAGAAATTGATCTTTAGAGTTATAATCAGTAATAAATATGGAGATCTCCCAGTAGTAGCTTTCAAGAATCACTTACATTTTATCTTATAATTCTCTATCAATTTTCTCACCTGATCATGTCAAATGAATGTTCAAGTAGAAAGCATTGCTCTGAGAAGAGACTGCAAGACTAGTTAGATTTGTGAAAATCTAAAGCTTATTAAATTTTGCCAGAACTGCTTTTTTTTTTTTTTTTTTTACATGATCATCACTTGGTCACCAGCAGGTATCTTTCCTTGGTTTCAAATGGCAGAGTCTGAAGAATACTGATGGGTCAATGAGTCATTCATCAGTGGCGCCTGCAGAGATGGTGAAAGTTTATGTTACAATATTAAGGAAAACAGCACAACATTTAACAAATTGAACCACACATCCCCAGCCCCTTTCTGAACATTATAACTGCAATTTGAAAAACAACTTCCACTGCAGAAAAAAAAAATTAAAACAGCAGGTGATAATTAGGGCAAAGTTACAACAATGGTATTGCTAATAGGCTACCTGTCAGTTAGTGCAAGCTATCACTTCTCCCCAGGAATAGTCATTATTAAAAACAACTTAGGAGGGTTAAAGAAGGGACGTTGAGTGTTTTAGTCTCCTTATTTGTTCATTTGGAAATGGCACAGAGATAGGTTCATTAACCACCTCAATCTACCTTGGTCTCAGGGCAGACACACACAAAATAACTGAAAGTTATAAATGACCAAAACATAAACCTTAGCTGCCTTGAGTTAAAAATCAATTTCCTTAATAAATTAAATTCAAATATTATATACCAGTATGTAATATCAAGAAGGATGTATTAATAATTGCCATGTTGGCAGAGTACAAAGTGAAAGACTTATAGGGACATAAAAATTTAGTAATTTAGAAAATTTAATACCAAAAATAGCTATGGGTAGTGAAAGCCTCCAAGTGCAGTTCCGTTGTTATGCTGTAATAGTGTTCTCTGACTAGTCAAGGTTGAATGTTCAAGATGTACGGTAGTTTGAGTATTAATCATCGATTCAAATGAAATATTGCACAACTGGAGAGGCCCTCCTGGGTTAAGTAGTTTATTCCTGAACACAGATGTAAGTTTTTTCCTTTGTGTATTGCAGAACCACTCAAGTGTTTTCCCTACTGAAAAAGAAGCTTCTTTTGGAGTTATTTCTTTAGCTTTACTTTTTATCAACTACAATCTTTTGGCAAAGAAGTCACCTAAGCTTTTGCTGATGTAAATTAGAACTCTTGAATTCAAACTGCCCATTTCAGGTTTAAGCTTTATCTTTCATTTTGCCCAATAAGAAATCTGGAGATATGCTGTACTTTATTTTGGTTTACTATACAGTATTCCATCGTATAATCATGCTGTGTAATGTTGTGTAAATAAACCATTGCTTATTTATCCATTTTACTGTTGATTAGCACTTAGATAATGTTATGAATACATGAAAAAATAAAGTATTATATAGGTACTCATATGTACACAATTTGTTGAAGTATGATATACATGCAGAGACGTGCACATATTATAATAGTATACAGCTTGTTGAATTTTCACAAACTGACCATACATGGTCAACCAGCACCAAAAACCAAGAAAAAGAAAATGACCAACTCTCCAGAAGCCCAACTTATGTCCCCTCCCAGTTATTAGCTCCCATCAGAGTAATCACTGTTGTGATTTCTGAAAGCATAAATGAGTTTTGCCTGTTTGTGTCTTGCTTCTTTTGCTTAGCATTATATTTATGAGCTTTGTATGTGTTACTGCATTTAGAAGCAGATCGTTCACTCTTAGTGTTGTATAGTATTCTGTTATGTAAATATACCTCCAGTTATCCATTTTACTGTAAATAAACATTCAGGTAGCTTCCAGTTTGGGGGTTATCATAAATAGTGTTGCTCTGAACTGTTTAATAGATATCTTTTGGTATGCATTTGACATTGGTATATTTCTAGGAAATGAATTGTTAGGCCATAAGGTCTTCATATGCTTAAATTTAGTGGATATTGCCAGTTTTCCAAAGTAGTTGTACTATATACATAGCATTTGATTACTTGAGGAATCATTCTAAGTAAAGAATTTCAGCAAAGAATTTCAGTAAAGAATGTCATTAGGAGAACAAATTTTAGAGTCATTCAGCCAAATTCAGCTTACCACTAAACAGTTAGCTATGCCACCTATGCATAACTGTGACAAGCCTCAGTTTACTCCACTATAAAATAGGTACAATGAAATTAGATATTATTTTATTTTTTAAAAGATTTTATTTATTTATTTTAAAGAGAGGGGAAGGGAAGGAGGAGAGGGAGAGAATCATCAATGTGTGGTTGCCTCTCATGCACTGCACCCCATACGGGGACCTGGCCCGTAACCCAGGCGCAGGCCCTGACTGGAAATCGAACTGGCGACCCTTTGGTTCCCAGTCCAGTGCTCAATCCACTGAGCCACACCAGCCAGGGCTAGATGTTATTTTAACGCAACATAGAACAGTGCCTGGTACACAGTCAGTGCTTAGCTATGGTGGTTATTAACCACTAGCTTTTACAACCTAGACAACATGGAAAATTAGAAACAAATATGCGCAAATCATTCACAATTTTCATTCCCTGATGGAAGGAAATTGAAACTCTGACCCAAAAGGCATTACCAATTCTAGTGAGCATTATACTTGGACCCTGAAAAAATACATTTAAACATGATCCCAAAATGCATTTGCAAATTACTCTTGCCAGAGGCAAGGTTCTTGAATGCGGAGCACTACCATCCATTTTTTTTACCCCTACCAGACATTACTCTTTAAAGACAAGACTGCCAAGGGCTACTCTGGAAAGTCACTAATATTATTATACTTTTTATTATATTTGCCAATTTCACACCTTCCTCAGATCAACCCCTAAATTTGTTGAGAAGTGACTGTAATTGCAAAATTAGTTTTTAGTTTTCCTTGAAACTTATCAGTGTCTACAGCATCTTCCACAATCCTAAAAACCCTAATGAGCCCAGATCCTTGCTTCAAACTGCAAAGAACTTGCTTTTTTTATAGACACAAACTTGATAACTTCAGCATGGATTTCAGCAGCTGATGGGACAGCATCCTAGAAGTTAACACAGATGTTACACTTAGTGAAGAGACACTGTTTTAGCTAATTGCTGGTGGTGGGGTGGGCTGCAGACAATTATCTTAGAAGGTACTTTTAGAAGGTGCACTGTGTTCCTAATAAATTGAATCAGATCCCATATATCAGTCACCATTTCTCAATAAATAAATCACACAGTCTACTAGAAAAGATCTCATCTTTTGAGGCCAGTGGTAGGTAGACCTGGGAGGGAACTTTTTGAACATTTAATTGAAACTCTTCCATTTACAGAAGAGTCTTATCTAAGGTCAATGGTTTGTTCCCTGGACAGACAGAAAGCTCAAGTCTTATTCACAGTTCAGTGGTTGCTCCTCTTTGCCCTTGTACCATGGCTTCCTCCACCCTCCCTTCCCTCCCCTATCATGTTTTCATAAAGATCCAGATCTGGGATCTAGAATGGGGATGCTGAAGAGTGTAACTTTAGGGAACGAACAACCATTAAATTGTTGTCAGGAAGTGCAAGGTGCGTGAGGCTTGCCTGCTAGAATATAAGATCCAAGAAGAAGGACCTTTTTCGTTTTGTGTATTATTGTCTTCCCAGTACCTTGAATTGTGATTGGTACATAGTAGGCCCTAAGTGTTAAACGAAAAGATGAATGAGTGAATGAATGAATGAATGACTCGAGTATGCCAGGTCCTTACTGTTTTCTCTATCTTCTTCCAGTAATACAAACAATTAAAAGTGCACATTTTGATTCTAAAGAGAAGTCATATACAAGGGTCTGGTATGTGCCTAGCCCATTGTGAGCAATTAACAAATGTCAGATCATTTTCCTTTTCTTTCTCCCCAAGTGTAGATTACTGGGGTAAGAGGTGATGTGTCAAGTTATTCAAGTCCTTGGATAGAAAGTGAGACTGGTATCTAACCGGCTGGTGAGAAAGAGCTGTTGGCATCTTTCTTAGTAAATAAATTTCAGTGTCCCGAAAAAGACACAAATATTTTACCCAGAAAGGCTAGTCGCTTTTCTTGTTCGATTCTGGGCAGCAGTAAACTTTTAAGTACAACCAACTTAAAAGTTTATGTAAGCATCAGCAACATTGCGACTAGAGGAGGGGCAGTGATAGGAAAAGCCAGACTCTCTCCTCACCCAAGTTATAGGTAGCCCGCTGCGGTGGGGACTGCCTTTTGCCCGTCCCGGCTCCTCCAGCCCCGCCCCCTGCCCGCGGAGGCTGCAGACGTTCAAGTTCGACCCGGAGCTTCGCGCTGCCTGCTCCCAAGCCGCCCGCGCGTCCATCAGACTGCTGCATCAAGGCGAGGAGGGTCCAGGGGTCATTAGGGTGCGGAGCCACTCGATCACACGTTGTGCTACCGCGTGGGAAAAAGTTTCCAACTCTGTCCGTGGGGTCTCCCAGTGCCCCCCAGTGGAATAGAGGCCTGCGCTTTGGCATCCGCTCCCTTGCGGGTCGCCTCCAATCGCGACCCCCTCCCAGGGAAGCCCCCTTATGTGCTTCCTTCCCCCGCTGCGCAGGTCACCCAGGAACAGTACTTTGGAACCTCTCCCGACACGGCAGCTGGGGCGCCTCCGAAGGGCCTTGGGTAGGGAGCGGGGTCGAGAGACAAGTGTCCCGAGGTGGGTGCAGGGGGTGGGGCGCGGAGCTCGGAGTAGAAAGGGGACAGTAGTCCTCACGTATCCTCAGTGCGACTGGCAGGGTCGTTTCACAGCTTCCACACCCTCGCGCACCAACTCTGCGGGGCAACAGCTGTTCCCGCACGGGTGGTCCCCTCTACAGCCCCCACCACACCCTCGCTGCCCACTCCCAACACCCCCCCTCCCAACAGTGCGCAGGCCCGGCCGCCCCAGCGCGCATGCCCTGGGCTCGCGAACGCGGCCAGCCCCCAGCCTTTTGCTTTCTACACACTCTACAACTGGGGAGGGGGCGGGGGAGGAGGGAGCCCGGTCCGCCACGTGACCAGCCAGTCGGGACCGCGGGGGCGGGAGCGCGCTCCGAGCGAGGCGCGGGGAGGGCGGGTGCGCGTGCGCGGGCTTGGGCTGAGGCGGGCGGCGGCAGTGGGCCGGCCGCGGAGGGGGAGGAGCGGGAGCTGAGAGAGGCGGACGGGCGGAGGATGGGGCCGTGCCCGGGCTCCCGCTGCAGCCGCCCGGAGACACGCCGTGCACCCTCCGGCTTGGGGCTTTCGCGGCAGCGGCGGCAGCGTTAGCGGCGGCGACGGTGAGACCGGCGTTCCCAACGCTTCCTGGCCGCGCTTCTTCCTCGGGCTGGGTGAAGCAAAGAGGCAGCGGCGGCGGCAGGAGGCGGTGGCGGCGGCACACCAGTGTCTCTCCCGCTGGAGATTTCTTTCTGCTTTTCTCGTCGACGGACTCACACCCTCTTTTTTGAGGAAGGGTGACCTCTTCTCTGGGACTGGAAAAATATTCTTTTGAGGAGGGGGGTGGGTGGCAGCGTCAGTATCTGCTTCTTCTCTTTTTTAAGCCCCCCTCTTCTCCCCTCCAAGACCAAAAGCAAACCCCACAACTGCTCCAGCATCCTCCTTCCCTTCCTCCACCTCCCTTTTCCACCTCTCCCAGTTTCGCCCTCTCCTTTCCTAATTATTTCATTATTATGCTTCCCTCTCTGGGGGGTCTCATCCCTCTCAGGTCGCTCGGAAGCCTCCCCTGGATGCATTTCTTAAAAATTTGGGAGCCTGGGAGTGAGTTTCCTCCGAGGCGTGTGTGAGAGGCGGCGGGGGTGTTTTCCTGTGTGAGGGGCGGGTGAAGTTCATTGCCCCCACTTTCCCGCGACCTTTTCGACCCGATTTTGACTCGGGGGGCAGGCGTTTTCGGGGGCCAGGGGCGCGGCAGAGAATGGCCGCGGGGAGGGCTCCCCGGAGCCTCCCAGTCTCTTGATCAAAGCATTCCGCTATTCTGATTTATTGCCTGCTTGGTGAGTTATTTTTTTTTTCTTTCCTCTAAAGGAGACCTGTGTGTTCAGCCATTACTTTGCTCGGCGCCGCTCACAGGAATCTCCGACCCTCGGTGCCGTGGGCAGCCCAGCACTTGGGCTTCTCGCCTCTCGCCCTCGCTCCCGTCCCTCCTCCCTCTCTCCGCCCCTTCCCCCTTTTCTTTCTCCTCTCTTTCTTCCCCTCTCTCCCTTCTTTCGGCCGCCGTCTCCCCCGCGCCCTCCTCGGGGCGGAGGGAAGCCGAGAACGGGGGAGGGAGGGGTTGGTGTCAATTTTTTTGTGTGGCCGCGGCTGGAGCCGGTGGCGGGCAGGCGGCGAGCGGGGAGACCCCGGCGCGGCAGAGCCATGGATGGCCCGACGCGGGGCCATGGACTCCGCAAAAAGCGGCGATCGCGGTCGCAGCGAGATCGGGAGAGGCGCTCCCGGGGCGGGCTGGGGGCTAGCGCGGCCGGCGGCGGCGGCGCCGGCAGGACCCGGGCGCCCTCGCTCGCCTCGTCGTCGGGCTCCGACAAGGAAGACAATGGGAAGCCCCCGTCCTCCGCCCCGTCCCGGCCCAGACCCCCGCGGAGGAAGCGGAGAGAGTCCACCTCGGCCGAAGAGGACATCATTGATGGATTTGCCATGACCAGCTTTGTCACTTTTGAAGCGCTGGAGGTAAGGGGGACCCCCCTCCCCCTGGTTTTCTTTATGCACGACCCCACTCGGTTGCACCCAGCTCTGCTGCTTCCCCCACTGCGCTCTGGCCGGTCTATCTGTCTGTCTGTCTTGGCTGTGGTCTTATTGTTGGGGGGTGGGGGGAGCTGGGGGCGCGGGCAAGACGGTCAGCAGGAGGGAATCGCAAAGCCATGCCTGGTCTCTTGGTTTCCTCGTTCTCGCTCGCCTTTCCCCTGCTCCCCCTCCCTGCGCCCCCTCCACAGCAGATGGGCATATAGAAAGGGGTTCAGGCATTACAACAATGCGCCCCCCTCCACGGATAGCTCTGTCCCTACTCTTCCTCCTCTCCCTCCCAATCATGGCTTCTTGGCTGGTGGAAGTCTCTTTGCTGGGTTTGGGGCGCCTGTGGACGGTTTTTCTACAGAGCCATATGTCCGTGTGTGTGTTTCTGTATAGTATATACCTTTCCTGGTGTCCTCGGGACTGGAGACTAATGGGGTTTTGTGGTTTTCTGACCCCCTCCCTGTCTTTTTTTTTTTTTTTTTCCTGGTGAAGCTGGGAAGGGGGCGTTTTCTCCTGGTTGGGAGAAAGGAGGGAGGAGGGGAGAGCAGAGAGGAAAGGATGGAATATCTTTCTGTATTCCGTAAGGGGCTGTATTACAGAAAGGGTTAATTATAATATCTGTGTGTATATATATGTGTGTGTGTATATGCACATGTGTGTGCGTACACGAGCAATTTGGTTAAAGGATAGAGAAAAGGTGCACCAGGGAGGACTGGTGGGAGGAAAGAATAAAATCCTGGCTGGTATCTGAAGGGCTTGTCACCCAATTGTACCTCTCTCTTTCTTTTTTTTTTTTGTGTGTTTTCTTTTCTCTTTTTCTTTCTGATAGGCTTTGTGTGTGTGTATAGATAAGTCTTTATTCCTTGGGCACCTGCAGTGTTGATTTACAAATGCACGTTTTCCTGCCCTCTAACCAGCTCCTGAGGAAGGGGGGTGGGTAGGTCCAGGGGATGCGGGGAAAGTGTCTTTACCTGGAAGGATCAAATTTGGTGTTGGCATGGGTCATTGGTTTTTGTAAATGTAACCCCTTTTTTCCTCCCCCCACCGTCCTTTCCCCACTCCCAACACATATCACACACACACACACACACACACACACACACACACAGAATTTGAGATTCTGCAGAGTTGGTCCGGCTTTTTTTTAAGCACAAAACCGAGATAGTTGGTTTCTAGCCTTTCATGCACCTGATATGGTTAGGGGTACCTGAAGGAAACTTTTCCCTCTCCCTATGATTTTTTGCTCTTATGGTATTGTTTGAGATGATCAAATACAAGCTTTGTTAATGACAGCTTAAATCTCACACGCAGTAATGGTACAGGTTTAGATTTTGGTTCTGTGTGTGTGTTTGGGTGTCAGGTTTAAATATTTTTTAAAAAAGGGAGCCAATTTCCCATTTGAACTGCTTTTTGGTTGGGCTGCTGGTGGTGATGGTGGTAGTGGATGGTTGCGGAGGAAGGGAGGGTTGTTGGTGGTATTGGTGACTATAGATTTTGATGTTAGTGATTGAATCAGTTACCCTTTGGTTCTAGAATTGGTACTTATTGGTTAAAATGCATCTTACACAATCGTTTTGAGTTGAGGCTCACAACCTATTAGGATAATTCTGTGGCTTCAACTTTGCCAAGGTGGGAGGGTACTATACTGTGTAACCTCTTTCTCTCTGTCTCTCCCTTGATTTAACATAGGAATTGAAATAGCAGCATGCATGCTAATAGAAAATGCTGCCTAGAATTTGGTTCACCATTGCTATCTGTGGTAGTTTAGGACGGTACTTGCAAAACCTGGTTACAAGTGGTTCTGCTTTTTGTATGGTTACCTTGGGCTGCCCTGTGGCCCCTCTCTCAGTAAGCGGAGGGGCCTGCAGATTCCCGTGGACATTTCTGAAGGCCAAGTGGAGATAGATATAACTTATGCAGTTGTTTTTGATCTATTTTACTTTTCATAAATAAATACTTGCTGGGGCTTGTGATGTGTATATCTATCTGTTTGGCATTTGAGAGAAAATACACCCTTCTAGTTTTTTTCAGGCTTAAAAAAGACAACCAAGTTGAAGTGTACTGTTAACACCGTTTCTATTCTTGCTGTGATTTTTTTCTCCTACTTTTCTAGATGCAAAACCCAGGTTATTTTGGTTAACTGAATACTATGCAACCTTCATATCTAAATATCATTTATATATCTGTGTGTGGGTCTAAATAGTCTAACTTTAAAAAAGTTTTCTTAAAACTTCATAGGAAAACTTAAACATATACAAAAGTAGAAAGAACAGTTTGATAAACCCCAATGGACCTAATACCAAGGTCACCAACTACTAGCTCATGTCTCATCTTGTTTCATATACGTCCCATTTATTTAATCTCCCTCCCAGATGTGATATGAGAAATATTTCTGTATGTATCTCTAAATGGTAATGACTTGAAAAAACCCAAAGCCCCATAGTACCATTATCACAGCCAAATAAACAACAGTTCCCTAATACTGTCAAATATCTTGTCGGTGTTCATCTTTAAAAGACCCAGCTTTTGTAGGAAAGCTGTAAATAAGCTTTACAGACTGAAAACACAGTGGGGAATAAAAACCATCAGGTATGTCTGGTTCTGTGAACAAAGGTAGATCTGTTTGCTGCACATTTGTGTCCATGCTGGATGGTCAAATGTGTGTGTAGTGGTCACGAAGATAAAACCTATGTATTACTCATTTTGGGAGATTTACTCAACTGTCACCATACAGTGTGAGGGCTTATTAGGAAATAGCCAACTGAACTGTGAACTCGAATAGAAATGTATGTGACAGGAAGGCTTTGAGATGTTAAAAATTATTATAGATACTAAGAGTACCCTAAATACATACTATTTTTGTGCCTTATGTTTAGAAATGAAAACAATTGTCATCACGTTACATTGTGGCTGCTGTGCTACTAGGATGATGTGGTAAGAAACCAGACATGTTCCTGTAAGCTAGGCTTGATCCTTATGCCAGCTCAGAGCAGTAGCGGGCAAACTGTGGAGTAGCATACTTCGGATGTTAACGGACACATCGATTTTGACTTTTAAAAACAGAGGCTGCTAACTAATAATGAAAAGTGCTGATATAAAGTGTTCCGGTCCAACTATGATTTAGTAAATTTTAGAGCAAAAGAAAGAACCTTGCCTAATGAAAACCAGACTTTTTATGTTGATTGTTTTTTTACTGTTGGATATTTATTTAAGATGAGGAAAGCTTTGGTAGTAGTTTAAGAAGCCCACACTTTATAGGCAGTGAAACTGGCTGAGGTAGTTTCATATTCTGCAGGGACACTTGCCTTGAGTAATTGTGCCCTGCAGTTCAAGTATGTGATTGTGAAGAGTCTCATGATAGAAGATAATAGGGTAGGTGAGGAGGCTAAAGTTGAACGTGGTGTTATTTTCATTAGGCATTTGAGAAGGAGTTACCATTTGGATATGATATTGTTTACGTGGATATTCTTTGAATAACAGGAGAGTGGATATCCCCAGATGACATGTCTCATTTAAAACAAAAAGTGGCTTCTAGCAAACTGAATGGAAGTGTTGGGGTACTAGTACTGTCAGTGTACCCTGATATGCCAGGTAATATTGCCTTTCTGTTATTTGGGTTTCTTAATTTGTAGTCTCGATTAGTAAGCCATGTGAGTACTACAGCTGAAAATCTGACTTTGCACATCTATTATTTTTCCCCTCACTTCTCTGTTGTGCACTGTTCTTAGAGCAGCCTCCTTTTGCACCTCTGACCAAGGGAGGCAAAGTTGAAATTGGTGGAATTAGCAGACAGGAGGCCAATTGGAGTTTTGTAGGCTTGTGAAAATTAAGGAAGACTCATTTCTGGTGGGTACAGGATCAAACCAAGACTTTCATGTGGTCTTTACTTCCTAGCTTGGTTTCAGGGCTTACTCTGAGACACTACTCATTGCTAGCATAAATAGACTGTTCAGAATTTGTACTTATGGTATGCCATGCTAATAGGCTCTAATAATTTATTATGGTCAAGTCTCCCTTATTCAGTTGCTTAAAAAAAACAACATTAATCATGTGCCTTGTATCAGTCAGCAAATATTTATGGAGTGCTTGATACGTGCAAGGCACTAGAAAGAGGACAGAGAAACCTAAAATATATGTAGCATCTTGAAGAAGTGTGCAGTTTACTTGATAAATTAAGTCCTGCACCTACAAAATAATTTTGAAAAGGTGCTGGAATGCCTAATACCAACTAAGTGTACTGGGCTTTCAGAGAATGGGGTAATGAGCGCCATTGCCTGAAGTATTTGAGAAGGCTTCTTGGAGAAGATGGGGCCTAAAAGGTTGAAGTGATTTGAATAGATAAAGAATGCAGAGTGGAAAGAGCATTCTAATGCATTCTAAGAAGAGGGAATAGTGAAGGAGGCACAGAAAAAAGTGAGAAAACACTATTTGATTAAGGCTTGGGGCAGGGAAGGGCTGGTAGAAATGAGTACAAAATTAGGGAGGTAGAGAGTGCTTGTTAGGGAGTCAGGAGACCAGTGGAGAAACATGGTCCAGGCTTGGCTGTCCTGACTATTTTAGTGACCTTGGGAAGTTACTGTAAAAGTATCATTTTCTTAATCCATTAGTTGAGAGGTTTAGATTAGTTTCAGAGCAAAGGTGCTCACGCTGGGTGGGAGCATAGCTCTGCCAGATGTTCATGGGTTGTGTGTTCCAGACTGAAAAAAATGTGATCTGCCCTCAAATAGTTTCGGAACTCGATGGGCTAAGCAAAATTAAAGGGTGACTTGTTCTGCTAGAATTAAGTATTTTATTATATGAATGCGAGTTTTGAATATCAGTGAAGGCCATGTGATGTGTCTTAGTTCCTAGATTTATTTGACCACAGGGCATTTTTATTCTAGCCATTGGAATCCATAATCCAGTTTGGGAGATGCTGGGAAAGATCTCAAAAGTCCCTTCCAGGAACTTGGTGATCTCTGAGTTTAGGGTTAGTGGGTCCAGAATAGATGACTTGGAAAACCAGGAACAGAAGTTTGAAGTTGGAGTGGAAGCTGCTGCTTAAGTGGGAGTGGCAAGGTGTAAATAACTATGATTAGTTCATTTCTCTTCCTGTTCTCTTTTCCTGCCTGGTGTCAGCCCTTTCATTGATTGTTAGCAACCCCACCATGAGGTAAGAATTGGTCAGTGATTTTCATTAATAACTCTTTCAGTGTGATAACACCCAATTCTCATGCCACCAAGCTGCCTCTAGCCAATAAATATCTTGTCTTCTTGGTCCCTTCTAGTTTCCTGTATTGCTGCTTTTTAGCAAGCTAGGGAGGAAGGTTGGATGAGAAAGGAGGTTGACACTAATGTTAAAATAAAGCTTTCAAAGTATCTACCTTTTGCTTGCTTATGTCTGAAGTGCTAGTTTAAGAAAGGTCAGAATCTTTCTGCTGTCAGTCAGCCAGAGAGAGCTATGGAGATATATTTTATTTTTGCATTTTTTACTTTTTATTTTGGGACGTTTGGGATGGGACTGCAGGGTAAATGGGTCAGTTCCAGCATTTCACTTCTGAAAGTGTGCATAGTTTTAGGATCTGTGAAGTGGTAAGAAAGTTTACAGAAAAGGAAGAGTGTGGATAATGGGTTGGTTATGAATTTACATATTTTACTGTGTGTACTGAATTTCAGTATTTTGCTGTATAAGACAGAGATCACATCAGGATTATTTATGTGAGATGAGGTGGAAGATTGTGATGTGATGATTCCATGCAGCTTGTGTTAGCTGTTGAGATTAAGTACTTCAGCTCTTTTTTTTGAAGTAGCATATACATGAAGCAGTAAATTGAAAAAATGAATCACAGAGTTAGTGATGAGCTTTTCATCCTTTTGGAGAGTGTTGTTCTCTAGCTTACACAGTTGAAAAAGGGTTAAAAAAATAGAGCGTTCAACATGATTCAAGGAACATTGAAGGTGATATAAAAAGATCCTGAGACTCTATACAGCAGTTCTATATATTGTCAGAAATAAGTAGTGATTAGTTTGAGAGAATGTTAGAGTTAGAAATAACGTCCCTAAGCTGAAAAAATAATAGTTGAGGGCAGCAGTTAAGGAATAATTTAGTTCTCAATGGCTACAAGATTTGGGAGTCTTTTGGATAGGAGGTCTGGAGCACTTCTTGAGGAAGGGTGTTGTGTGTGTGTCCACATCCAGAAAGGGTGGAGGTTGGTGGGTTAGGTGGCTTTACATTATATTTTATTTTACCCAGTGCTGTTTATAGAGTCTGGTACACTAAATGTAGCCTAACTTAGTGAAAGTGCCTCATGCTATTTTTTCTCTTCAAGAAACACCTTTTTTTCACGTTCAGGATTAAACCCAATATTCTGTAGATACAGGAAAAAGGTTGGTAATGGGATAACTGCTGTTCATTTGGTAAAGTTCTCGGAAAAAATCGGGGAGATTTAAAAACTCAGTAGGAAGAGCAAGATAGGAATTAGTTTGGTAGAACCCAAGATAGGAGAAGATCAAAAACAATTTAGGGACACTGTTAGCTGAGTCAGACCTGCTTTTCTTACAAAATCTGTATGTGTTCCTAGATGAATGCTGATTTTTTTTTCCCATAGAAGAGGGGCATAGAATTTAAGGCTGGTGAGACCCTGAGTTTGTCTTCCTTCTAACAATCTTAGCTGTGATCTCTTTTCATTTCTTCTCACAAGCCTGGAGAGTAAGGGTGTATGCAGTCACTAGGTATCATTGTAAGGTCCAAAGAATAGGTCCTCCTTATGCTTTCTGTAACTGAGGAGCGGAGGAGTGGGTTCCACATAGTCTGGCTTCCTTTGCTTGCCTAGGAAGACACTAGGCCAAGTATGTGTTTCTGTGTCTCAGTCCTCTTCAGGTCTCTGATTCCATCCTTTGCGAGGGGACGGACCTGTGTCTGTGTACTGCTGCCTTCTTTGCAGGTGTTTAGTTCATGTGTTAGTGTCAATGGCAGCCTCATCACAGAACCCAGTAGATTCTCCACTCACCCACTGCCTGCCTCCTTCCTTCCTTTCCTCCCTCCCAACTGTCCTCCCTTCTTTCCCACTCTTCCTTTATTGAGATACAGCTATCAAAATTATTAATGAAGTTACTAAAAGGTATTGGATTTAGGAAATTGTGAATGAAATGTGGAAACTTACAAATTTCAAACTTCCATTGTTTGAACTTTGACAGTCTGAGGGAGGGAGGATTTCTGATGTTAGAGGATTACTTGCTACAGTTTTTTTGGCTGTTAAAATGCATCATTCTAATTTCTCATTTTATCTGAACCTCTAGTTAGGGTTTGCCTGACAAATGCCACAAATTTCCAAATTACATACAAATATTTTTTATTTTATTGTCATTTTGGCTTGCTGCTATACCTCAAGGTGCCGTATCTCCTTGGTACCTTCAGAGCCATGGAAAACCAAGTGTGGTAAAATGGAGTCACAAGAGGAGAGGGGCACGCCCCCAGTTTTTAAGTAATGGAAAATGGCTAATGCAGGTTGGGATTCAATTTTGGCAGAAAGCCTTCAAATTGCAGGTACTGTGTGATTGCTATTAACTGAGGCATTTTGGAATGACCTGGTCTCAATTCAGAAGCACAGCCTGTGAAGACAAATGTGACTCTTGGTTACTGTGGCTGATATTTGATCCTTTTAGACTGTAGCAACATTCTGAATCTGGGACAGGGTTTAAGTCAGTGCCAAGGTCATGTAGTGATGGTACCTGAGGGATGTCATTTTCCTTGTTGTCCCCACACCTACTCTGCACTGCAGCACACCAACCTACCACTCTCATTTAAGGTTTCTGCAAAGTTTCTGATGGCAGTGATATTTTAGAGCTTGAAAAGAGGCACTGAAAGAGTCCAGTATTTGCAATGATCCCTTAAAGGTTATACCGAAGTAGGCTTTTGTTGCAGTTGTTGTTTGCTAGGGTCTCTGTTTAGTTATACTTAGTGGCTAAAGGTTATTCAGTGAATAGTTTCCATAGTTAAAAACTAAGTAAGAAAAAGCCCCTAGAAGAATGAGTATGTAGATGAAACAATAGTTGAACATTAGATTATCACTTGTTTTTCAGCCACATACTAGAAATTCCAGTGTTCCACCCCGTTCTCTCTGTACATGTTCAGTTGGCAAAAATAACGAAGGTACTGGATTGTGCTGTTCTAAAATGATTTTATGTGATTCAAGTGAAATTATACTGTCACTCGGACAAAAGGGGAAACAAGCATTTGTTACTGTTTTGCTGTTATTTGTTATTGTTATTGCATTGCTGTGTAGTGCAGTATGCTCCTTTCCCATTTCTTACAGGTAATCAGTCTGATTACTTGGGAAAATTACAGTTTTGAGCTTAACATGTGAAATGAAACATCTTCAGGAGGTGTTTCTTAAAGTTAGGACCTCAACTTTCAGAGCAGTCCTTTGATCCATTTTACTTTCAGCTATTGTTGGCTTTAATGATGTAGTTCCACAATACCTCTTATTTTACAGATAAAAACACAGCTCAGAAGGGTTAATTGACCCTGGGAGTAAGAAACTCTCACTGTTAGCCAATGAAACTAGGAGACTGTCTGCTTCTCTTTAGTAATAGGATTCCCAAGGACTGGAAACATTGGAAGGAGGTTTTTTTTAAAAAACAAAAGTAATACTGCAAATGAGAATGAGTGCCCATAATTGTAAAACTTCTAATTTTTCTAAGGATTTTAACAACCCAACCCCATCTCACTTTGCAGAATGAGGATGCGGGGTGATGATATGAGGATTTCTCATCTTTGAATGTACCTTGGAAAGATAAAATAACTATTTGGATATAAAATGACCTTAATGTGGTTTATTTAAAATTTTAACATAATTTTTTTGGATAAAATATTTTCTGTAGCCTGGCAATTCAGAGAAACTTAGAGCAACTTAACAAGTTTGGTAGCAGAACATTTGAAGCAAGTGAACTTTGGAGTATGGTGGAATTGAAGACTCAACCAAACTTTTCTTCTGAAGAAAGACTCAAACCATTAAATCCACATGATATGTTAGCTAAGCCATCTAGCCTCTTTATTGCTGAACCAGGAAATTTATAACAACTGTTTGTCATGTGTATATATTTACAGTCAATCATATAATGAAAAGAAGTTTTCATGAGATTGTAATAACATATCAAGATGGATATAATTAAAATAGAAGCAGATTGACACCCTGAGTTAAATGCAAACCATAAAACATGGTACCTGAGCATTGTGCTTCACATATTTGCTGCAGGGGGCAGTCAGCCAAATATGCAAATACAGACATTGATGAATTTCCCTGGGTGTGTATGTGGTTACAGAGAACCCAACTATTTTATTAATCTTTTATCAAGCATTGTTTAGATTTGCAGTAGCAATGGAATGTATTAATTTGGCAGACCAAATAGCTTAGGACTAGAAAGTAGGAAATAATAAAGGGAAGACATGATTGATATACTCTCCTATAAATAACACATGCGACTGACAAAAGGGCTGAGTAATCTTTAGATCTGTGCTTGATGCCTTTAATGGAGTTGTTAAACCAGGATGTTTAAGTTGAACTTCAATCAGAGAGGCTGTCTTCTATTTAAAATGCAGGCTTATGTCTAGTTACACCCTGGACTGGTATGTTGACAAAATTGGTGTAAATTGAATTTTTGTAAACTGGACCAAATGCACCAGGAGACTCTTATGTGAAAAATGAGCCTCCCCTCCCACCCCCCATGAGGTATAGTACTCTTCCTCTCTGCAGGGAAGTTGGGATTTTGGTAGAGTGGGTCTATTTAGATGGACATTGCTTTTCCTGAAACACTTTCTGCACGTGTTTCATGTGCTCCTGGAAAGAAAGTGTGAGATTTGCATTTTCTGTTCAGGTTTCGTACCTCACTTGGTCTGTGCTTCCAGGAATAATTGGTGGTGATTTGAATACGTTTGCATCATTCAGATTTCAGAGGTTGGTTTTCAAGTGTGTGCTAAGGTGGACTTTCGGCTATGAATATGGAATATGATTTCCATATCTGTTCCATTGGGGAGTTCAGGCATGTCATAACCTCTTCAGAGTCATGATTGTAAAGAGGCACCCTAACTATAATTTTTCTATATGACAGTTCAGTTTTAAAATTGTAAAGGTGCCAAATGCAGGGCTGTATTGTTATTAGGGAAGTTGGTGACATCTGTTCTATCTTGTTAACCAGGGGAAGAAAATGCTTTAATCAAAACATCTAATTATGTCCTCTCAACTGATGAAAGATCCTTTGCTAAATTTTTGGAATTGGCTTTAATGGAAGAAGCTGGCCTCTCTATAGGAACTGTGAAGTAAATTTACTCTTTTTATTTGAAAGATACTTATTGTTAACCACGGTGACATAAGGATGTTGTGATTTTGTCAAATTGCTCTTAAGCTGTATGTAGAAAAAGATATTTTCAGAAGTTGTCTAAGCCAGCATAAAGTTTTGCTCATGTCCCCCCCCACCGACAGCATCTGAGCCCCAGAGGGAGTTTGTGTTTCCAGATGTGAGCCTAGGAGGATATATGGTGGCTAAGAGCCACCTGGGGAGAGAGCAAATGATAATTACAGGTGAGAGGCAAGGGGATAATTCCGCCTGTGTGCTGGGAGGTGTGATTTCACACCTGAATGTTGAAACCTGCTGTGTTAGTTAGACAGTTGTGTTGTTTTAAAATTAGTTTTGCTAGTCAAATATAGAAATGGACCAGATTGTTCCAGGTCACCTTCAGTTGAAGGACTGTAACTGTTTAAAAAATGGAAGTATAATGTGATTACAGAAATATTCCCTGTGTTTTAAAAAAAGTAGTTGCATACGATACCTGAAAGTATTGAAAACTATGTTTAACTCAGCCTATCTACACAGCTTCTAGCTCCCTTGATCACTTTGTAAAATTTAATATTTTGGCACTGTACTTTCTACTTTGAATCATTCAGGCTTCAAAACCTATCCAGTAAAGCCATCCTTTTACCTATATTTTAACCCAGAATTAATTTTGTCTGCAGAAACTCTGTTTCCAGAATCACAGATGATGATGATGTTGATAATGATAAAATTTATTGATAGTTTTAATGTTGGGGTATGGAGTGGGTCAGAGAAATGCTTTATTTCTTAGTTTTCAGGGTATTTTATTTTTATAAAATGCTTTTTTCCCATAGAGTGAGGTCTTGGGGGCTGGCCTAGCAGAGTTTTTAAGGTGGTGACCATAACACTGTGTACTCTGTTTTATTTGGGATCTGGTGGGAAGTTCAGGTACTGTTATGTGCTCTGTAACGGTTTATTGTGTGTCTGTTATGTGTTCTCGGTCTGCTCTATGCTCTGTACTGGCATTTTGTGTGTCACTTGGGAGAATGACTGGAACCTTAGGAAAGCCGGTTTTTTCCCCGCTGTATTTCTAATGTATTGTTTTTTTTTTCCCTTCTCTTCTCTACCTTTAGACTCTGTATTCTCCTTGCATATATTTTTCGTAGGATACTTGAGGCTCTCAGAATTGTTGCTTCCTTTGTTCAGTAATCCATGCATAGTAGGTACTCAGTCAGTGCTTACTTAGAGTTGACCTATTTCCACAAAAATTCCAGGAAAAGACATTTTTGAAAAGGGAGCTACTGTTTACTGAGTAGTCTGTGCCAGGCATTGTGCTTGGAATTTTGTATTCATTAGAGCTATCCCATGGAAAAAAACAAACGATATCCCTGTTTTACAGTTTAAGATGCTGAAACTCAGGTCAACTTGCCCAAGGTCAGTCAGTACTAGAGAGGCGGGAAATGCAGCAGTTTCTGTCTGACCTGAAAGCTTGTGCTCCTTACCCCCTTTTCACTCTTCTTTTTAATACAGATTCATTTTGTGAGAGTCCCATATGGGTCTCTGGTAGACCACATGTGTTCTCTGTTGCTGCTGGAAATTCTCTTGGTTACAAAGGATTTTTTTAGGTATAATAATAGGCTTTAGGGAGGGAAAAGTACCTCATCATCTTTTGGGAAGTTCTTTATTTTCTTTTTAAAAGCTGGAGTTTACAGTAGGTGGCTGCCACTCCTACAGCACATCTGTAACTTCTTTATTGTTAGTTTTTCTTTTTTTCTGTTTCTTTCACTGCTTTTCCCTGTATAAAAATCTGACCTTTTCTCAGGTCACATTGCTCAGGTAGATTTTAAGCCTTTGTCAAAGACAAGGGTTCAGGCTCCTAATACTGAGGGTTACTGTTTGTCAGTTCCTGTACATACATAGTAATCTCAATGATATTTTTGGAACAGAAGTGTAAAATTGGAGAAGGGACTGGCACCCTCTCAACAGGGCACTGTGGGTACAATCTCATTTTCTAATATTGAGTCCTCTGTTTGAATTGTCTTGTCTCCTTTTGAATTATTCTAGCATGTGGCATTTCTCATGGCAGTCTACTGCACATACCTTTTTGCTAGATTTTGTTTCTGTTTTTTAACTAATAGATTTATTATTATTCCTAGTGAAAGACCATACTAAATAGTTCTTTGCCTTTCTTGATACTTATATTTTGACGGTGCCTTTTGAAAATGGTGCATTTTTCTCTGTTATTGTTTCCTTTTATTATTCTAAGCACATTTGCAAGTTGTTTTCCCCTTTTCCCCACTCCCTCTGTAGAGGTTTGTTTATGCTACAAAGAGTATGCTAATAAATGTGACTGTTAGATTTGCTTCTTATGGAAATCCCAAGTGTGATTAGAGTACTATACATCTTGAGAAGCCCCTTCCTCATGTCTTCTGGGCCAAGGTGGGTCTCCACAGAGTTCATCCTCTAGTACTTCAGGGTTCAGAGCTGGCTGGTGACCATCCCATGAGGAGTAGTATCTTACACACACATACACACACATACAGAGAGAATGAATGGAGTACCTCACTGGGGCTGAAATTTCAAAAGGTTTCTGGGTTAATATGAAGATCAGTCTAATTAAATACTTCTCTGAAAAGTCTCTTTTGAAGAGACAGAGCAATTTCTTCTTGGAACCATCATGCTCTGAGACCTGTAGTCTTGCTCCTCTCCCTCCAACTACTTCAAGGAGCACAGTTATCCTTTTGCTTATCCAAAAGGGGAATATAGTAGATTTCAGTTTTTACCCGAGTTTGTGATCATACAGCAGACCCTAGTCAAAGCATGTCCTTTGAAATTTAACTATTACTATAAAAATCTAGTGTAATAAGAACCACACCTTTAAGTCCAGGGTTTTAAAGGGATCTCTTATACCTGAACTTTATATATTTGTAAAGTGTGAATTCTGTATTACCTCCAGGGCCTGTCTCAGATTGTAAATACTTAGGTAGGAATTGCGTATTTTTAACCTTCTTTGTGTTATTCCTTACCCCTCAGAGGTTTGTAATAACCCTGCTGTGATGTTTTTGATTAAGGAAACAGTGTGAAGAAGACTGGTAGAAATCGGTGTCACTTTCACTTCAGGGCAATGGCTGCCCTCTGTTTACTGTTTACAGATGAAGGTTTCTTTAACATTCTTGTTGTAGATTGTATATTTCTACATCTGCTGCCCATATTTCATCAGTACTCTTACCAATTTAATATGGTGTGCTGGGGTTAAGGACAGAGAAATATGTATGCTCAGGCTGATTAGGAAATTGCGTTGTTGAAACACAGCCCATATGGTCATTGTAAAATGGTTAGTACTACATATAATTGCCTTCCCGATGATGTGCTTTGTCATTATTTCCATCTTCCAAGAAGCACTCCTGTAGGATGCTGACAGCAAAGCATCGTTAGAAAACATATGGATATGAAAAAGCATTAAATTGTCTATAGTTTAAGGATTTGATTATAGTGTTAGAAGATGGGTCACCATGTTTTCAATCGATAACTCTTGCTTAGTTCAGCACTGCTAGACTGGATGATAAAGATTTGCAAAAGTCCTATTTACTTGTTTGCTGAGTACGTTTCATATTTTTCCTGCAGTTCTGAGGAACTTTTAGCTGTGTATAAGACCTCTTCACAATATTGTAGCCAGTAGGCTACTCGGGGATATTTCTTTCAACTCTGCGTGCCTTGTGCTGAGTTTTTCTCTAGGGTTTTCCCTCACTCTGTTTTCTGAAACGTAAGCCTAAAGCAAGCTAAGCCAGCTCATTTAGATGTAAAAAGAGAGAGTAAGTATTGGAGTCAGAAAGCCACCAGTTGACTACCATATTGCCTACATTTATATACTCCATTGTATAACATTTATCTCCACATCGGTCCTGAATCCACCATCCTTTTTCCTTACCCTCTTACATGTGGTGAGGTTTTTTTTTCAGCCTAGAGCCTCTGTGGTAGGTCCCAGAGGCCCAGGGACCATGCATGTGACAGAGTATGGAAAGAAACACCCTTCCATCTGCCTCATTGAGTTGGATTTTTTTTCCTTATCCAGACATGCCTACTGTTTGGTTGTAGGGGTACAGCAGTTCTGCGACATTGTATGCTTTGCATTTTCAGGGAACTTCATGCAGCTGCCAGTGAATAGTAAGTGGAATTACAGAATGGAAAGTCATTCATCAAATTTAATGTTTCTCTTTGGAGTCTAACAGAAATAACAGGGAGTTGAAGACTTTCTGAGCATGAAATGACTTTGGAAGTCATTTGGGCAGTGATTTGGGGACACCTCAGGGACACTGAATCAGCTGAGGGGAGGCTGTGGCCTCATTCAACCACAGCACCACCTTTACCTGTTTTATATATTAGGGTAAGATTTTCTTTGGGAAGAAAAATGTATCTGGATTCTTTTTTTTCCATTGAAGAAATATTTATGAATTGCTTCTATGTGCCAGACAGGTACTGTTCTAGGCAGAGGGCATGCAGTAGTGGATAGGAGAAATACATATCTGCTGTAATGGAGTTTATATTCTAGCAGCGGTGGGGAACATAGTGCAAATCATAAACAAATGCGTAATATGTTGGGTGGTTGGTGATGGGTTTTCGAAAGCAGGCTGTAGATACATGGGAGTGGGAATCTAATATATATGTATATGTGCAATTTTATTTTATTTTTGTTTTTTGTTTTGCAAGTTTATTAGATCATCTTGACACAAAATCATGACAGCAGTGTGAGATGTCTCTCTCTCCTTTAGCATATGTGCAGTTTTATAGTGGTCCTTTTAGGTGTGGCCTCTCTGAGGAGGTGATATTTGAGCAGAAACCTGAAGGAAGTGAGGAATCAAGAAAAGCAGTTAGTTGTGGAATTGTGTGCCTGAAACCTGTATGATTTTGTTACCCAGTGTCACCCCAATAAATTCAGTAAAAAGGAGAAAAAAAGAGTGGGGGAGGAAGTAATGTAGTTAGTCAGGGGCAAAGCCTTCAAGGACGGGAAGAGAGAGTGTGAAGGTTTTGAGGAAGGAGTGGTGTGGTGTGTAACTGTAGGAGGTCATGGTGAATAGAATAGAGCAATCCAGTGAGGAGGAGAGGGGAAGAAATGAGGACCAGCCTGTAAAACTTTGACCTTGAAACTCCAGTGATTTGAGAAATTAAAGAACAGCTCAATTCAATTGTCCAAAACCCTTACTTCCAAACTGCAAAAGTGTTTGAATTTCTCCAAGATCACCCAGCTGGTATTACAACAAGACTTGCTCTAGGACTTACATGTTATATTCTTTTATGAGAGCTTCCCATTGCATCTCACTACCACCGTTCCAGGCCTTAGGAGACAGAAGGTTTGTGTCTCCTCTCCTGTTTATGGGCATGATTCTCCCAAAAGACATGCTTCAAGAATATACAGAATCCCAATGCTCAGTAACCACAAATTGGGAACTAGCTCTGTTCTTCAGTGCGATAATCTACCGCAATTTGGGTAATAATTTTAATGACAAACACAACAACGCTAATAATGGTTATCAAGGACTCATTGCATTCGATAGTCATTGTACCCCAGTGCATTATCACATTTCGCCCTCACAACAACCTTGTGAAGTAGGTAACATTATTATTCTCATTTTAGAGATTTGGAAACTGATGTGTAGAGAAATTAAATAATGTTCTTGTGGCCATGTAGCTAGGAAGTTGTTGAGCCAGGATTTGAACCCAGACTGTCTGATTTCAGGGCCTGCAGTGCCTCCTTTATGAAGAGGAAGGGGATGAGCTGGTGTCTGGATAAACTTTCATTGGGATATACTCTCCCCACCCCTGTTTTAAGGTAGTTCTAGAACTGAGCCTTGGAAGTAATATTGTCTTGTCATAACTCACTTTTGCGTCTGCAAATGTTTGATTATATAAAGGTTTTCACAGACAGTCTGGCTAAGTCCTGGTAACTCGGCTGATTTTAGGTGGATTTCTGGTTAAGCAGATACCTTTTGGTCTTTCTGAACTAATTTTGGAGCATTTTTCAAGAGTTGTACTGTTAAGTGTTATTACAGAATTAGGGCCATTGTTTTCAAGTTAGCAGCCCTAATTTAGTTGAGTTTGATTACCCCCTCCCCCATTAATTAAAAGCCCCAGACACCTCCAGTGTCTATACTCCTTAGGAACATGGAATCATGTTTTTAATACTTGTGCTTTTAAGGACCAGTATATTCGTGTAAAAATGTGTGTATATGTGTATATGGTACAATAAAATGTTTTGTAAATATGGAGTAATATAAAACATAACATTACTAACACCCATGGACCCACCATCAGCTTTCACCATACTTTTCTTAAAGCTGTGAGTTACTTTTAGTGTGTACTGACTGAAAAGGAAGCTTGTCAACTGTAAGCTTTAGAGTGGGGGGGATTCTCAAACTTGGCTGCACAACAGAATCCCCTGGGGAGCTTTAAAAAAGTCCCCCACCCATGGGAGGAAGCCCCCACCCATCATTTTAAAAGCTCCCAAGGAGATTCTGTTGTACAGCCAGGGTATAGAGATCTTCTCCTTGGAGGAAGGTGTGTCAGTTTTTCTTCAGATGCCCCGTACCAAGCCATATATATAATTTAGTGAGCTATACTCCTAGCCATTATTTTTCATTTCCTGGGGCGCTCCTCTCCTGATGGCTTCTTTTCCACCATGACCAAGAAAAACTGGGAATACTTTTACCTTTTTTTTTTTGTACAAGGCATCTTGGAGACTAGAAATGAGATATTAGGAAGGGAACTGAGAAATTCAGAAGTGTTGGGAGCTACTCTCAGGATGAAGTGTTTGGGATGAGCTGAAAGTTATTATGAAATTGTTTTAGAAGTTAGTGTGGGGACACAGGGTCTCATTTTGAAAACCTGGAATTGGATGTGTCTTTACTGGAAAGTTCTGAACTGTTAGATGGCAGTTGATGGCCTTTTTGCTAGACTCACAGCTTTATCAGTAGGATGTGGGTTAAGATGTACAGTAAGATGTGCCCTTATCACCAGAATGGCCAGTTTTCTGTGGATATATCTGAGGACATGGCATCTTTCAGAGGTATTGCCAACTCTTGATTATTCAGAGATTAATTATCTCCTGTGGGTCTTAGCTCCCTGGGGCACCCACTCTCCTTCTACCTAGTTGTCCATTCTGTAAATGGTTCCTGAGTTTCTTCTGTGTGCCAGGCACTGTTCTGGGCATGGGGGTAAACAGAACTCCTGGCTTCAAGGAATGACATTGGTGGGGCAGGAGGGTTGTTACATTTTGGTGTCACATTGTTCTTTGGTGAGAAAAGGTGGGTGAAACTGTAATCCTACTCTAGAAAAGCTCTAGGGGAACCATTTGGCAGGTAGGAAGCTTTTTTTCCCCCCTAATTTGACTTAAATTAATTGTTTGATTCTGAGGATTTTAATTACAGATGCTTTCATGAATGTATTCAAGAGAAGCCGAATGCTGGGACATGAAAGTTTGCAGGATTTTTGGAATCAGTTAAATTTTATTTTATTAGTTACCAGCTTAACATGATGAGAATGAAATAGATGTACAGCTTAAGGTTCAAGTTTAGGGAAGATGCTGAGGCAATAATGATACTCGATTGTCTTTCTGTTTCTAGTGGAATCCCCTAATCTACCCGTGTGCTCATAAATTTGAGGGAAAGGAAGGCAGAAGGGGAAGTTTATTTCTAGGGCTCTCCACTGGGTCAGGCTATCAGGTTACTTTCACTGGGAAGACTTAATCAGAAGTGAAGCTTAAATCTGTCACAGTCTTCCACAGCAGTCAGGGAATTGGGCACTGATGAATACCATTGAATCCTTGAATAGAAGGAATGCATTAGAGAAAATGTTTGGAGTCAGTCAATAAAATGGATTGTGGAGAGAAAATGGAAAGTTTGAGGGGGAAAATACTGAAAAAGAAATCTTAAAGCTTTTAGGATAAGTGGAGGAAGAAAGCAGTGGTTAATAAGATTTCCTTGCTGGGTGATCATCAGAGTGGTTCACCAAAGAGGGAAAATAAATCCCATCATGTAAAAAATTCTTTATACCTGTAAGCTCTTTAAAAAGAATCATCTAAAATATTTAAGCAAGTATTATATATATTGCTTTTATCAGCTTTGAATTTCTAACATTAGTGTTTGTTCTAACATCAGATTTTGACGTCAATGTCAAAGGGTGAATGGGAAATAACATTTTTTATTCTTATTTTTCAAAGGATGAGAGCACTTTCTTTTTCCAACTTAGGTTTTCTTGGAGAGTTTTGAAATCTGTGGGTACTTGGGGACTGTGTGTGCAGGTGAGTAGAGTGCCCAGTACTTGGGGAGCTGCCCAAATCAACAGGTTTAGGAATAAGGGGTAGGGACTTTTGAGTGTTCATAGAAGTGAAGATGGCACCAAAACTCCTGTAGAGATACAATATCTTTTTGTTTCTCCTTTGATTAGAAAAGACATGAAAACACTTAATTGTCAGCTTTGTCTCCACCGTCAGCTCAGTGTTGGAAGTATTTGATAATCATAATAGAACTAGCATTTCTGTGATGCCAGGTACTGTTATACCGGTAATTGCTTAAATCAATTCGAGTAATCCTCAGGCAGTGGTCCTATGACAGTAGTTACTGATCCCTATTTTGTAGGAGAGGAAACAGCTGCAGAGTTTACACCCAAGGTCACGCATGAGCATGTAAGTGGTGGAGCCCACACATTCTGACTTCACAGCTTTACTTGAACCACTGCATCATAGAACTAAATTAATGCTTAAGAATTTTATGGTGTTATTGCTTTGATGGGGTCTCAAACCTTTCTTAACCCCTCCCTCCTTCTATGAATGTTTTCAGAGATGATAACATACCCATTAGATGTCACCTTATTGTAGCTGAGAAAACAGATCTAGAAAATTGAGTTATATAACTGTTCTTGCGACCTAGTGAGTTAGTGGTAGGACAGGAATATACAACTCAGGTTTCCTAATATATAGGTCACTGCTTTTCACACTGTACTGTATTGCTTCCATTAAAAAACTTTTAACTGAACTAAAAACTTATAAATTAATTTGTGTCACTCCTGTGGATGAACTAAATTAAAAGAGCTAGGTTCTGAGTAATTTTGCCCTAGGGAGGAGGTGGTAGACATTTAAGAAACTAACATTTGCTTGTCTATGGGGCTATCTGACCTACTCTTGAGGATGTCTTTCTAGTCTTCGGTAGACTTATTTAAAAGTAGAAAGTATTTAGAGGATATTCAAGAGTTGTCCACAGACTTGACTTTTGCATGATCTGAAGATTCATAAAAGGGCAAGTATGCCTTCCTTCCTACCTCCTCCCTTTTCCTCCTCCCTTTTTTGATGGTGTCCCACTCAAGGTTAAAGTTTAAAAGACCCAAAAGAGGGGGGGAAAGAAAACCAGACCTAAAAACACAAACCTTTAGTGACATTTTCTTGTTCCACAAATAAGATTTTAAAAGAGGGTGGAAAGAATCACCTTGATACTTGATGTTTGGCTTTTTGTTTTTGTTTGTTTTTTCTTTTGGTCCTGTGATTCCTTTTGTTGTAACCTCTTTCCTTGGCTAATGCTTTGTTTAAAAACAAGTGCTCTGGTATTCTAAAACAAATTATCCAGCAGGCTCCCTGATTGTGCTCTCAGATAAAAGACCCCAGGGTAGTGCTCTTTCTGTCTTTGAATTGATGTTGCCTGTGCACGCCCCAGAGCAGAATTCAGTTTACTGCAGAGCTTCCAACCCGGCTTAATGTGGTTATCTAAAACTACAGAGTATAAATTTGAAAGGGGAAAATGTGGATTGGATTTAACCCTCAAAGGTCCCTAATGGGAAGTTGATCTGTAATGGGCAGTGGAGTTTTGTCTGGGGTTAGAAACTGTGGGCTCCCGTTTGTCTTTGTGTTTTTAGCTTAAATGATTTTGGTTGTGTCATCAACCTCTAAAAATTTAAACTCTCAGTGACACAATAATGATAATGAGAATAGGGACAGGCATCCAGACTGTGCTGGGGAAAAGCACATGTTCAGATTTTGCCAATGACCCTGGATGTCAGTCATATGGCTACAAATGAGTAATTTGATTTCACAGTTTGTAGCCTTAAATTTGCAGGATGGAAGTTACCAGTTAGAAGTAGCTTAATGATTATATTACAAATTGTAATTGTGTAAAAAATATTTATGAAATACTTAAACAAATATTTTTTTCTTTTCTTTTTTGGATTTGCTGAGAGTATACCCTTTTTGTTGTTAAAGTTCCTGCAAACTGTTTTCCAGTAATTATACTTTGTCACCCATGTTGGGTATAGAGAATCTGGATTGGATGGTTTCAGGCTGTTGTGAGACACATATTCTTGTGCAGTGGTTTCCAAACCCAGTTGCACATCTGTACCTCCAGGCCGGTTTGTTAAACATACAGATTCCTGGACCCTATGCCCATCTATTAAAAGTTAACCCCTGCTGTGTGGCTCTGATACATTTACTTTTCTAATAGGCTTCCCAGGAGGGTTTTGTTTGTTTGCTTTTTCAGCAAGCCCCTGTGCAGAAGTTTTAGAGTCACCTTTTTAGAAAATATTTTTGAATATTTTTTTAGTAGTGGTAATGGTGATAGAATTAATTTTTCTTCTACCTAACCATTTCTGGAAATAAAATATTCATGTATGTATGGTTTCCAAACCTTACATATTGTGACACAGAACACATCCTGAAATAAATGTAGTGTACAGCTCAATGAAGTATCACAAAGTGAACACCCAAGTAATCAGGACCAAGCTGAAGACATAGCACCCTGCAAAAAATATTTGATTTTTATTACATTCTTCTTCCATCCCCCTCCTCAAATCCCAAGATATTGGGGACAGTAAGTAAAAGTTGATAAAAACAGTATAATTAGGTATGAGTGTAAAAAGTATTCTGCTTTTCTGTGCTAGTTGTTGCTTAATCATTCTCGCTTTTATAAGTTTTTAGTGATGCTAAGTTAATGTTGTTTATGTTTTGAGTCAGCCTTAAATCAGTTCTTGACAGTGACTGTCTATTAACACTCACAGCATATATCAAGATTAAGCTCTAAAATCTATCTTTTCTGAAATCTAATTCACTGAAATATTCTGACAGTTTTGAAAAATGTGTAAGGACAGATTAGCAGCCCTGGCAGTTATGACTCTTGTAAACAAATGAGTCTTGTCATTAGTCCCTGGGTAGCCCAGTTACAGATGCCTCAGTAGCCAGATGTCTTTTCCTTGGTACCTGATGAAAGGGGGTATTTTGCTTAACAAAAATTTAAAAAGTTTTGCCCTCCTTTCTGTCCACCCCAGAATAATCTCTCCTCCCTTCCGTTGCATCCAGAGCATGTAAAGCGAAAGGTAATGAAGTTTCTCTGAGGGTTTTTTTTTTTGTTTTCTTTTTCTTTCAACACTGAAGAATCTTTAGATTCTTATGGGGAGAAGTTTTAGGTGTATTAAAAGCAACAAGCTTGCTTGTTTTCTTGGAAAGGCTAGAGTCTCTGCACTGAGCTGTGTTCCGGTGAAGGGAGAGAGCTGTCTGTGGCTGCAGGCCATAGTCACTAGTAATTATGTGCCAGCAGCTGCACATCTGTACTTCCCTGGCAGGCACATGGGCTCTGTGGATGGAAGAGCCGCCCCTCCCCCACCCTGCCTCACAGTCCCCCTTCTCTGTTATCTGAGATATCAACTGAAGTGGTGACAAGACTCCAATCACCCTGCTCTGAAGGGCTTTCCATCTTTCCAAAAAGTACACCAGAGGCTTGTTTTGTTACAGTACATTGATTAAATAAATATTCTTGTGTGCACAAAGGAACTGAAATCTGTTACAGCATTATGCAGTTATCTGTCCTTTACTAGCAAAGGAGGTACTGCTGTTTTTCCCCTCCCCCCTCCTGCTTTTATCCTCTCCACCACACAGATTCTCAGGGGTGCAAGTAACAGGTAAGTTACCTGACCTCCACTTTTGGGTGCCTGTGAAGCAGGAGGGATAGTGTCATGCACTTTGGTGCATCATGCTGTTGGGGCAGTACCCAAGGTGTACTGATAGAAAAGTGATTTAGATTAGAAGATTCTTTGTTGCTTTGACGTTGTTGGACCTTTGTCTCTCCTCTCCAACTCTTAGTAGAAGTGGACTCAGGAAGGTCTTTAAAATTAACTTGCCTCTTTTCATAGGAAAGGGTGCTGGCATTGAAGTAGTTCTGTGTGTGTCCGGTGTAACGTGGAAGCTACAGAGCCTCCGCGAGACTCGGTTCTGTTGTGTCTACTTATGTACGAGTTCCCTTCAAATGGCAGTGTCAGGAGAGACCCTCTCACCATTTGGCCAGATAGCCATAGTGGACAGTGGAGTGGCAGGAATTCTAGCCCTGGTGTAGTGTTGGTGAGTTTCCTTTCTTTTGGAGGATGAAGGTGGGACTGGTTAAGGTGAATGCATGTAGATAAAAAACATGACTGATTTAGAAAGTGTTACATGTAATCCTTTATATGTAAGCTGTTAAGCATGTCAGTAGTAAGGAATGATTCGTACAGCAAATGTGAAGTGACCAGTACTTTCCTTTAATACAAGGCATTAAAAAAAGGGTCTGGGACAGGAAGATTAGAGGGAAGGAGGAGAAAGAATGAGAATGGAATGAAGGACATTAGGCTGTTGAGAAGATACTATGAGCATTATTTTGGTGTGAAGGAAGTGTTATAAGAAGTTTGACTAAAGGAGATGTTTAAATGTTAGCAACTTCTGAACCCCTTTGACAGAAATGGGATGGATGCCCTTGTGTAGCTGCAACATTAAAAAAAATTATGAGGAGCCTTGTATCTGTGCGGATGGCAGAGACAGAAGCAGGGAAAACTGTTGCGGTGGGGTAAAGTGAAATCTCATAGTGTGCCTCTCTTCCAACTGACTGTAGGTAATTAGTTGGAAATGACATTAACCTGAGCTTAATTGTAATTTTGCATAGTAACAACATACCAGCTGTTCACTGTATTCTTTTATGGTGGTGCAATTTAATTTTTCTTTGCTATCTTTTAAGTTCTAATTTTCTCTTGTGTTTTCCTTTAACCCCTATTTGCTGCCATGTGTACAGATCCCACAGTTTAGCGGTAATGAATGACATTTCTGCGGCTTTGGTGCCCATTCTCTGCTGAAGGCTTGAGATGCCCTTGGTTTTGCTAATCAGTTGGCTTTTTAAAGGCCACACTGGAAAGGTACCAAGATACATATGAGTGATTGGCAACCTTGTTGTGTTTTGGACTCCTCCAAAAGGTTTTAGGTTATAATACATATAAATAATAAGAACAATTCCAGGCCTATCAAAGGTGCTCAAAATATCAAGTGAACAAGTGGAAAGAGAAGTTAATTACTTAACAGTGATTGCTCTGATATAACCAATTATTGGATCATTAAATGTTTATTACCTTTTATATGCTCCTTTCCCTCATAAGGGCAGTTTCTTTTTTAAGTCATTAAAACAGAAATGGGATTTTGAAAAATTCTGCTTCAAAAATTTCCACGAGAATGAAGTATTAAAAAGGTCTTGTGTGATCTGACAGCTGAATAGTCTGTTTCTCTTTGGTCTGTTGAATTAGTAATTAATGAAATGTATTGCCTGAGCAGAGAAAATAAGATTAGTTTTGCTTAGAAAGAAAACAAAGCAAAACATTAACACCTAAATGCAGCTTAATATTCAAGTGCAGTATAAAAAGTATAGAAAGAGTTGTGTCTGTTTAAATGATCAACTTCTTAATGGTAACACTCATTTAATAAATTCATTCATTACTTTCTGGAGCACCAACAGTATGTTTAGAAGGAAATACAGAGGAGGCAAGGGGCCTTGTCCCCATGGAGACTCTGGGTTATCAGAGTATTTAAAACTGATGCATTTTGTAACGGGTATTAAAATGCCCAAAGCAGCAGTGTCAGTAGGTGGAGGTACATTTCTGTGCGGCAGGGGTGGTGTTTATGAAGAGAGGATTTATTTTTGGAGGCCACACTATCCTGTGGAGTAAGAGCGGGGAGAGGGCCGTTGTCAACAGAAATGTTGCTTGTGGAGGTCGTGGTGTCCTGTGGATGAACAGCAGTTTCTCTGGGGCCTCATGACTCGGGTTCACACCCTAGCTTTGCCATTTATTAGCTTCGTGTCCTTTTAACCCAGTTTCCCAATTGTAAGATGGAAAAATAATAATGTAGAGTTGTTGTGAGGATTAAACGAGTTATTAAGTGCTTATGACAGTGTCTGGAACATAATGAACATCTAAGGTGTCTGTGGTGGTGTCATTTTTGTGGGATAATGCAACAGAATTCCTTCTTAGGGAAAATGGTAATTTAATTGGATGCTGAAGAAAGGAACAATGTTTCAGGCATTTCTTGTATTGTCATGTGTAACCACATACTTAATTTATAATGCCTATAGTAATGTGTGCTTATGTAGCACCATTGTCAAAGATTACAAAGGGCATTTACAGCCGTTTATTCTCAGAACAGCCTTCTGAAGCAAGAAGACTGTTTATGCACATTCTCTGTAGGTGTGAAAGGCTGCAGAGAGCTCTGCACTACCCGTGATTGTTCTTTAATTGAGGTGTGTTTGGAGCTTGGGTTTATTGTGGGTAAATCAGACCAATGGAGAGAGGGGGACTTCAACATATTTTTTACTTTATTTTGAATTTTTAGTTACAAATTTGTATTTGCGAACCACTGTGTTGTAGTTAATAAATTATAAAGAATGTTTTCTGTAGTCTTTATAGTGAAACTTGTTACCAGATCGCAGACAGTCGAATTTATGAAAAGCTTATAATAATGATAATACTTATATTCATATTTGTTGAGCACTTACTGTGTTTTTGGCTTTGTTAATTGTCATAATTCTGAGATTGTTGTCACTCTTTTTTTTTTTTTTTTTTTAATATATTTTATTGATTATGCTATTACAGTTGTCCTATTATCCCCCCTTCATTCCCCTCCACCCTGAACACCCTCTCCCACCCAC
>CM052540.1:103993206-104152668 GCA_028533065.1 Trachops cirrhosus | reverse complement strand
GGTTGTCCGACTTCCATAAACTTCAATTTTCTGTCAGTTCTGGTTGTTATTTTGTTTCTATATCTTTGTTGTCCCTATCTTGGTTGTGCGAGGAGGCACAGTGCGTCTACCTATGCCTCCATCTTGGCCGGAAGTCCAGATTGTTGTCACTCTTATCCCAGTTTTACCGATGAGGAAGCTGAGGCATGAAATGCTCAGCCTTGTAGCTGTGTAGATCTGGGACTTAAGCTCTTAATCCCATTTGCTCTGCATTTATATAAACCATTCATTTTGATTTGTATGTTTCACAGCAACCCTTTGAGAAAGGTCGGTTATCTCTATTTTATAGGGAGAGAGGGAAATAGTGTATGAGAAGCTAATGAGGCATCATGGTGAGCTTAGTTCGGACTGAAAATTTTGAGGTGGCTGTTTTATGCTTTTTTACTACTTCAAGCAAGGCATTTTAATTCTGGGCCTTGGGATCTGTAAAACGAGAGATGATATTTGTTTCCTCACAGTGTTAGAGTTTGGAGAAGATGTTGACTCTTTGCAATTCTTTCAGTTTACATACATCTTGTATAGTTTAGACTCAGAGAGACTTCTATGTGAATCTTGGTTCTACTACTTACAAGATATGCCACTTTGCCTAACTTGTCTGAGCATGTTTTGTGCTTTGCAACATGGCATTCTAGTTCTCCCTCTCAGGGTTGTTTTGAAGATAATGCATGTAAAATATCTACAGATAAGCCTGTAAAGTACCCAGTTCTCAGTCAAAGGTAAGTGGTATTCTTATTAATTGGTTCGAACTGAGGGTCACACAGGAAGCTGGGCTTCGCCTGGAACTTCAGCCTCTTGACTCCCCTGGGCCCTGGCCCTCCCCAGCACAGGTGCCAGGTGTAGGATGAGGAAGATAGTATCATAAAGAGATGTGTCCTGACTTCTCACTACAGTCCTTATTCTTTCTCTGGACTCAGGTTGTCTTCTGCATGTAGTGGTTCCAGTAAGGAATTTGTTGTTTTCTTGACATAATTTCCTGAAATAATCATAGACAGTAGACTGTGAGCAACAGGAGGCCAGGAGACCTGCTGTCTGCAGTTTTCACCTTGCATTGTTCTGGGGGCTGGCATACCTGGCACACACCGTGGGGTCTAGCATCATGTATTGTGTGAAGTGAGGAAGGAATGGGTCATCTCACTGAGCTGTAGAAAATACGCATGAGAAGGGGAATGGAATTTTAAAAATTTTAGTTTTGTATGCAAGAGGAAATTGAGGCCCCTGATCAGGTAGGTTAAGTCCAGGCTCTTCATCACGAGATCTTACAAATTGGGCCCATTTTGTCCCCCTTGAAGGTGTTGCATGGCAATATGTTCTGTTAAGAACATTTTTTTATTGTGAAACAACATTTTATCCAGGTTGTCAAGAATTTCTTGTAAATTAGAGCATATTCATTCCTGTTTGGTGGTTTGAGCCTGTGAGATCAAAACTTGTCAGGAAGGTTTACCAAAGCTGTGCTTCTAATGATGAGATCTCATCGGCAGCTATGCTAAACCTCTTGCTGTAAACTAGATTTGAGTGTCTGGTTGTGAATCACAGCATGACCTTTCAGGGAAAACAAAACATACAAACCACCAAACACACTAGTCAGATTTTTTTTCTTTTTGTATCAGGATCGTAAACTCTGGCACTAAGAGTTTGTTAGGCCCACTTGGAACAGTTGAGACAACTTTCTTTTTCTGTTTGTGCAATGCATTGATATGTATATCCTTCTTTAACAATACATTAGGAAACAGTGAAAGCCTTCCTTCCACTGAGTTAAAGTACACTGGTTGTTTCATAATCATCGTGGAACTTCTTACAAGTACAGTTTCCTGAGGACCACTTAAGATCTATTGGATCTGAATCTCTTGGTGGGCGGGGCCCAGGAATCTCTTCTGAAGAGCACCCCAAGTGATTCTTTGCTTAATCATATTTGAAAGCCACTAAGAAAATTATAACATTGCATTTTTCACCCTTCTATTTTATTCTTATCCATTTGTCCATGTCATGAGTAGATGAGAATTGTTTACTCATGGGGCAATGATTATCTTAAGAACTGGGCATAAAAACCAGAATTAGAACACAATCCATGCCCCACAAGGTTCACAGTCAAGCTTACAGGTTTTTAATTTTTGGTCAAACTTTAAGGAATTCACCAACTTACCAAAAGTCATAGGCAGAAAATTTTGTGTACACACATTTTCTAGTTTTCATCACATTCTCAAAGGGGTCAGTGACCCATAAAAGGTTAAGAACCAAGGACTGGTTCTTGTTTCTGTTGCCACCTACAGTGTTTTTGACCTTTTGAGAAGCAATAGCAGTTTGAGAATTGCACCTGTTTTCTGTCCTGTTTAAATATTTTAAGTGAGGGAAAAAAAAATAGTATAACACCTTGGTTTTGTCATAACAAGACCAGGGGATACAGAAAAGAGCTATTTGGTGGATTGTATCATATTCAATGTTGAAGAGCTGCTGACAGTAAAACAGCCCTGTGGTTAGTCAATTGAAAGAACTTCTTAGCCAGGATAAGAAGGCAAGGTCCACTCCCATTTTCTTACAGTATATAATTAGTCCAATTATAGTTAACAGTTTTCACCCCACGAACTAAGACTAATTGTCTTATTTTTTTGCATTCTATCCCAGCATGTTTGTTGAATTGCTTAATTCTAAAATAACTTTACCAGTTGTACTGCTGGCTTATCCTTCCTTAGCTCCTAAAATCCTTCAGTAACACTGTTCATCACAACAGAATTAGGTATGAGAGGTCCATCTTGAACTGCTACAGGTTTACTTAGCAAAACACTAGACCCTGTTATGTGTAATATTTTTATCTATCAGGATAGCTTTATAATTCAGTTTTAATTAAAGTTTTTCTATTCTCTGACTCCATATGTTTCTTTGGGGAACAGAAATTTATCAAATACTGTAGCTTTAGTAATGCTACATCTTAGGGTTGGATAGATTTGGGAAGAAGCAGGCAGCCAGTGGAATTAAATATTATTAATGGGGGAAATTCTTTGCTTAATTTGGATATTATTCTTTTGTGGAGAGGAGGGAATTAGAGGGCATCATTGTCACTGAACTCTTGTTAAGTCATATGAAGCTGTTCAAATGTCTATATCACTTATTTTGAACTTTTATATATACTTCCTTGCATTATTCATTATTCTGTCTTAGAAAAAGTAAATATTTTATCTCTTTAAGTAGATTTTAACTTAGTGATTACGCATTCAAGGTCTTTATAGTCTTGTCATTATTTAGCATACTGAACACATAATAGACACTCACTAAATATTTGGGTAATTGGATATGTTGATTAATTTTGAGTCTTGGATCCCCAAGGGACCAGAAGATAGAATAAGTCTGGAGTCAGAACTCAGTTCATGCTTGGAAAGGTAGGAATGTAAAAACAGATTGTCAGATTTTCTCTTTAGGCTTGTTCTTTATATTCTTATTCTCTCTCTTTTTGTCAAATTTATGTTCACACACAGCTGAGCTAGTTCCTTAAAGTCATAAGTATTAATTCCACAGTTAAAAGAGAATTTTAAGGTAGAGTACAGTGCTTAATTTGCATTTAGAAAATGTTAAATGGAGTGAAACTTGAGAGAGGCGTTTATTAGTTATTGCTTTTAAAAAGGAAGGCGGTCTGGACTTCCAGTCAAAATGGTGGTATAGGCAGACATGGCTTGCCTCTTTGCACAAGCACATCAAAATCAGAACTAAAATATAGAACAACCATCACTCAAAACCATCAGAAATGGAGTTGAATGGAAGTCTGACAACTATGGAATTAAAGAAACCATATCCATCCAGACTGGTAGGAGAGGTGCAGACAGGGATCAGGATGGTCCCTCATCCATGTATGGTGATTAAAACTTCAGGAGGAATATTTTGGGAGCAAGGAGTCCCAGCCCCATACCAGGCCTCCCAGCACAGTTTTGTGGTGCTAGGAAGATAAGTCTCCACAACTTGTGCCTGCAAAAACCAGAGGGAATTGAATCGGTGGAACAAACTGCTGAAGCCTCAGGCAGTTCCCTCCTGAAGAACCCACACACAAATTCACCTACTCTGACTCACCCCCTCTGAGCTCCAGCACCAAGGTAGCAGCTTGAAAGGCGTTAGTGGCATAAAGGGAGGAACTGAAGTGTCTGGCATCAAGGCAAGCAGAGGCCATTGTCCCTTTTCTAAATCTCCCCCCCTCTCCCAGAGTTGGCAAGCTTGTGCCATATCTGAGACTTCATCAACCTGGCCAACACTGACCCACCTTGGAGATCACCATAGACTCTGTCCCACCCAAATTATGGGCCCACCCAAACTGCTTTTCCACATGAATAACTGGTTTTGACTCATGCTTCACAACTTCCTAATCCGGTCAAACAAGCAACAGCTGTCCTCAGTGAGCCCCAGGCCCAGCACTAGCAGCTGTCAGCCTATATTCATGACCTGGCTTTGCCTGGGAATCTCAGGGAAGCCCAGAACAAGTAACAGCCACCTCAGATTGCTTTATAGCTCAGGAAGGGTGGCCCTGGACAAAACATAGATGGGGGCTGACTTTTGACCTGTACCACCCAGGAAACCCCAGGGCCAGCACACTCAATGGACAGCTATAGACCATGTCACATAACTATCACTGTCAGATAACCAACCATCAGATAAGCCCCTGCACAGCTTATCCTCCTCAGAGGGCAGAGACACCCAATCCTTGTAGCTGACTGGCCTGGGTAAATCCCTCCCATTGACCTGCCAACAGCAGTTAAGGCTCATCTACAAGAGGAGGGTATACTCAGCCCACACAAAGGGTGCACCTCCAGTATTCAGCTTGGTTGATGGGGTAGGCTGTGCCTCTAGACTTTACAAGACACCTGCTACATTAGACCATACTACCAAGACATGGAGTCAAAGCAACTCTATTTAATACACAGAAACAAATACAGGGAAGTTGCCAAAACAAGGAGAAACATGGCCCAAGTGAAAAAACACATCAGACCTCCAGAAAAAGAACTAAGTGAAATGGAGATAAGCAGCCTATCAGATGCAGAGTTCAAATCACTGGTTATACTGTTGCTCAAGGAACTTAGTGGGGACCTCAGCATTATAAAAAAGATCCAGTCAGAAATGAAGGGTACACTAATTGAAATAAAGAACAATTTACAGGGGAACAACAGTAGAGTGGATGAAGCTCATAATCTAATCAGTGATTTGGAACATAAGGAAGCAAACAACCTATCAGAATAAGAAGAAAAAAGAATCCAAAAGAAAGAGGGTAGTATAAGCATCCTGTGGGACAACTTTAAGAAGTCTAACATTCACATCACAGGGAGGTGCCAGAAGGAGAAGAGAAAGAGCAAGAACTTAGAAGTTTTGAAAGGAAACTTCACTAATTTGGTGAAGGAAATAGACATACAAGTTCAGGAAGCACAGAGAGTCCCAAACAAGATGGATGCATAGAGGACCACCCCAAGATACATCATAATTAAAATTCCAAAGGTTAAAGATAAAGAGAGAATCATAAAAGCAGCAAGAGAAAAGCAGACAAGGAGTTCCCATAAGACTGTCAGCTGATTTCTCAAATGAAACTTTGCAGGCTAGAAGGGATTAGCAAGAAACATTCAAAGTCATGAAAAGCTGGGACCTACAGCCAACATTGCTGTACCCAGCAAAGTTATCATTTAGAATTGAAGGGCAGATAAAGAGCTTCCCAGACAAGAAAAACTGAAGTAGTTCATCATCACCAAACCATTATTATATGAAATGTTAAAGGGACTTATTTAAGAAAAAAAATCATCAAAATGGTGAACAATAAAATGGCAATAAAGTAACAACTGTCATGAATTGAATCTAAAAAAGCCAACTAAGCAAACAAGAAGAACAGAGACAGAACTATGGATACAGATAGGGTTTTAATGTTTGCCAGATGGTAGGCTGGTGTGGGGGAATGGCTGAAGAGGTGAGGGGATTGAGAAGTACAAATAGGTAGTTACAGAATAGCCATGGGGGTGCAAAGGTAATGTATAAGAAATGGAGTAGCCAGAGAATTTGCATGCATGACCCATGAACATCAACAATGGTGTGGGGATTACCTTGAAGGAATATGGAGTACTGGGTAGAGGGCCAAGGGGGAAAAATTGGGACAAGTAATAGCATAATTGGTAATATATAATTAAAAAAGAGGAAGGAGGTCTCACCACAAATATAATCACTGAAAGATATCTGCTAATCAAATAGATGCCACCCTTAATCTGTCTTAATCAAATACATTCTTACCAGCTACATTTGGGTGGAGGGAATATTGGAGGCTTTTAATGAATGGATGACTATCATCAGTTATCTTGAAAAATTAGGATTTTTTGGCCTAAGGGAGAGGGATCATAACTGTGAAAGATTCATTATCACACTGTCGGAGAAGTGAATCTCTGAATGTTTCTCCTGTAGAAGAGGCTGTTCAGGAGATACATGGTGCCTGTTTTAAAGCATTTATAGGGTTGATTTCAAGAAGATGGATTTAGATCCAGTTAGTCATTCCTACTTCCACTGGAGGTACAATTTGGCATTCTGTGTTAAAAGAGTAGATTTCTAAGAGTGCTGTCTTAGGGTCTTGAGTTCCAGTTGTTGAAGGTGTTTAAACAGGCTCACTTATCACTCTTCTGAATTATTGTAATGGAGGTTTAAACTTGAATTTTCTCCATCCCGAAGGGACTATGATTGTATTGAATATGAATTTCAAGGCAAAGTATTCTGAGTAAATCTAGTCATGGTTCTAAGGCCAGATTTACTCCTTGTAAATTCTTTTTTTTTTAAAGACCTCAGCTTTGAGTGCTGTTTACTTAGTATTTAAATCGCATGGTCATTACGTATGTTGAACTGGAATAGAAATAAGCTAGGCTAGTCCTCCAGGTGTCTAGGTTTTTCCTTGTAGTCTGAGTTCTTAAAGGTAAGGTCACTTAAGAGCAATATCTTGACGTTTTCCTTACTGCAGTTTGCCTGTATGTTTGGTAATCAAAATGGGAATTGAATTCAGTTATTTGGGATATACAGGTTTTCATTTCAAGTTACTTAAGAGACATCCTTAAGGAAGATGTTTATGCTTTACTTACCATAGGGCACCCCTTCCACCTTTCCCTTTTTTTAACCTGTCAGTTTTGAGACTGAAAAAGTTTTTGTGATGGTTGAAATATGCCTGAGAGAATAACATGGTTTCCATTTAAATAGACTGGAGATGCATCTTTACAGTAAATGGGTATTTTGTAAAAGAGGTTTTTTTTGAGGGGGGGGAGAGAAAGTAGGGAGTGGAGGTGTGCACATGGAGTCAGTGTTACGAGGAAAGCTGAAATGAATTCTTCAGCTTCAAAGTTCCAGAGGGCACTGTGGATTAATGTTCTGGCTCTAATTCAGCGGCCCGTCTCTTCAGATACTTGGCACTGATTCGTTCATCTCAGAACTGAAGAATTAAGAGGAGAGAGAATGGAAATGCATCAATTTCTCTGCCAAGAGAGGTACTTAAAAACTGGGAACAGAGGAGGGGACGTTAACAAATCAAGCCTTGGCAAGGAAATCTGTCATGAATCAGCAGTGGCTTTTATAAAGCCTCTGTCGCTGTCTATTTTACAAAACTAAACATTTGCCACTAAGAATGCTTGTCTCTTGCTTACCTTTAGGATCAACTTCAGGTCACTCTATGGAGGGAATGAGTTTTTTTTTTTGTGCCCATTTTGACAACATTAGGTAATTAATTTACAACTGGCTCAATTAGACTCTAGCCCATACAGTGTGTGCGTGGCCTTCTAAAGAGCCTTTGATTTGACGCTAATTGAACTGGTTGTAGCAGGGACAGGCAAACAATTTAAATTTATCTTTCGCAGAACACAAGGGCTGTTCCTTCATATAGACAGCTGCATTTTCTTTTTCTTCGACCAAGTCTGCTACTAAAATGTTTGCTTATTTTAATTTTCTAATTTAGAAAACTTAGAAAATGACAAAAGCCACATGTATTATTATAAATTGGAAGAGTTAGATAGGTAAGCAAGAAAGAAAATAAAGATCATAGATAATCTAAACACAGCCCAACCATTCACAACCTGGCATTTGTCTTTCTATATACTTTTCTTCAATATAAGGGAATGCATGAATCTGTGTATGTAAATGCTTATATATGTTTTATTTTTACAAAAATGGATCACATCAGACAAGCTGACTTATAATCTGCTTTTTTCCTACTTAATAAGTTGGAAACACTTTTGTCATTTCATAAAGTGTTGTTCTACAGCATTTTCAATGGTTTATACAATACATTGTGTGGGTATGCTGAGCATATTTAAACAATGTTATTATTGGATACTTACGCTCATTACAGGTTTTTCATATTATAACCAGCATTGTGATATATTTTTTGCTACTGATTTTTTGTTAAGTTCTTTAATTATTTTAGTGGATAAATTTTGAGATTACTTTGACAGGGGCATGCACATTTTTAAAATTTTGATGCATATTGCCAAATTAGATTTCTCAGAGTTTGTATCAGTTATCATATTCACTAGCAGTATATGAGAGCCTTGTATTTACTCTTGGTATTCAAGAGCACAGTTTAGAAAGTATTGACTCAAAGATGGGCTATGTGATTTTGTTGTTGCTCCTAAAATTTATGTCAATCATGTGAATAAATACTCTGTTCCAGTATCAGGTGAAAGAAGCCAGTTTACCTCTTATAGTACAATAGAGTATTGATTATTTTAATAATGATGTTTTTTGGTAAAGATATGGAACAAAAAAAAAACAAGTAGCTGTTTCATTAAGAAAGTTTTCTTTTTTTCTTGCAGAGAAGATTCTGAAACAATGTCTTTCATAGGAATAAGAACCAACCTAAGGAATATTGATGTAAAATCAAAACAAGAGGTGGAAAACTTTGCTCAATTTATGAAAAAATACTTTATCTTGTTGAGGTGGCAAAGCCCATGGATTTGTCAACTGTCTAATCATGGCTAGGGAGCAAGATAAACTCTGGCATCTTCATGTAGGGTATCCTTGGAGAAGCTTCACAGTACCTTGTCTGAATTTCTGTTTGCGTACCTAAGGCATCATTCTATATTTTCCTTACTTGTTTAAACCACTGGCTGGAATTCTCAGGAGGTGGAATTGAATTTTGTTTTATGGATTTGCAGTGTATGGAAATTGGACATGCAGTCACACACATTGCAGGTGCTCATTGTTCACGGGATCAGTACTACAGATTTGCAGGAGATTTAGGATTAAAGAAAAAGATCTTTCAGATTATCTGGGACACGCCCCCACCCCCAAAGTTTTATAGCTGAGGAGACTGAGGCTCAGATAGATTAAGTGACATCTTGCTTAAGAACAAGTATAATGATCAAGGAGAAGTTGGAGTTCTCATATCAGTGTAGTTCCCAGATTGTTACAGTAATAGGATTTTTCCCAGGATGGTATTTGGTGTGATTATATTTAAAATAAATAGTAAAATTCTCATCTCATATGCAGTGCAGCTTCCCTAATTCCTTTTTTTCTTTTCTGGTGATATCAGCTTCAGTTTTTGTTAAAATTCAACATATTCTTAACATTTCTTTTTTCCTTTCTCTAATATTTCCACCTTTCTAATTTCGTTCTCAGTAGACATTTTAATGTAGTCCCAGCAGTACTGCCATCTGGCTGTCAAAATGCATGGAATTGACCTCTTTTCTGGAGATCCAAGTGACGGTCTCCCCTGCCCCAGAATCTAGGGATTTAGCCAGGAATTGAGGCAGGCACAGCAAAAGCTTCTCCCAAGGTCCAGGTGCTGCCTGTCTACCCACCTGTGATTTAGTTCATGGTGGGGTACATATGTGCCTTGTTTTCCAGTAGAAAGAAGCTTCTGAATACAGTTTCTCTTTGGAACTTCACAGCTTGCCATTCCAAGATACTGTCTGCAGCAAAAGCTGGGATTAGGGTAAACCAGGGGAAAAGGCGAATTAAAGAGAAGTTTTAACATGTCTGTGTTTTAATTTTTTCCTGTGACTGTTTCCTTTTCCCTTTCTTAGTAAATTATTACAGAGTTTTATTAAAATAGTTCTGGAAATTAGACACCATGGTGGTTAGACCAACCTAGGATACTGTACTCTTAGGTTCCATAATATTTCATAGTACATCTTTTTATTGTATGTTAAATGATAGGGAAGTATAATAAAATGTACCTAGAGAGTACTTATCTATTTTATGTCCTGTAACATTTAGTACTTGATGCTAATGTAGCAGATCTTGACTCAAAAAAGAACAAAACTGGTTATGGCCCAAGAGGAGGATGACAAGTACTTTGTTGCAGGCATAAATTCAGCAAAAATCATAGAATTTGTGATCCTAAGGGGCTTCATAACCTCTAGTCCAGATCTTTATAAATGGGGAAAGATGAGCCTGTGGTTCTGGGTCATTCAACAAGTGAGATAGAGGAAGAGCAAGTGAGCATGCGCGGGAGCTGCGGGCTGAACCTGGGACTGACTGACTGACTGTCCACTCTGCTGGGCTTTTAAATTTTTGATCATAGTTGAGGCATTTAGTCTAATTTCTGCTTAGAAGAGCATACTCTTTGATGTGTTGTTGTCTTGAAGCCTGTTCTTGTGCCCAGAGGCACCCAAAGACTACCATGCCGGTCATTATTCTGGTTGTAGGGGTCATGCCATGATTCTCGGGGATGGGTTTGGATATGACCAAAGTGAAAGCTATGTTGTGGCAGTACTTAGAGAATTGTTATGAATGAAATGACTTATCTTTTTAAGAAAGCAGTGAAATGATGGTAAGGAGAGTGTAAGTTGATAAAGCCATTGACTCTGGATGGAGAGAAGCCCCAGGTGGCAGATGGTCACAGTCTTCTGCAGCTGCACTGTTATCTTTGCCACAAATCTTTGCCATCTCTTGTAGCCGGTATGAATGATCTTGGTCAAGCACTTAACCTCTTCAGCTTTAGTTTCCTCTTAGGAAATCCAGGGGGTAAAGTGGATGATTTCTAAGGCACCTTCTAGGTCTTTAATAATTATTCTTCAAAATGAGTATCTCTATAGAAGTTTATCCACGTGATCAAATAATCAAACATGGATTTCTTGCAGTTCATTTTATTACTGTTTTGATTGGTTTTCGTGGGAATTTGGAAAATGTCTACAGACTTGACTATGATCAAGCTGCTAAGAGTTATTTACAGAATATCCACCAGGTGCTTGGGGGCTATAAAAGAAATAGTGTCCAGCTCAAGGAGACTAGAAAGACTTCTTTATCTCTCACACTGGGGATGGAGGGCATTCTTCCCTTCCACTGGATTTCAGCTCTGTGAGTGCAGAGCCTTTGTTTCTCTTTTATAGGGCAGGGTTCAGAAAATACTGGTTTCATGAATGAAACAATGAATCCACTTGTCCACTTTGCTTATATTTACTGAAGATTTCCCACGAGATTTATTGTTTTCTCCAGCTGGTAAATGTTGTTAACTTGAATAAATTTCCCAGAAAGTATTCCTCACCTTCTGTAAAAGAATGAGACCAAGGTGCTCTGGGGCTAAATGAAAAAACCATAAATACCTACTGGGTTGGCCAAAAAATCTGTTATTTTTTCTGTAAAATAAAAAACACATTTTTCATTTTCACCAATAGCTTTATTGATTTGGATATTTTGAGTATGTCAGCTCTCTCCCGCTATTGACTTCTAGTGGGTAGAGGCCAGGGGTGCTGATAACCATCTTCCAATGCATAAGACAGTTCCACAGCAAAGAATTATTTGGTCAAAATGTCAATGGTACCAAGAAACTTTGCAAAACCACTTTTGACACATTCAGTCAGTCACAGCACCTACTCCAGACACTGCACAAATCTTTTCTTTGTGTTTCAGTTGTGTTTTTACCTTTCTTGATGTAATAAAGCATAATATGCTAAAACTATTGCATATCTTCTATCTTCAATATTAAAGTACCTGCACAAAAATTCACCAATTTTGATTTTTAAAAAAATGCACACTGATAAGACAGCTGTCACAATACAGTCTAACAAAAACTGTTTTGAATGAAGTTAAGAGACAACTAAGTGCTACTATAGCCATTGTATTGAAAAAGTGTAGTGGACTTTTTGGCTGACCCAGTACATTTCTTTTTTGGAAATTCACTTTAATAATAGCATATTGAAAGCACTGAGATGTCTGCCTAAAAATAACTTTGTTTAACTCAACATTTCCCAAACTTACTTGAACCAGAATCCTATTCATTCTAATCCCCCATGGAATAGTAGTTAATATCCTTTAGAACTTTGACCTATGAGGGAAAAGGTTGGTAGGGAGAGTAGTAACATGGAATAAATTCAAGCAGCAACATTAGTTAAGAATAACTAATTGCTGCTGACAGAACATGCATGTTAAGTGCTGCTTCTGTCAGCTGTGTGCAAAATGGTAGATGGTAGGTTTCAAGGTTTCTTTTTTTTCCCTTTAAAAAATTAGTCACAGAATAATTTTTGGAGATTTAAGGTTAGGCGGTACAGAGGTTAAAAAAGGTGGCAAGTGATCTAAAAGTTATTTTATCATTATGGAAGTGGAATGATAGAGTTTTAATTTGTGTCAAGGGCTGTCCTGCCAGGTACTGTGCAGAAATAATGATGAAAGGATTCTGTGTGCTACTTCAGGGGCTGGCTGTCCATTGGAGGAACCAGACATGTAAACCGACTATAGCAACGATGAGCTCAAATGTGTAATGAACAACAATAGGACAGAGGAAGAATTGGTGTTTTTCCCCTAGTTTAGAAGAGGGTTGCTGTTAATACAGTAAGCCAAAACCATATTAGTTGGATCCCCTCTAGGTTCGCCAGACAAAGTCCTACTAATACATCAAGACTAAGCTGATTAGGTTTCTGTATGCTTTCCCTGCTCTAGAATTAATGGTATCATCTGTAGTCAGAGCCTTGTTTACATCCCTGTCACTGGCCTTAATGTCCCTGTACCTACAGGGCCTAAAGGTCCAGCGTGTACCAGTACCCACAGTACACACTGGCAGTTTTGTGTACACAAAGCATTGGGGCTGTGACAGTTAACTCACTGTAAGTAAATTCAGTAAATAAAAACAGGTTTTATACAAAACATATATTGAGAAGATGGTAGTATTATTAAGAGTATGTTTCCTTGTGATAGCTTCCTCTCCTCCCCAAGTGCCTAAATATGACTTAAGTTGAAAGAATTCAATTAATTTTTTGTAAGAGTTCAACAATTCCATATCATGAAGTGTTTTTATTTCACATAAACATTTTGTAGTTACTAGTTTTTGCAGGTCCTTTGTCTTCTGTCCTGTATCTGATCTGGAATATCCTAAGATCAATTGAGTTTGGTATTCTGTTCCCTACTAGTGGGTTGTGTTTGACGCCCAAGGTCACCAAGGTGTTGATTGATAACATTTTCCTTTAAAGTATTTGTAGCCATATGCATTTTGGGGGTGGGTGAGGAGTTGATTCCCAGTATGGTTCAATGGAAATAACTGAACTGGAAGGTAGCTTGGTTTCCTAGTTCATTTTCTTCATGACCTTGGGCAAATTATTTAACCTTCCAATAATTGAGGGGGTTAGACCAGAGTTAGCACGATCTCTTCTAATGCTGACATTCCATGATTCTCTGGGGAGGATTCACTTATAAAAGTGGGTGTATTTTTAGGTTGAATGGCTTTGTTCATTTAATATCTCCCCCCGCTCCCACCAACCCTTTTTGGAGCAGTAAGACTGCTTGTCATGGAGTAAAACCAAATTACCCAGCACTCTCAAAAGGCTGCAGTTCTTATCCTATGTTTTATTTTTAAGGGAAGACCCCCCCAAAAAAATAAAAAAAGAAAGAGACAGCAAAACAAGCTTGTTCATATCCATGAATCAGGACAAATTCATCCCGTTTTTCTATATAAATAGTATACATAACCATATTCGATGAGGTGCTGCAAAGTCTTAACTGCAAAAGAAATATTTGGTTGTATTTGCCATCCTAAATCTAGGAAGAATTGTACCTTTTAGACACATTTTGAATGTTTTCATCTACAGTTGAGGGAAGAAATTGCCTTAGGTGGAATGGAAAGGCCTTGTTTATAGGAATGTGGCTCCTGGTTTATGATGAATGTATAGCGTATCCTTGTATGTGTCACTGAGGCTTTATGAATCTGAGTGTCCTCCATGGTTAGATTGGATACTACTCTGATTATGAATAGCTCTGTGATTAGACAATTCTAGGCATTTATTTTAGGCTCCTTCCTGTTCTTTTCCTTGAAAGATTAATAATATCCCCACCTCCTCCCCTATACTACCTCAGACATTGTTGATATCTGAAGGAAAGAAGACTTCTAAAACTTTAAATGGTACATTCAAGAAAATTATGTGTTAGTTATCTATTGCTATATAACCACATTACCACAAACTGAAAGTTTTTGTGACTTAAAATAACATTTATTATCTCATAGTTTCTGTGGGCCAGGAGTCTGGGCACAGCTTAGTTGGGTACTTTGCACGGCTGCAGTTAAAATGTTGCCCAGGGATGGAGTCTCATCTGAATGCTTGCCTGGAAAGGGTCTGCTACCCAGCTCTCTCAGGTTGTTGGTGGAATTAATTTCCTTGAAGATGTAGAGCTCTGAGGGTCTTATTTTCTTGTTGGCTAGGGGCTCTCTCTGCTCCTAGAGGCTGCCTATAGTTACTTGTCACGTGGCTGCTTACTTTGTCATAGCCAACGAGAGAGAGCAGGCAGATTCCACAGTCTGGTAATATAATCACATAATCATGAACATCTGTCATCTTTGCTGGATCCTATGGGTTAGAAGCAAGTCACAGATACCTCCCGCACTCAAGGAGAGAGGATCATGGAAGGGAAGGGCGTGGACACCAGGAGGTGAGGATCATAGCCACACATATGAAGGACAGAAACTATATTTAAAATTTTTTGTTACTTCTTTTGGATCTGTGCTTCAACTTCTTACTTTATGCTAGAGCTTCAATAACCATTGACTGACTGACTGACTGAAAATACTTTTGTTCAGTTAAAGCTTCCAGCCCTATGGTGTTTTTGTACCATGCTCTTATCAGATATTAGTGAAGGTAAGATTTGACATCTTTTTATTCTTCTGCCTCTCTACCCAGCACTGCACCTGCAGATGTTAGGTGCTCATTAAGTGTTCGTTGAAGGATTGTAACTATTCCAATAGCAGCATTGGGTTAATTTGAAGAAGTTCCCTGCCATAGACTGAATTATATACCTCCATTCATATGTTGAAGCCCTAACCTCAAATGTGATGATATTTGGAGATGGGGTCTTTGGGAGATTATTAGATTTAGATGAGACATGAGGGCTGTGTCCTCATGATGGGATTGGTGTTCTTACAAGAAGAGGCACCAGATTGAGAGCCCTTTCCCTCTCATCTTTCCTCTCTTATTTCTCTTTCTCTCTCTCTCTCTCTCCCTGTGACTTTGCCCTTGCCATGTGAAGGTACAGAGTGAAGGTTGCTATCCACAAGCCAGGAAGAGAACTCTCATCAGAAACTGACCATGGTGGCACCTTGATCTTAGATTTGTAGCCTCCAAAACTGAGAAAGTAAATGTCTGCTGTTTACGCTTACCCAGTCTGTGGTATTCCATTATGGCAGTACCCTTATGTCTGAGCTGACTAAGACAGTCCCCTTTCCCCACCATCCTATTACTCTTTCTCTTTCAAGAGCAAGAGATAATAACTAAGTGCAAAGGTTGCAGGATGACAGTGACCCCCTGGCAGCCAGTGAGCCAGGGAGAATGGTGTTTAATTGCAACCATTCCCATTCTTTGTTGAGCTTTACTCAAAACTATTTGTGGAAGACTTCTAGACTTTTTCTTTTTCTGAGGAACGTGGTATCTAAGCCATAATGCCCTTGGTTTTTAAGTACAGTTATTAGACTGCCAAACAGGAACACTTAATGAAAACAAAATGTTGCTCCTGAAAAGCCTCAGTGGTAGGAACTTATATAGTGAATTCTTAATTTCTTATTCCTGAGTCTCCCCTTTTTTTAACCTTTGAAATTCAGTTGTTTGTTTGTTCATTTGTTTGTTAATTTATTCATTCATAGGTCGAGATGTAGAGGGTTAGTACCCTTCCTCCAGTTTTCTACTTTTCTGACTTTGGTAAACTTGCTTCTCCTCACTAGGTTCTCTCTTGGTAAAATTGGGATAGTCACATCCTTCTAAAAAGAATGAAATAATTACATAAAGCTCTAAGTACATAATATAGGTACTCACTGAATGACAATTTGACTAATTGTGGAGGAATGATTAACTTGTTACATGTATTTATTCAGTTTCATGTATCATACCAGCAATAATATCATGATACATTAGAAGTAAGGTGATAGGGATGGAGAAGGAGCCAAGGAATCTCATCATCTTCCTTCTGATAGAAAACATCTTGAATTCTTGAACAGGGGTTTTAAAAATATTTCTAAGCCATATAAAATATATTTGTTTTAATAATTACAGTCAAATTTACCAAGCACTGAAGGGTTTCTTTTTTTCTTTTTCTTTTTTTTGACCTGGTACTTCATTGAAACTTAAGGACTCACTAGTGGTTTTAGAGGGAGGATGTTAGAATTTAAGAAGTCCCTTCCTTTCATTTTATAGATTCAGTGGCTGAGGGCTTTGTGCACTGGTATCAAATCATGTGGAGGAGGGGAAACAGTCATAAATCTTATCTTTTATACAAACTCAACATTTTCAGAAATTTCATTGGAAGAAACACTAAATAGATTTTGACCAGTGAAATCTGCTGGGTTCAGCCTGAAATACCTGTGCCCGCATGTGCGTTTCTTTCTTGAAATGACTGTACAGTTGCTTTAGGAGTCGAGTGTCAGCCTCCCTTATTGTTCAGAGCTCAGCTTCCTAGTTAGAGGTGGATTCTGTGGAATTTGGGGGGGGGGCTAGGGAAAGAGAGGAGTGGAAAAGAGACTTCCAGCTTGGGCATTTAGGACCTGTGAAAACACATTTGGTTCCCTGAATGGCAACACACAAATAGCACCGACCCTTAACTGAAAGGGAGGAGACCAAATGGATTAGAGGTCGGGACTTTATAGTGATGACTAGTGGCCTGGTGGTATCTGCTGAAATGGTATGGACTTTTTCCTCTCTCCATTCTTCCTCTTCTCTCCTTCCTGGGCTTGGAAGTCGTGGAAAGAAACAGGAGGGACCATTAACTAAGATTTGATGCTGAGGGTTCCTGGGTGCACTGGCATTTCAAAGGAGTGGGAGGCCCCCAACCCTTTTTAAAACCAGTACATTGCAACCTGACGGCTACCTGCAGCTTGCCAATTACTCAATTATGACACAAATTTGCCCATTTAAAAAAAGTAGGCTGCTACTGTTCTTCCTTATACAAGGATTTTAGTCACTGTACATCTTGTGTCTTTAAATAATGTATTAGGAACATTTTCAAGTCTGTTAAGTGCTTTTTTAATGAGAGTGTGAAGATTTTAATGGGACTAGATTGCTTTTCATGACATTTCAGAGTGACTTAATTGTAACAATGTTGAGAGTCTGTATTTTAAAGTTTGCTAAGTATGTCTGCTGTGGATTATAGTCAGTCACTTAAAAGGATGGATGGATGGATAGTGGAACCTGATAGCTTTAGCTCTTTGCAAATATGGTTATACCAAACCAGGCACAGATCAGGTTTCTCTTGAACCTTTTAATTAAACAATCAGAACAGAAGCCAATAATTGAGGCTAGTGGGGAAAGTTTCACAGATAGTTTCTTTAGAACTTTCTTGGGCAGCATCATGTGTCTGAGGATATTTCCTATCTCCTTTTACAGAGCCAGGAGGCCAGGCTTTCTTTGTTTATATTTCCTTTTAGTCCCTGAACTCTTTTCTGTTCACTTAGAAACGGACCCATCTTGTGTCTCATCTTTTTTCAGATATTTTATTGTGTTCCTAAAGTATTGTCACTTCCAGATTAACAGTTTACTTTTTTAGTGATGAGAATTTGAGATTCATTGTGAAACTGATTTTTTTGGTATTTTTTTCATTACCATTTATTCGCCTTACACCTTCCTCCCCCCACAGTCACCACACTGTTGTCCATGTCCATGAGCCGTTTTTCCTTTTTGCTTGATCCCTCCACCCCCTAACTCTCCCACCCATCACTGTCATCTTGCTCTCCATTTATGAGTCTGTTTCTATTTTGCTTATTAGTTGACTTTGTTCATTAGATTCCACATATGAGTGAAATCATAAGGTGTCTGTCTTTTTCTGTCAATTTTTTCGTCTTCAAAAACAATGAGGCTATTTAGAGGTCTTTTCCTGCACAAATGTTCTTAGGGTTTTAGAACCTACAGTAGATATCTCAAAATTCTATCAGATCGTTCTGCACTTCCAACACCACTGGTGGTAGGGGTTTGTATTCGTTTCTTAGGACTGGGATTGCTCTAACAAATTACCACAAAGAGGGTGGTTTAAAGCAACAGGAATACGTTCTCTCATAGTACTGGAGGCTAGAAATCTGAAAATCAGCATGTGAGCAGTGCCATGCTCCCTCCGAAAACTGGTAGGGTAATCCTTCTTTGCCTCTTCCTAGCTTCTGGAGGTTGTTTTGTTGGCAGTCTTTGGTGTTCCTTGGTTTGCGGCTGCTTAGCTCTAATCTCTGCCTTCATCATCACATGGTGTTCACCCAGTGTGTCTCAGTGGTCACATGGCTGTTGTTTTGTGACACCAGGCGTATTGGATTAGGGGCCCATCGTATTCCAGTATGACCTCATACTGGAGTTACAGCTATAGCAAACCCTGTTTTCAAATAAGGTTATATTTTGAGATACTGAGAATTAGGTACTGAGAATATTTCAATATATCTTTAAAAAATTCAAATTTATTGGAATAACATTGGCTAATAATGTATATGATTCAGATTTAAAATTCTGTAATACATTATCTGTGTATTGCCTTGTGTGTTCATCACCCAAAGACTAGTCCTGCTCTGTCACCATATATTTGACCCCCTTTACTCTTTTCATCCTCCTCTCACCCCCTTCCTCCCTGGTAACCACCATACTGTTTCCTGTGTCTGTGAGATTGTTTGTTTTGTTTATTTGTTGCTTTCTGTTTTATATACAGCATATTAGTGAATTCATATGGTTCTTGTCCTTTTTTTTGTCTGACTTATTCACTTAGCATGATACTCTTGAGATCCATCCATGTTGTCACAGACGGAGATATTTCATTTTTTATGGCTGAGTAGTATTCCATTATGTGTACATACCATATTTTCTTTATTCAGTCATTAGTTGCAGGATGCTTACATTGTTTTCATGTCTTGGCTACTATGAATAATGCTGCAGTGAACACAGGTGTGCATATGTCTTAATGAATAAGTGTTTTCACATTTTCCAGGTGGATACCCAGAAGAGGGATTGCTGGATCATTTGGTAACTCTGTTCTTAATTTTTTTTGAGGACCCTCTATACTGTTTTCTGTAGAGGCTTTTCCAGTTTACCTTTCTACCAGCAGTGTATGTGGGTTCCCTTTTCTCCACATCTGCTCCAACACTTCTTATTTCTTGTCTTGATTATAGCCATTCTAACAGGTCTGAAGTGGTATTTCATAGTGGTTTCGATTTGCATTTTCCTTATAGCTGGTGAGGTTGAGCATCTTTTTCTATATCTCTTGGCCATTCGTATGTCTTCTTGGGAAAAGTGCCTGTTTGGATCTTACGCCTATTTTTAAATTGGGTTTATTTTGTTGAGTTGTATGAGTTGTTTAAATATTTTCGATGTTAGTCCCCTTTTGGAGGTATTGTTTGCAGATATCTTCTGCTATTCATTTGGTTGCCTTTTTGTTTTGGTGATGGCTTCTTTTGCTGTACAGAAACTTTTTAGTTTGATGTAGTCACATTCATTAATTTTCAGCATATCTTTTTTTTTGTGGGGACACAGTTCAACCCAAAACAGGATTGTACTTTATAAAGTACCCAGGGAAATTCTCATGTAGTCTGTACAGGTTCCCAAAGCATGGTTCCTGGTCCACATGAACAGAATTCAGGGAGAGCACTAAAGGAATTGTATACATTATAAAAATGGTTAAAAGAAGAAAAATAAACCCCAATTCATGTACTCCCTACTCAGCTTAAGAAATAAAATATTACCAATACCTTTCAAGGCCTTGGAAAGCCTGAGGTGTTTATTTAAAATGCAGATTCTCCTCTGAGGGTTTAGGTTAAGGAGATTCAGGACAACAGTGAGTATTAGAATTTGGTAAGATCCTCTTCCCCCCTCCACCCCGTCCTACAAGGTATATTTTTAAGATGATCTAGAATATTTAACTTTGGAGTGGGATGGGATCTTTTTTCAATATTACAGAATAAAAAGATGTGAGGAAAGGTTTAATAACGTTTTTTCTTAGTGTGGTGGAATAGTCATCACTCTTTTCTGGGTTGGTTTCCTCAAAAATACCACCTATAATCTGAATTAATTCATGTCTATGGCTTAGAGAGATTTTTAGTGGTATACTCTTGGATTTCATGTGATTGATTGGTATGTAAGTATGATGGTAAGTGACCTATTACTGATTATGCTCCTTACATTATTTTTCTCCTGGGAGTTTTGTGAAAATTAGTATCTGCTAGATGATTTTAAGTTTGCAAAATGCCTTGAGTTCCTTGGGGGAAATATTATATAAATGTAAATAAATTATGCAGCACCTGAATTTTGTTGTTCATCATTTTTTTATAGTGGGTTTTAATTAAGAACTTAGCACTATTTATGTTGAATGGCTGGGGAAAGGCCTTAATCACTCAAGGGAAGTTAAATAAGTAGGCAGGAACAGTATTTAGGCTGGAACCCATGAAGGAATAAATGGAGGGACTTCTGGAAATTGGTAATTTTTTTTCATATAAGGAATCATTTATTTGAGGTTTAACATGAAATCATACAAATAAAATTTGTATAGCTCTGGCTGGTGTGGCTCAGTGAATTGAGTGCTGGCCTGTGAAGCAAAGGGTCGCCAGGTTGATTCCCAGTCAAGGCACTTGCCTGGGTTGTGGGCCAGGTCCCCAGTAGAGGGCATGCAAGAGGCAACCACACATTGATGTTTCTCTCCCTCTCTTTCTCCCTCCCTTTCCTTTCTCTAAAAATAAATAAATAAAATCTTTAAAAAAAATTTGTATAAACACAAATTCACATTGAATTATAACACAGCAAAAGACAAAGTGAAAACCAAACTAATTGACGTCTATATACTTGAACGGTAGAAAGTCTTTTTACAAAATAATTATCTTAGATTAAAGGAAGACTAATCTTCAGTGTTGTCCTGCAGGATGACTTTAGCAATCTCCTCCTTTCTCCAGTGTCCTCCGTTAGTATGGCCGATAATTGTTTTGGTGATTGCCATTCCCTTGAGAGAGTTTGCTGTAAGTGCTCTGTTGGCTGCTGTAGTCTGCACATCTCTGTCCATATCCATAGTTCCCATAGTTATACCCAGTATAATTATAGCCACTATAGTTTTGATCACCACCATAGGTACTATTGTAATATCCATATCCTTGATCATAAATAGTTATTAAATCTTTGGTTTCAGTTTTGGCCCTGACCTTGGCCACCCCCTCAGTACCACCTTACCCTTCACCTGCAGCATCTCTTCTTCTTTTTGTTGCTTTTGTTGCCTGTATACATCTCTGGGTTGTGTAACTTGGATCTCACACTTCCCAGAACCAGTTTGATGGTACCTACTTTCTAACAATTTCTTTAGTGACTCTTCATTTGTATATGTAATAACACAAAAACCACTTTTTTCATTTGTTTTTGTATCCATGGGAGGTTCAATTATTTTCAGTCTCTCCAAGTCTCCAAAATAATTTTAAATGTTTTCAACAGAAGTAACTGGGCTCAATCCACAAAAACCTTTTCTGATGGGCTCCTTCCCTTTGAAAGCATTGGGCCTTTCGGGGTGTATCAATTTGCGATCCAGTTTGTTCTTTCAGTTCCAAAATCTTATCAAAACAGCAGTGGCATCTTTGAAAAGCACAAATCCAAATCCTCCTGATCTTCCAGTGATGGGATCTGTTTTAATTGTGCAGTCTACAACTTTCCCAAATAGAGACAAATAGTAAATCAGGTCTTTCTTGCTTATATCCCAATTTAGGCTTCCAGTAAACACTTTACTGTAATACTGTTGATTTTTGCTCACATTGATCTTGGATCCCTCTGTGAATTGCTCTATGTTGCTATTCTTCTTCATGTCCTCCTCCATGGGAGCAGTGTTATCTGCTTGGGGTGGTAGGTGTGGTTGGAGTCTCAGTAGCATGGGGGGAGGGGCTTCCTATGGAACTGGATTTAAAGTGGTGGCAGAAGAGTGAAATTGGTCATTTTCCATGGCACTCACTGGCCTGAGCTCTTTTAATGTCTCCTCTTATTGTGTTTACATGGTGCTATTAGAGAATAAGCCTTTTTATTTTTTTAACCTATTTATAGTTTGTCTCAGACTTTAGGTGCCTTGGACCTCTCTGGTTTTCCTGAGTAAGCTGGAAACATTTTTTTTTCTTAAAGGAGTTTGTCTTCCTCTCTAGGTATGTGGGGAGCAAGGAGGCTTCCACAGACTAAAGAGTTAGGTTCCAAAGTACCTTCTTTAAATGTTTTTTTACCTGTTAACACAGAGCTTCGTGGTTCAGAATATCAGGTGTACACCATCCCAGAACTATTAAAGAGTAGAGATAGGAAACAAAACCCCTTGGTCTGTTGTGTCTCTTTGGTTTGCTATGTTGTCAGAATCTCATCAATATACTTGTTTTTTGCCCTTTTGCTCTGTAAACAAAGAGGCACTTTATTCCCTTCTTATGGCTGACCCCAAACTTGTAACCTTTCTCATTCATTCACATATCTATTAAGCAGTATTTGTTGCTAAGGAGTAGCATTTGTGAATTACACAGTTCTTGGTGCTTTGTAGCTGTCTGCAGAAGACACAATTATTAAAGAAAAAAGTCAGAACCAAGAGCTGAATAGTTATAATTAAATGAGGGATGAACAGGATAATCATAGGCTCTTTGAGAGTGTATAGTAAGGGGAACCTAACCCTGTCCTGGCTGTTTTGAAGAGCAACACTTAGCAAAATCTGGGAGGATCACTGGGAATTAGCAAGGTAGGTATAAGAATAGTAAAGGAACATTGTGTTGTAAGAAGTATACCATAAAATTATTTTTTTCTGTTCTTTCTCTGCCCTTTTCCTTCCCCACATGGTCTTATGTAGAGGCACTATTTCAGCCATCCAAAGTGGGCCAGTTTGTTACACTTGGGTGATTGGAAATTGGAGGCAATGGGAAAGGGGTGGGAGTAGAAGCCGAATATAAGTTAGATGGCAAGAAACCATAGTTTTGTTTCACTGGGATGATTAACTCATTAAATTGGGCTCTCAACATACCATTTCTCTAAATTGTGCTCTGGTAACCTTTTTGGAAGTGTAGGGCTATCTATAGACACTTGAGTGTCTGGAGTCGGTTAGGAGCTAGGGAAAGATATGCTTGCTAAAGGAAGCCCTTCTCTGCACTCTTTCTGTCTGTAACAGATAACAAAGTGTTAATATATCTTAATTTTTAGATATAATTGCTCAAACTTCTTACATTCAAATCCCCAGGAGCCTGTTAATGTTAAAAGTGCACTTCTCATCCCAGCCTACTGACTTAGAATCTTATCATAAGGATCCCTGGCCGTTGTCAAGTACTCTGTTGAGAGCCACTACCATGATGAAATGGATTGCCAATGGGTCATTCAGAGCTTAAAGATGAGGACTTTCACCATTTTAGCCACATCAGGTCCCTGCTTGCTTTCTCACCATCTTTCACCACTAGTACCAGTTACATAATTTGTAGGGCCTAGGGCAGAATGAATATGCAGAACCCCTTATTAAAAAAATTAAGAACTTCAAGAGGGTGACAGCAGAGCATTAAATCAAGTATGGGTTCTTCTGAGTGCTGGGCCCTGGAAGAGTCCTTGCGATTCTACTCACCCACCTCTGTTTGCCTTTTAAAAGTGAGTTGCTTTTGTTCCTGTGCCCTACACTGTTCTTTGCCTTCGTTTCTTGGGTTTCACTGTGTGAAATGCTGGTTTTCATTTCTTCTATCTTACGTTGCCTTACCTCATTTTTTAAATGTACTGTATTAGAATCCTGTGCAAGGCTGTGTACTTTGAGGGCCCACTATTATTTTTCTATCTTCTGCCCTTAACTGAGGCTCTGCCACTGTCTCCTCATAAGTTTGCTGGGTAACATATTTTAACCTGAATGCTTTTCTTAAAATTTAATTAGGTTTTGGACCACTGGGAATACAGATTTGGTTCAGAGTGAGGTGTTGGAGGCAGTGTTGTCCCTGACAGTATTATGTGAAAGGGACAGGGCTGCCTGGGTGTGACTGCTGGGGAACAAGGCTTGAAACATACTAAGGACACTTCTGACAAATTGTGCATCCTCTGTGGTTGACACCTTTGGTAGCTACCCTTCCTCTGATTACCAGTGTTTGCTTTCTGGATCTCTAATTGACCTCTTGATTTCCTGGGAACAGCTTTATCTAAGCTAGGTAAATTCAAATGTGCTCTTAGCATAATCTGATGAAGTATTTCTTGTGGTAGGAAGGTGACCATTTTGCTCAGTGGTTAATATTTGAAACCAGATATTTTGGATTGTTGGAGATAGTGTGTTCTGGAGAATTCCCCAAAGCAGGATACGTTTGGTAAATGCAGTCATAGTTCTGTGGGCTGAGAATCAGGCTGTACACTTGAAAAGACTAAATATTCCTGTCTTGAGATAATGAGAGATAGCTATGAATTTGGACAAGAGATCTGTGAAATGTCTCCATTTTACAGATGGATGAGACTTTATTAAGTTCAGAGAAGTTAAACAGCATATTTAAGGTTTAGACGTTTAGTACCTGAGTTGGCACTGCAATCCATTATTGGGACTCCTTCTGAGGCCTCAGTAAATATTTATTCAAAGATTATTCTATTCTTTCTTTGAAGGTTATCATCTGGCTTTGACCTGATGTAGTTAATGAAATGAAATATGTACTTCCCCTTTGACATTGTTATGAGGCGCTAAAGGGGGCAGATTGTCAAAAACAGTGCTATTCAATTGAAATATGTTGAGCCACACATGCTGCATTAAAATAGCCACTTTGAAAAAGCAAAAAAAAAAAAAAGGTTAAATTAAGTTTAATTATTTATTTAACACTATATATCAAACCATTTTAATCATTTCACCATGTTAATATAGAAATATTACTGAGATATTTCCTTTTTTGTGTGTGTAGCTAAGAAACTTTTGTAGGTTTCTTAAACCCATATAAGCTTGGTGGTTGGTGTGACGATAAAGATTTGGGGTATAAGCCGACTTATTTGTTTTAGTGTGTCAACTGAAGGGGTCAGGTGAACTTGTGATACTCCAGCATGGGTTTACTGTAGACCTCTGTCTTTGTGCTAGGCATGTGGAGGTAATGCTTGCAGCCTCTTAGGGGACAGAAATCACCTTGCACAAAAACGTGGACTGTCAGTCAAGGAGAATCTCTCCACTAACCCCTGTCTGCACAGAGAGTTTGCTGGTGAATTAGAACTTTACTCCTCTTCCAGAGGATTAATAAGGAAGGTGTGAGTTTTTGAGTAAGGTTACTAATCAACCTGTGAAATTTTCTTGGGCAGTTTAATTAAAATCTAAGCCAAATGTAGATAGTGCAATCATTTCTTAGCCTAAGTAGATCATAGAAACTAGCAAATTAAGGCAAAAGACCCACACACATATTTGTAGTTAGGTCTGCACCAATTTCTAGGTAAAGGCTAATATATAATTGGTCTTCTGGGTGTAATTTGATGGAAGTTTTTCCTTCATTTTTAAGATCACTGCTCAGAGTCCACTGACAGAATACTGGGAGACAGCCTTGATTAGATTAGGCCAGATTGGATTAAATCAAATGGTTAAAGCCTTTGGAGCCTCTAGCTTGTAGGAGACCCATAATGGCCTTTATTGCATCCCTAAATCCTATTAGGTAAGTTAATCTTATTGAAGAATTCAGATCTGCATAAACCAACATTGCCCTATACTCTCTGTGGTGGTCTCTGGCCCTTTAGGTGAACTGACAGATAAGAACTTTCTTAAAAGAGGCTGGTTATTTTGGCTTGGGGCAAGTTATTCTAAATAATTTGAAAGTAGATACCCAGGGAGCATTCCACAAAGAAAAATGGTTTGCCTCCAGGCTGCCCTTTGGTCTGGTGGCTGTTAGTATCCGTGTCAGGGATTCTGCCCCCCCCCGCCCCCCCGCCATGATTTGGGGAGAGTCAGGAGTGTGATGTGTGTTAATAGTTGTAAAATCAGCTGTTCTGTCATTGTGGCAGGTGTGGGGGTGGATAGATGGGTGGGAGCTTTATTTTTTTAAGCTTTATGAAATTGTTTCTTAGCGGTCCATATCCATTTTAGAGGCTGACATTAAGAATCATATGCTGAGTATACGGTATAGTTGAAACACTCATCTAGATGTTGGGAGTAAAATAAAGAATCTTGGAACTTGGGAGCTGGAGGCATCTTTATCTGTGAATTCCTGGGCATGTTTCTAGTTTTATTATAAGTGTGAATTGGCTGTTGACTGTGTCTACAGTGACCATATTTTTCTGAAGTAAACATCCTTTTTGTCATGGGATTTTTTTCCTAATATGTGAATTTATGGGCAGGTTAAGTTTTACAAAGGCATATAAATTATGTCAAATTTTATTATAGATTTAATGTCTTTTGGAAAAAAAGGAAGAAATAGAAGAAATTGGCACTGTCCAGTTTTGACTACATGCTTACTGCATCCACAATGAAGACTGAAGGAACTATGGGACAAAATAGTAAATTTGACACAGACCTTTGCTAAAGGTAGTTTAGTTAGATATGGGCAACTTCAGGACAGGTAAGTGATCATTATGTGCTGGATTGGCTTCCAGTGATGTGGGGAATGTGTGGTGTTTTTTTTTTTTGGCATCTTTGAAAATCAGGTGCATACTGCCTCAGCTAGGAGCTGAGTGTCCTTCCATTCTGTAGTAACTTACAGAACCAAATTCTGTAAGTTAACTGGTTCACAAGCAAAAAGTAAGGCATCTGATGTTTCATCTGGCTACTTGGTGAATAACCATGAGAAGATTTCTGCATCTGAGGGGCTGAGGCGACTCTGGCCTGGGTACTTTCAGTGCTGTTGTGGAGTAGGGACTTTTTTCTTGATAGAGCCTTCTTACCTCTTATTCCCCCATGTAGGCTCTGCTTATTCTTTGGCCAAGAAATGAATTGTTAGTTCTTTATTTAACCTTTCTGATGGGCAAACCTTCATTTGTATCCTTACCCCAAAGACTAAAGAGAATTTCAGGTGTAGACAGACGTGCAATCTGAAGAATGGTTATGATAGATTAATGATTTTGATTGGCTTTTAGGAAGAAAAGCACATCTAGCCCTTTGGATGAAGATAATATCTCTCTTCAGCCCTGCTCTGTATCAAGTGTGCACTGTTCTCTTCCTGTATAGCACTTGTATTTTCAAGAGCTAGGGTCATTGACAGAACACTTCTCACTCTTGAGTTTCAGTGCTCAGCAGAGTACACACGTCTGAAGCAAGAGACATAGTTTTCTTTAAGCGTACTAAGAATTTAATTCTCTGTGTGTGCATGCATATACTCACAAAATTGGATTTTTTTGTGCATGCTCTTTGAGGAGGGAGGAATAGGATGCTTTTTACTATCATTGATTATCCACTTGTCTTTTTAAGAAACAACTACTGGAAGAATGTGTGTTCATTTTGTCCTCATGAACTTTACTCCTGTGGCCCTCTGACCTGAGGCTTACCTAGTCTGCCTTGTCCTTTGCAACAGCCCAATTTAGTTCCTTTGGGCCTTTTCTTCCCACTCTATGAAGGAGACCGTCTTGCTTCAACTTAGTATCTATTTCTTTTGAGACAGTTCCAAATTGGAAGAGGTTGGGGAAGGAATTTCAAGAAGGAGAAAATTGGACCTGGTAAGGAGAAATTTGTAAAACTTCTGTATTCTGTGCTAGTAGTTCTCAGATGCTTTGGGATCACAGTATGAGACCTTGGTGTGGTGGACTTTGAGAGATGCTCTTTCCAGCTGTTAGACAGCCCTGATTGTTTTTCTCTCCGTACCATCTCTGCTCTTCTACCCATTTTGCCTGGTGAGCCTGTTTTTTATAAACCTGCTCACTCCTTCTCTCTTTTAAAGTGTTCTTGATTTGCTTTCCACACAAGCTTCTCCCAGTCTTGCTTGGTCGCTTTGGGACTGGGGAGAGCTGTCCTCTTCATAGTTTGTTGGCATGTCCTGGGGGAAAGGAAGACACAGACCCTTTCATGTTCTGTCCCAGAGTTTCATAGGAAGCAATAATAATACCTGAAGCTTACTAAATAGTAAGCTATTTAAAATGTGCCCAGCACTGTGACAAGCACTTTACATGGATTATGTCTTTTAATATTCCAGGGAGCCTGATAAAGTATATGTGCTATCACTGCCTTCATTGTACATATGGAAAGTTGAAGCCCAGAGAGGTTCTATAACTCATGACTATATACAATACTGGAATTGAGTGCTGGGATCAAGATTCATACCAGGCAGTCCAATTCCAGGGTTTGTGTCCAACTCCTTGGGGTAAAGGTTGGGAGTTCACAGTCAGCATAGCTATGCTTATGGTACCTTTTCTTATCTGGGATGTCTCCCCTTTTAAACTGACCTAAATTCTTATCGTCTTTATATTTTCAGTTTCACTCATTAACTGAGGTGTTCTGGTTTGGTATTTGATGATGCCGGCTGTGTGTTTTAAAGAACCAGAAAGAAAAATGTTAGAGATGAGTTTTATAAACTGTGCAGTCAGATAACAGGACTCTTGACAAGGAAATAAGGCCAGAAGTGCTCATGCTTTGGAAAGATTAGTTAATTGGTAGAGGTTGTGTTTCTGTGGTTAGTTTGTGTTCCTGTTATAGTAATATGCGAATATCCGTATCCACAGGCATTGACTGTGTTGTCCAGTAGTCTCATAAAACAAGGCGCTGTTCAGAGCCTGCACCAGTTGGCGCACCTGAATAACAATAGGGAAGCTTGTTGACCATTTGGCACTTCACAGCCCAGTAATTAGAAACTGTAAAACGGTAATACAGACATGAAACAAATCCTCAAGTTAATGAAAAAAACAAAACAAAACAAAACACTACACTCCTGCTTTGTGGCTGAGTGCAAAATCACAACTGGTTGCTTATACAATAAAACAAACGCTTCAGGATTTTGGCAGCTGTTTTATACATATAAAAAGCTCTAGGCTCTACATTAATTTGGGGGCTGTCATATTTTTAAAAAACTGGAACCAGCAGTTGCTTGACTTTCTTGTTTTTCATTAATTTATTGCAGTGGTTCTCAAATTATTCTTTCTAGATCAAAAGTATCAGCATCATCTGAGAACTTGGTAGAAATGCAGGCTTTTTTGTGCCCCACCTCAGACCTACTGAATCAGAAATTCTGGCGGGATTTAGCAGTTTATGTTTTAACATGTCCTCCAGGTGATTCTGATGCATTCTAAACTTTGAGAAACACTGTGAAATGGGTAGAGGAATTCAGGGGATGGGGAGTGGAGTCCCCTTTTGGCCCTTACCCAAAGGTGAGTATTGGGCTTCCCTAACCAGAGATGGGATGGCTGTCCTGAGGTGTGATATTGGTAGTATATGAAGGCCCTCTACTATCAGGGGGTGGTTTCTCAGGAAGGAGCTGTGACTTTGTGGGGACTGGTTGGGATGGGGGCTTGGACGGTGGCTTACAGTAACAACTGGATCAGTCAATTTAATAGGCCAAGGTAGTACTGGACAGAGAAGAAGAGACGTGAAGAGGAGACAAAAGCAAACACCATCTTATTTCTCAAATGGAGCTTCAGCAGTGCTGCTGATGCAATATGCTCATCGTTGTCAAGAACTGTCATTAAAAACTGAAAGTTAAGATGGGGTTGGGATGGTAGCAGAATAGATTCCTCTTTTCTCTGTATGTCCCCCGTATTTCATTTCTCTGCCTCCAGCTATGTTGACTGATGGGATTTGTTTAATAATTTTCTTGGGATCTCCTGACAAATGGCTCCTCTACCTTTTCCCCACTGTGTGGTAACCTCAGCAGTGACACAGATTCATTTCAGAGCCATTAGAAGTCCACGCACAGCTGACTGCTAGATCTCTTGAAAAGACCTAGTTGGGGAATAAGAACTTGCTGCCAGAGTGAAATGAGTTCCCGACTAGTGTTGCCACAAAGGCTTAGGTTCCTGACACTCCTTGAATAGGTTGGTTGACAGTCTGTTGAGGGCAAAACCTGATATGAAAGAAAACACCTATCCTGTGCTTTCTTGGTTTTTATCCACGTTTTTTAATATTGCTCACGTTTTAAAATTTGCTTATTTTGCTCACATTTTTTCCTGCTTTTTAGATCATTGAGTTTTCTCATTTCTTAAAAATAAGGCACAAGATCTGTTGTATCCTTTTCTTTGGTTTAATCACCTAATATAGCAGGGGAAAGCCTCAGGGATAGAGGTGAATGAGACATAGCCCCTGTCCTCCTTGACCAGGAGGAGACTGATTTTTGGGGAGAAGAAACTAAGGAAAGAACCACCCAGATTCTGGGTCCACTTTATTCCCTCTGTGGTCTCAAGTGGGAGAACTTGCTTGAATATATGAATTTAATGTTAGATCACAAACCCAACATCAGGCTTCCCTCCCTCCCTCCCTCCTAGGGGGAGAAAAATTTTTATTGCCAGAACTACTTCAAATAAAGGAACCATCAAAACTTGATGCAATCTGATGTTAAGATACCAGAACATAGAAACCTACTGTCACATGAAAGCAAGGTCTTGGCTATTACATGAAATCTTGGGTCACTTAGACATCCATGGAAGGAAGCTAGTTGCCAGTACATCTGGTGGAAGCTGTGAATGTGTGGGCCATTCATCATTGTGAAGGTTTATGTAGTATTTTATTTTATTCTAAGGGATCTGTGGCCTGTTGGCTCTTAGGAGGTGATAGTTGTTGAATCTCCTTCCATGTGAGGCTTAGGGCTCATGGAGAAACCAGAGGCTCATATAGGAGAGGCTCATGACAGAAGGTCCATCAGGAAAGATGGTCCTTCTGCCAGATGAGTGGGGAGGTCTTAGTCTTTAGCTCCTTAGTTTTCATGAGTGGTGTAGCCTTTCTGTATCTGGATGGGAAGGCTGTGACCCACCGTCCTTTTCAGGCTGCCTGTGCTTCATCTTGCTTTAATGAAATACATAGCTGATGATGTCAGCCTGGTTCCTGGCTCCATGAACTTCCCTCTTGGAACAAAACATCCGGGCAGACAGTTGTGACCATTAAAGTCTCAAGACTCAAGCTTAGTTTGTTCTGATGTAATTAAAATAAATCTTCCTAAACATCTCCAAATGCAGATAAAACCTAGTGCTAATTAGAGGTGACCCTCTAATAAACCTGATTTGATTAGGCAAAACCAGTGGGGTGTAAGCAAATATTTGAGATTCTGGCTAACCTGATTATTTCTTTGGCTTTTCACTTGGGGGAAAAACCTGTTTGATTCTTTATATCACAGAGTACTTGAAAACTGTTACCTGGGATAGCTAAAGGACTTAAGTGAAATAAACAGGCAGGACTAGTGGATTTGCTCTTAAGAGTCTCAGTCAGCCACCACCTGGGACATGCTTGCTTCCTGGCAGATCAATGGAGAATGGATTTTACAGGAGGTCCTGGCCTGGAATGCTAATTTGAATGGACGCTCTAAAACTCACCCAGGCATGTTCTGATAAAGTCTTAGCAGGTGTGGATGGTGAAGGTTGTTTTTTAAAGTCACAGTCTCTTTGTTTATTAAGGTATATACAAAAACAAACTAGAACTGCTTTAGTGTCTGTGTCAAGACCTCATTGCCAGTTTAGGAGAAATTTTCTTAATTGCTTTGTCTTCTGGCTCTTTGTAACACTGGACACACCTCTCTTTTTAGCATTTATCAAATTGTGCTATAATTGTTGGTTTGCTTCTCTTGTTCTGTTTTAGAAAAGCAGGGGAATTGTCTAGTTCTTCTTGATGCCTGCCCAAATGCCTCTCACATTGGGCTCAGGTGTAGGGGTTGGCAAACTATGGCCCACAGGCCAAACCAGACCACTATCTGTTTTTGTATAGCCATGAACTAAGAATGATTTTTACATTTTTTAAATGTTTGAAAAGAAATTGAAGGAAGAACATTTCGTGACACATGAAAATCACATGAAATTCAAATTTCAGTTTTCATAAATATAGTTTTATTGGAATACAGCCATGTTCATTCATTTATTTTATTGTCTTTGGTTGCTTTGTGCTACAACAGCAGAATTAAGTAGTTGCAACAGAGACCACATGACCCCAAAAGCCTAAAATATTTACTATATGGTATGTTACAGAAGTTTGTTGACCCTTTCCTATTATGTAGTACGTGTATTGGAAATGCTTATTGTTTGAATTATTTGAAATATAAATCTGAGTTTCCAGATAGAGTTATTCTGCTCCTAAAAAGTTGTCAGTGAATATAAAATGAATGGATGACTGATGGACCTATTTCTCTTACTATCCTTTTGCTTGATTTAAGTGTTAGTGTTGCTGGCTCATTTCTGAGAACTAATAATTACATAGGAGTATTTCTCTTGTGAGTGACTTAGAGAGTTCTGCTGATCTTTAATAACTTTCCAGATTCTGAACCTGTTGCATGGAATGCATAGACACCACCGTGAGGCACATAGAAGTTAAACTGACCAAATCACACAGTAAAGAAATTGAATGACTTTTCATCTATTCATCTTTTTATCTAGTTGCAGAGGCTTTTTGTGATGAAAAATAAGTCATACAAACTTGGGGATATTTATGAGCAAATTACTGTACAGTACTATATAATGCATTAGTTCTTAAAGGCATAACTATTTTGTTTGTAGGCTCTTCAGTTCATTACCAGGGAAGTTCTTTAAAAAAAGAAGTAAATCCATTGTTTAAAAAGTAAACATTGCAGACAGTGATAGCAATTACCAAATGTAAACAGTGTGGCCTTTGAGAACCACTCTGAAATTGTTTAGTGAATTAAATTACTATGCTTTTGATAGTCATATATCTACATTCCCATTGACTATTAAGGAATGTGCTTCAAGGAAGAGAGGTGAGATATAGGCAAAGTTTATTGTTAAGAAACTAATGTTCTTAGGTAAACAAAACAAAACACCAACCTGCAGATATACAATGAATTGAAAATTTGGCTTTTGTTTTGGAAAGTACCTTTAAAATGACCAATGCCAGAAATATAAGTTCATTCATATGCAGGGGAGTTAGTTGGAGGGCATTGGTTTTATTCAGTTACAAGGTGAGAAACCAGTAACATAGAAAGTTCCTGGTTGCTGGGATTTGAGAAAGTGAGGAATTTGGCAGGAAGAAAAAAAGAAAGGTTAGGAAATACATGGAGAAATATGGGTCTAAGCTTTCCTAGGAATCGGAGGTAAGACACTTGTTAAATTGTGTCCACATTTACATTGTTTCCGGTGGGATCCTTTAGGAGAGTATGATTTCTGTCTGCCTCCTCTCTTTATCTTATTATATATATTTAAAAGGATCAGATTCAGTTCTTTAGGAAGCATCATTTTTCTCAAAATAACACGACTGCTCAGTTATTACCCATCATGGGACAGGTACTTTTTGTACATTTTGGCCAGCTATACAACAGCCCTGCATAGTAAGAATAAAATCCCTGTCTTATGGAAGGGAAAACTGAAACTCAGTTAACTGGCTTGCCTGAGGTTTTATAGTTAGTAACTCACAGAGCCAAGTTTCAAACCCAAATCTGAATCCAGCCGTTGTTTCTACTGTCCCAATTTTTCAGTGCTTGTTGCCCAGAGATTTCGTCATTGAAATGATATATTAACAAGATGTGTAAGTTCAGCCTGAAGCCTTAACTCACCATTTCGTGTGAGTGAATCTTTCCCATTTCATCTGCTTTCTCTTTCTTTCCAATGACTTCGTACAACATTTTTGATTTGTGAGCTTTCTCTGTCCCCTTAGATGTTAACCATTTTTATCAATATAAAATTGATTTTGCTGCTTAATGTTGAGGGACTTTAGGAAGGGGATAAAAACTATAACAAAATTCTTACAAAACCAGTAACCTCCACTCAATTGAAAAATTAAGCATGGTTTGTCTTTGGTGCTATGTACCCCATCTTTCTGTTCAGGAACTCCAGGGGATTCTAAAAGGAAGAGTGAGAAACAACCTTCAGGCTTGGGCTCTCTACATTTCTTGGCTTCTGTTGGAGGACTTCTTGGCAGCTTTCAAAGAAGCCTGTGTTTTCCTACTACTTTTTCATCCTGGGCTACCTGCTTCCCTTTTCCTGCTGTTTTCCTTTTGTTGCTATGTGGCTGGTGTTCTAAGGGACTTTTTACAGCAGCTTTCAGTCATTTATACCACTGAGTTTTGTAGGAGCTTTTCTTTTCAAATTTTGATACTTGACACAGATACATACATACTTACATACACAAGTGTATGTATGAACCTTCTGAACCTTTTTGGACTTTATGGTGGCAGCCTATAGGAAAGAAAAAATAAAACCAGGCAAACTCTAGGTAGAGCCAGGGAGCAAAGGGCAGAGGGTTTAAGGTTGAAGGAAACCAGCTATTATCGGTATCTTAGGATGCAGTCCTAGCTGTTAATAAATTTAGAATTTATTTATTTTGGGGGATGGTTCTGTAATGTCTGTGAGAAATTGACTTTGGAAAAGATGCTGGCTTGGATGTGGCTTATGTAAAAACAGTGATGAGCTAATGCAAAGGAATAGTGTATCTTCACTTTTTAACCTCAGTTGTGGAGGGAATATAAAAAGCCCATAACATTGGGAAGTGGGAAGCCTGCACATCAAAGCAGCTGGACAAAGAACTGCCCAGGAATGTCCTGTGTCCTACATGGATGAAATTGGTGGAAACTCTGTTGCCCCTGCCACACATAACTCTAGTCCTAGAGAATTCTGTGCATGCAGGCAGTTCTTTTAATCTTTCTAATAATCAGTTTAATAATCAGTTTTTTTAATCTTTCTGATTAAAAAAAATTGGGACTAGAGAGGAGTGAAGACTCCAAGCTTTAAAAGGATTGATTTGTGAATTGCAAAGATTAAGAAAAGAACTTTTCTGAGGGCTCAGGGCAGTGGGGGGTGCGGCTGGCAGTGGGCTGGGATGGGAGTAAAAGGCAGAAAACTGTATGTGAACAACAAAATAAAAAAGAACTTTTCTTAAGGGTGAATTTGCCTTTTGGAAATATTGTGAAAATTCTAAAGAAAAGTAAGTTTAATCAAGCTAGCAAGGAATGTTAGAAGGGAAAAATCTTAAAGGTTTAGTTTGAAAACTACAAGGTTTGTGCTTTCTGCAGTGCTTCCTATTCTATAAACTAAGGTGCTTGGGGAGGGGAGCAGAATGGTTGAAACCTTTCGTAGTATTGCTGCTTCAGGTGATCAGTTCTTTCTCTTACTCCTGTAAATGCATGTACTGATTAGAATCTTGCCATCTGGTGTTGGTAGGTTTTTTTTTTAAACATCATATGACCAGCCTCTACAAATAAATTGTAAATAAACTAAATGAGGACAGCAACTGTTGTGATACTTTATAAAATCTCTAGGGCCTAAGGTCCCTGACCAAGGGAAAGAAGAGCTGCTCTCTTTAAAAAACCTGGCAGCCTGTTGTGTTCTCACGATTTCGCTAAGGTAGAGTTCCACGGTATAAGATAGGTTAGGATTGTGTGTTTTAGAATTATGAACAGAGCTGTCCTTGGGAATGATAAAGACCATGCTGCAGTGTTGCATGTGTGTGCATGCCATGTGTTCTGGGCTGTGTCCCTGCCGTTTACTTATCATCTACAATGGTGCTGTACAACCACTCTGTGACAGCGTTATTTTAACTTGAAATAGCATGAGTATTAGGAGAAAATAGCCTTGTGAATGTGAATGGGGATTCTCCTGGGTGCCTGTAATTGCAATGATTTGAAATGCTTTTACAGGTTTGTAAGAGAGGGTAATTTTTCTTCTTTATTTGCTCCTTTTATCTTGTTCGAAAGCCAATATTGCCTTACCTCCCACCTCCCATATACACTTGTTAAATTCCTTTCTATTTCTCCCTTTTTTTTTCCTTTAAAGAAAACCTTTTCTATTAAGAGTCAAAGGTATTTGGAGCATCTTGTTTTTTATTGGGCAATTGTTATTTATATAGGGCAATTGGTAGTAATTGCTTTTTGGGCATTATTTTTAGGTTCTAGTTGTGTTCTGAGTGTTGCTGGCAGGGGCAATGACCCCTTAGAGCAGGGTACTTAGTACTGTTGACATTTTGGACTGGGTAATTCTCTGTGGTGTGTTGGGAAATATCCTGTGCATTGTAGTGTGTTTACCAGCATCCATCGCCCCTGTCCACTAGATAACCCTCCAAGTATGACAACCAAAAGTCTCTTCAGATATTGCCTGATGCGCTTGGGTAGGATCACCCTGGTTGAGAATCATTGCTGTAGAAGAAAGGGGATGCTGAGGAGGCAGAGGGTAGCCATGAACCTCTTAGGGCTGGAACCTTTATTTAAATGCTTTGATTTATTAAAAGCACCTCTCAAATACCAGTGATAAGGGCATACTTAGTTGAGATTCCTGTGTAATTTATAAATATCATTTTAGCTCTTAGCTTCAACTTCCTAGGGCTAGAAGCATGTTATTTTTTCTTATTTTCAAAATGAGGGTGTTTGTAGTAAAATGTAGTAATCTCTGAGGTCTCTTAGAGCTCTTGCATATTCTGATTTTAGTTATAAAAAAGACAAGCAGTTATAGAACTTCAGAGTTGAAAATTTATTTGTAATCATTTAGTCCACTCCTGTTAGTTCTAACCAGTGTGATTTCTACAAATAGATTATGCCAGAAAAATTAGTTGTTTTTTATCAGTAGACATTATTAAATGTTCAGTTTTAGAGAGTTTATCACAACAGACTTTTATAAAAATGATAACTTTTGCTACTGTGACTGATCAGAATTCAGGCAATTGACTGCCTGGACTTGAAATAATGTCTTTTGTTTGGAATCAGGCTTTTAGATGTTGGAGTTTGTTTCAGTAGTACTGTGCCTAGATTGATATTCTTTATTGCTAAACAGCTTCATGCTTTGCTACTTTGATGAGGTAAACTGACTTCCCAGAGTGCCTTGGCTGATATATTGGAATTAAATTGGTAAGTTTTCTATTCTAACTGCTTTTAAAGCTTCATGAGAGTAGACTTATTTATGTGTGTGTGTATGTGTGTGTGTGTGTGTGCGCGTGTAAAAATTTGACCTTAATGAAGTGTTTAAGAGGGAAATCCAGTACCTTTTATAGGTTTATATGCTTCACATGTGATGTGTCCTACCAGAAATAAGAAGATACATACCAGATGTGAAGGTATCAGCTAATCTTACTATGCTGGAGATCATTTCCACCATTGGAATGACACTGAACTGTTTGGTATAGTTGTTTAAATTTGAAGCTGAGATGAAGTACATGTGCTTGTGATTTTACTGTAAAGGTTGGGTGGTGTGTTCCTTTTGTGATTCTGGAGCTTGAAACTTATAGTTTTATAAGTCCTGGAATATTCAGATTCACTGCAGGACTGAGATGGATGGGGAGGTGTATTCTAGTGCATGCTAACAGCTGAGTATGCTTTCTTTGGGTGCTTGACTGGAAAACCAATCTGAAGGTATTATGGTCAGACACAGTGCTGTTCCTAAGCCTTATTGGAAATAACAGGTCTCTTAGCTTGTGCTAAAAAGGTAATTTTGCTTCAGTAAATACTCAACAAAGTGCCTGAACTGTGCTTACTTTGGCAAACAAATGGATCCCAAAATGAATCAAACAAATTGTATGTAATGTGGAGCAAATTGAAATACTTGAGGATTTATCTTAGATACTTAAAATCATGTATATATATATATTTTTTTTTTTGAACAGACTGACAGCTGTTAGGGGAGGGAGGTTTGTGCGGCTGGGTGAAAAGGGGAAGGGATTCAGCAAAAATAACAACAACAACAACAACAACAACAACAACAAATCCTCACAAGAACAGACAACAGTATGGTGATCACCAGAGGAGGAAATGGAGGAGGTTGAAGAGGGTATAGGGATAAATGGTGATGGAAGGAGGCTTGGGGTGGTGAACACATAATATAGTACAGAGATGATATATTATAGATAGAATTGTATGCCTGAAGCCTATATAATTTTATTAACCAATGCCACCCCAATAAATTCAATAAAAAAGAAAGTATATAGAAAAAATAATATTTTATCCTTATGTTTTTATAGTGCCCTCAGGGGAAAAAAAGAACCATTGGAAATGTCAGTGAAAGGGCAATATTGTTTCAAACTGCAGTTGTGGCTCTGGACCTATTATTGTTAGCCATGTAACAGACAAAATAGACTATACGGTGTTTATTTCACCCTGGAAGATTTTTTTAAAGAACAGTTTTTGATGAGTCATGGCACATGGCATCATTATCATTTCTAACACAGAGAACTCATTTTCAATTATGCTATCAAAGAAAAATGACAAATAGAGAATGCAAGAAAAACCAGATGGACTAACTAACTGTATTAGGAGCTTCACATGCTTATTTTGTGTCATATATTAGCATTCATTAAGTCAAAAGAGAAAAAAATGAGTTTTGCCTACATGTGTTAAATCAATAGGGCTGGCAAAGTTCCAGGCTAGCTCTTGTGAATTAATTGTTTTTATAACTGTTTTAATTAAAATTGTTCAGTAAATGATTAACCTAAAAGTTTTAATTTCCACAAAACTGTTGAACAAATGAAACATTAATATTTTACATTAACCATGGTGATATTGCTGCATTTTTCAGAGCGGCTATTTGTTCAAGTAAACTATAGTTAAATGGTAGGTGGAAAGAGCTATGTCTCAAGAAAACCTGCAAATTGAAAGTAACTTTGTAAAAGGACCAGTGTGACAGGGTTGTCTATTATACTGCAAGTTCCACAGATGAGCATTTGTATAGTCACCCCTCCACCCCATCAATTTACAGCTGAGCCTCTGTCATAATTGTCATGTTAAGAAGGTTAACACTGTAACATTCAAGAATCAATGTATGTCTTTTCCTTCTATTCAGCTTCTTACAGTGTTAGTGTATGGCATGAAATCCTTGGATTTAAAGGGGTTGGCTAGTAGGGCCTGTGAAACTGACAGTGATTTATGTGGTTTTGATTTAAGAGATAGGTACAAATGTTAGTTTTGGAATCAAAGCAAAGATAGGAAAAGTTTGGATGACCCATTTACATGTATTTGGTTGCTGTTCTTTAGCTTGGCACCAGCCTGACTTTGGTAAAACACATTCCATTTTGCAAATGGTAAAACTAAGGCCCAGTAAAATTTTACTGTGTGAAATGAGGCTCCTTAAATATGCAGCTCTGCATTTCTCTCATTCATTCCTCTCCCCACTTTCTACCTTTGCCCCCATCTTAAAGTTCTTCACTTCATTGAAAAACTGGAATGTCTTTTCCTTACCATAAGCCTTTCACTCTTACTTCACTCTGTTGGTTCAGGTCATGGTACTGTCTAAATTCAAGGTAGCAGTGGTATTTGAACCTTATAGAAAGGGCATTTTAAAAGGTAAGATTTATATAGATCAGTGGAAATGATAGTTACAAAACTCAAGCTGTTTTAACTGTCCAGGGATACTAGGGTACTAGGTTGAACTTACCTGTTAGATTGTATGACACTTGATAAAAGATCTTTTTTGCAGTTTAAGATATGTGGGAGTCTGGGATGCAGAGTATGAACAACAGAATTATACCAGCCTTGCACTTACATAGTCAGGGACATAAGACATTATAATCTATCCAGAGTTTTAGCTGCAGCCCTGATTTCTCTCATTGTTACCTTGTCCTGCTGTTTCTTTTTAGTACCATAAGGTTCACCTTCCTGTCGGTTCTATATACCGTGTTTTTAGGACCATAAGTCGCACCTAGGTTTTAGAGGAGGAAAATAGGGAAAAATATTTTGAAGCAAAAAATGTGGTAAAGTATTTAATAACCTGTGACCCTGCTCTACTGCTGCCTGCTCCCCTCCCCCCTTGAGCCAGGTAAGCTACATTCAGATTATAAGCCGTGCCCTCTTTCCCCCAAATTTGGGGGGAAGGAGGGTGCATCTTACAGTCTGAAAAATATGGTAATTATTCTCCCTGCTAGATTCCTTCTCTTCAGCTTTTTAAGTACCAGCTTCTGATTAAATTATTTGTAAATTCATTATTTTTAAAGTAATTAATAAGCATAGTATAATAATACATTTTATGGTTGTACTATTTGTTGTCCAAGTTGCCCTATTTGGCAGAAACCAGCTTTACACAAGTGATTTTTGAGATAAATGGCTTATCAGGCATGATGTTACTTGTTTTTTGGCTCTCGTGACTGCTATCATTGCTTGAAGTTAGATCATTAGAAATGCACGTACCTGGACCATTATAAGTTTGGTTCTTTAGAGAATTGCTATCGTGGAGTTAGAGTGTTGTGTTTTTGGTAAATGGAGAGGAAGAACATTCAATTTAAGAACTCAATATTATATATTAAAAATATTTCTGTCTCTTGCAAAACATTAAAATAATATAATAGCTTAATGTTTCTGTATACATATATGTAGAGAGAGAGATTCTTTGAGAATGTAGTGTCAGGACCCAACATAGATGCGTTCTTGTAACTCTCAAATGTTTGTTGAACGAATGAATAGTACATAACTAGGTGAGGATCCTTCTACATTTTCCAGGAAATTGCAAACTTCGTTTAGTAACCAATTTTACGTACCCTAAGTCCTTGGTCATCAAATACTGTGTTTTTGTTTGGTGAGTACTTTAATCTATTTTTTTAAATTACATTTCATTGATTATGCTATTACAGTTGTCCTGATTTTCCCCCTTTGCCCTCTCCACCCAGCACTCCCTGCTCCCTCAGGAAATCTCCAACCATTGTTCATGTCCATGGGTCATGTGTATAAGTTCTTTGGCCACTCCATTTCCTGTATATTTCTGTTGCATCCCCATGGCTTTTCTGTAACTACCTGTTTGTACTTTTTAATCCCCTCACCTCATCACCCATTGCCCCACACCTCCTCCCATCTGGCAACCATCAAAACACTATCTGTATCCATGATTCTGTCTCTGTTCTTCTTGTTTGCTTAGTTTATTGTTTAGATTCAAATGTTGATAGATTTGCCATTTTATTGTTCATGATTTTGATCCCCTTTTTCTTAAATAAGTCCCTTTAACATTTCATATAATAATGGTTTGGTGATGATGAACTACTTCAGTTTTTCTTGTCTGGGAAGCTCTTTATCTGCCCTTCAATTCTAAATGATAGCTTTGCTGGGGAGCAACCTTGATTGTAGGTCCCAGCTTTTCATGACTTTGAATGTTTCTTGCCAATCCCTTCTAGCCTGCAAAGTTTCTTTTGAGAAACCAACCGACAGTTTTATGGGAACTCCTTGTCTGCTTTTCTCTTGCTGCTTTTATGATTCTCTCTTTATCTTTAACCTTTGGAATTTTAATTATGATGTATCTTGGAGTGGGCCTCTTTGCATCCATCTTGTTTGGGACACTCTGTGCTTCCTGGAGGTGCATGTCTATTTCCTTCACAAAATTAGGGAAGTTTTCTTTCATAATTTTTTCAAATAGATTTCCATATTTCTTGCCCCTTCTCTTCTCCTTCTGGCACCCCATGATGCGAATGTGGGATTACTTGAAGTTGTCCTGGAGGCTGCTTACACAATTCTTGTTTTTTTTTTTTTTGAATCTGTTTTCTTCTTCTTGTACTGATTGGTTGACTTTTGCTTCCTTATGTTCCAAATCACTGATTAGATTATGAGCTTCATCCACTGTACTGTTGTTCCCCTGTAAATTGTTCTTTATTTCAACTAGTGTACCCTTCATTTCTGACTGGATCTTTTTTATCACTAAGTTCCTTGAGCATCCTAATAACCACTGTTTTGAACTCTGCATCTGATAGATTGCTTATCTCCATTTCGTTTAGTCCTTTTTCTGGAGGTTTGATGTGTTCTTTCATTTGGGCCATGTTCCTTTGTCTCCTCATTTTGGTAGCCTCCCTCTGTTTGTTTCTGTGTATTAGTTGGAGCTGCTATGACTCCCTGTCTTAGTAGTGTGGCCTCATGTAGTAGGTTTCCTGCAGAATTCAGTGGCACAGCCTTCCCTAACACCCAAGTTGGGTACTTGAGGTGCACCCTTTGTGTGGACTGAGTACACCCTCCTTTTGTAGTTGAGCCTTAACTGCTGTAGGCAGGTTAATGGGAGGGATTTATCCAGTCCAGGGAGCTGCAAGGACTGACTGTGACCACTGACCAACCTCTGCCCTCCATGGGGGATCAGCTGTGTGAGGGCAGGGTGGTGGTGCTCCAACATGGAATGTAACTGTCCACTGGATGTGCTTGGCCTTGGTGTTTCCCAGGTGGTGCAGCCAAGGTCAGCCTCCACCTGTGTTTTTCCTGGGGCCTCCCTGTCTGAACTACAGAGCAGTCTGAGATGGCTGCTACTTGTGCTGGGCTTGGAGATTCCCAGGGGAAGCCAAGTTGTGCATCTAGGCTGGCTGGGCCTGGGGCTCACTGAAGTCAGTAGTTGCTCATTTGAAAGGATTTAGGAAATTGTAAAGCTTGAGCCAAGACCAGTTACTCATGTGGAAAAGCAGCTTGGGTGGGCCCATAATTTGGGTGAGGCAGTCTTTGGGATCTCCAAGGGGGGTCAGACAGTGTTGGCCAGGTTGATGGAGACTCAGATATGGCACAAGCTTGCCAACTCTGGCGGGGGAGGTTTAGAATAGGGACAGTGGCCTCTGCTTGCCTTGATGCCGGACACTTCAGTTCCTCCCTTTATGCCACTGGTGCCTTTCAAGCTGCTGACCTGGTGCTGGAACTCAGAGGAAGTGAGTCTGAGTAGGTGAGTCTGTGTGGGTTCTTTAAGAGGAACTTCCTAGGGCTCCAGCATTTTGTTCCATTGATTCAATCCCCTGTGGTTTTTGCAGCCACAAGTTGTGGGGACTTATCTTCATGGCGCTGGAACCCTGGGCTGGGGGGTCTGGTGTGGGGCTGGGACTCCTCGCTCCCAAGATATTCCTCCTGAATTTTTATTCACCACTCCTGGGGGGAAAGACCATGTCTGTGATCCCAGTCTGTGCCCCTCCTACCAGTCTGGATGGATGTGGTTTCTTTAATTCTGTAGTTGTCAGACTTCCATTCAACTTGATTTCTGATAGTTCTGAGTGATGGTGGTTCTATATTTTAGTTCTGATTTTGATGTGGTTGTGCAAAGAGGTGAGCCATATCTGCCTTTGATGCCATCTTGACCGGATATCCCTTTTCATCTATTTTTAGCAGGTTCTTATTTGGTTAAAAACTAAATTCTAAGCCACAGTTCTAAGTTAACTGAATTCTAAGACATCTGTACTGGCCAACATGTGTAGGCACTTTACGATGTTTCCTATCCTAAGGGGAACAATACGAGAACTGAAGCATATGGTTCCTGCCCTGTAAGCCCGAGTCTTGCTGTTAAGACAGTATACCAAAAGCAGTATTTCTAACAGCAGATCTGTAGGTATAGGGAGATAGATTGGGACTTCCTACTTTTGTTCTACCTTTCTTCTTTATTTCATTACATTACATTTATGAATGTACTGTCTGTGCCCCTGGGTCCCATTTCCCATCCAGTAGCAGTAATTACTGTTGGGATAAACCTCCCAGCTATGAGGCCAGCTATTCTTGATCATCTCTGCAGCCTGGCTTCCACCTCTATCCCTGCATAACAATGCTTGTGTTGCTCTTCATCAGCTACATGCTTACAGTTGTTTGTTTTTCTGGTGAAGCATCAGTGTTCCAAAAATACTACCAAGCCTAAAACTATTTAATACATCTTTTGTCTGAGACTTAGTTACTGTTGCAGTTGATAGCCTGACTGCTGATGGCAAGCAACAAATGAATGTTTAAATAGTGTGTAATTCAGCAGATGTGCTCATCCGGGTGATTCTCCTGATAGCTGCCACTCAGTGGATAGAGGGAGAACCAATAACTGAGTGTATATGGGGTTGTTCCAGATGTTATCTAATTTTTGGCTAGCTCATTTTTGGTTATTTTAGTTTGACTTATTTTGCCTCTATTCAGGTTTTGTGGCTGTATTTTGCTACTTTATTTTGATAACATGTGAGCAATGTGGCTTCCATTTAGGGATGTTTAAATTTCCAAGACATGAATATTATAGTGCAGTTTTAGTAATTCCCAGTGATCATCACCAAATAATGTTTTTGGGAGTCCCAGTTGTATAAATCTCATATTCTTAAGTGCACATACAGTACACCACACCTTCTATTAAAACATGACAATCATGGCTGTCCCACTTTAAAGATTACTCAAGGAAGGAAGGAAACTACCTATCCACTATTACTGTACAGTATTTAAAATACACAGACCAATACATCTTAGCATGGGACAATCTTTGTGAAGATACTCTGTTGATTATGATAACTAAATACCTTTTCCATGAACCTAGCAATCAGTTTGCTTGTAGTTTCTTGCAAAACTGTTGTTAAATTACTTTGTAGCTGGCTATGTCACTTAGCTAGAACAATGGTACTGGAATTAGATCAGATTTAGCCCTGTGCTGCCCATCTTTCTGAAGTTATGTTTAGCCATGAGTTTATACCAGATGAGGTAGGACATATGATTAGATACAAGTACATTCCTGGAAAAGATACCAAAATCATGTTCTGTTAAAAAATATAAATAATTTATTCCCCCTCCCAGTATAGATTGCATTTTTATACCTATAGCAAGAACCTATCATTTTTTCCAGATCATATCATATAAATAATAATAGTATGTGGTAGTAATGAGAAAGATTGTGGGGCGGGGGGAAGGAGTTGTGATCACTGAGGGACACACAAGGGGAACTTGAGGTACTATAATGTTTTATTTCTTAAATCCTAACTGTGGTTATGATAGTGTTTACATTATTTTTCTTCTGGAACATAGACATGTTTTATAGAGTTTTCTGTATGTGTAATGTGTCTCACTATATATGTATGTTTAATGCATAAAAATGTGGAAATTGCCCAAAAAGCACAAAGCAAAAATATTACTTGTATTCCTGCTACTAAGAGAAAATCACTTTTCTTTTTTGACATGTATCTTCTCAGTATTTTGGGAGACACAGTATTCTGTTCACTCCCATGGCTTCAGATTTCAATAAAAATATACACATATATATGTATGTAAGTGTATCTAAAGCTGATGTTCTGATTTATTATATTGTAATATTTTGGCATAAGGTTTCAAGATTCTGTATAGTTAATTTTAATAGCTATGTAGAGTGCCATTATTTGGATATGTTATTGTTCACCTAACCCTTTATCATTTGACATTTAAGTTTTTCCTAATACTTAAATATTATAAAATATTTACTTCATGCTATTTAAATTAAATAGGATCAGTTGGACTCTAGTATGTAAACATTTCATAAAAGGTAAATTAAAAAATTTATTGTGATAAAATACACATAACATAAAATTTAATGTCTTAACCTTTGTTTAAAGTACACATTTCAGTGGTATTAGGTACATTCACATTGTTCTGCAACCATTACCCCCATCCATCCCTAGATCTCTTTTCATCTCGTAACACAGAAACCATGTTTCCATTAACAATAGCTTCCTGTTCACCCTCTGTCCCTTGCTTCTGGCAACCAAATTCTCCTTTCCGTCTGTATGGGTTTGACTATAAGTATTTCATGTAAGTGGAAACATACAGTATTTGGCTTATTTTCGCTGGCCTTAAAGCCCTCAAGGTTCATCCATGTTGCAACATTGGACAGAATTTCCTTTCCTTCTTAAAAATTACAATTAACATACAATATTATATTAGTTTCAGGTGTACAGCATAGTGATTAGACATTTATATACATTATGAAATACTTACCCCATTAAGTACCCATCTGGACACCATACCATAAAATGGAAATTTTGTTGGACAAGGTAACTCTGGGTTCAAAAGCTACTTGAAAACTGATTTCTTTACCCTTTAAAGAAAATTTAAAAAATTTTCCTTTTTTTCCTTTTACAAAGTATAGGTAGGTATGTGTAGTGTGTTTTAGGTAGGTAGGAAATGGCTCTACCATCTTTATACTCTTGTTGGCTATGAAGTTACTTTATTCATTCACTTATTGAGTATTTATTGACTGACATTTGTATGCCAGGTGCTTTGTCCTAGATCTGAGGATACTGAGCTGAAGGCCTGATTTCTGCTTTTACAGTCAGTTTACACAGTGAACAGTAGGGCTTGGGTGTTGTCAATCCATAGACTTTTGATCCAAACTTTAGACTTTATGACTTTTAGACTTCAGACTTTATGGATTCAACATTTCTACTTGGATGACTTTGTTATGATTTATATTATTAAATAGGTGATTTAGGAGCTTATATATCAGAGTGGCTACTACTTTATCCTCTTTCCATAAATGTCCCATCCCCAAACTCTGTTTTTTTATTTTAGTCCTTACCCAAGGATATACTTTTATTGATTTAAGAGAGAGAGGAAGGGGAGGAGAGAGAGCCAAACATTGATGTGAGAGAGAAACATCGATTAATTGCCTCCCATTCATACCCTGACAGGGGACTGAACCTGTAATCTAGGTATGTGCCCTGACCTGGGATTAAAACTGCAATTTTTGGGTGTATGGGATGATTCTCCAACCAACTCTGCCATGTGGCCAGGGCCCAAAATCTATGTTTTTAAGGTTGAATTTACGGTTGAATCCTGGAATTCAGAGCTTGATGGGCAAGATCCAAAGAGTGCAGAAAGTCGAAATGATCTTTTCAGGCAGAGTGAGCATGACTGAAGATGCACAATCTGCCTTAACTCCTCTTTGGTATTACTAAGCTTCTTTTCGGCTCTGAAATTCTGTAATTCTCTGATGTTTGGCTTCTGGAGATCCTCATACTGAATCTTTTCTGAAACATTGCAGTTATAGTAGAGAGAAAAAATAAGATCCCTTTTTTTGAGATACCAGCCGAACTTCAGAGAATAAATACAGATTTAAGAATGAAAGAACAGAGAAGTGTGCATTTGCTCATTCCAGTAGTTTCAGGATTACTCTTTGGAGAGTTGTATATGTGGCCTGAAGCTTCAAGTTAGGAATGCTTTGGCATATAAAAACCTGTGGGGCTCCAGAAGCATCTGCCATCATTCCCAATCAAATATGGTAGCCATAAGTTCTTTAGCTAGGAGACTATCAAAAGGAAAAGTTTGTGGACAGGTATGTCCTTCCTCTGTTAAACTCTAGAGCATAATTAATTAAGCAGAGTGGGTGTCTGTTTCTTGTTTTACTGGTATTTCAGTTTTATCATCTTCTGCATGCATTCTAGCACTCATTAGGTTTGGACAGATCACTCAAGAAATCTGTTTTTTTTCTGCTGTAGAATGGGGTACTAATACTTGTCCCACGTATTTGACAACAAGGTTATTATGATCCAATAGGAAAGCATATATGAAAACAGTCACTGTAAGGTGATAATTTGCTATTAAAAAAGTAATGAAGAGGGATTATCTCCTTGGTCATCCATAAATGTGTGTGCGTGCATGCCTGCCACCTTGAATTTGGCAACCAGGTATACAACTCTAAGTTTGAGGGTGGATCTCAGGATTTTGATTGATGATGATGAATGATACAGTGATGAATAGATTAAAGTGATGAAGAATGCTACTGGTCCTTTAGGACAACTCTATTTGTTCTGTGTAAGGTTCATTTGGGTGAAGCAGCTATTTGTGTAGACTGCTATTTTGTTCTACTTTATTAAGGTATTTTGTTCTACTTTATTTCATTTTCAGTGTCATTCAGAAAAAACTTTGAGCTGGTTTACAAGAACATGTACGATGCAACAGATTTATAATAAAATGAGGAGGTCCTAGCCAGTGTGGCTCAATTGGTTGGAGCGTCATCCCATAACTGAAAGGTTGAAGGTTTGATTCCTGGTCAGGACACATACCTAGGTTGCAGTTTCATTCCATTCCCCAGTCTAGGTGCGTACTTACAGAAGGCAGTCAATGCTTCTCTCTCGCATTAATGTTTCTCTCTCTCCAAGAAAAGCAATGCAATAATATCCTTGAGTGAGGATAAAAAATAATAATAATAATAAATTAAAGAAATAAAATGAGGAAATTGGGAAAGAGAAAACACATGTAGAGAAAATACAATAAAGCCATGTTGAGGCTAATGGGCAAAAACACAGATGATAGGGGCTTCTGCGATAGGTAGAGGTAGTTTACTTACTGAACTCTCCATGGGGACAGAACAGAGAGAGAAACATTTGTAACTTGTCCTGAGAAATTTCCTCAGTGGAGCAGATGAGGCCATGAAGTATACCTACACAACAGTGGTTTATGAAATAATTGTTTTTATGCTGTCTTTTAGTGAGTATCGATAACCCAGTGACATGTGTTCCATGCAGGCAGCTCTGAAGGGCTGACTTGAGCCAAGGACAACATTTAGAACATGTCCAGGAGTGGATAAGCTGCCTCTCCTCAGGCCGTCCTCTATATGTATTCTTTATTCCAGCTGGGAGCTGGCATCTCTCTCATCTATCATGATAGGATAGACAACTGTCCTATCATGAGAGTTAAGTATCTTCATAAGCAGTTAGCATTTCCTTCTCTTTCTTGGGTCTGGCATGTCTATTGCAAGGATCAGGCATGTTAATTGAAGTAGTTTTTTGTTGGAGAGGGCAGCTAAGAGCCATTTGTGATTTTTAGGCTTTCACTATGCTGGGAACCACTAGGAAATTGTGAACAGCTAGTAACTCATTTTGTGTTGGCTATTGTGTGACCACTGAGTGCTAAGTGATGGTTACTTTACTTTATAGCTTCTGGTGTCCATATCAAGTTTCTAGAATTTGTTCCTAGCATGAAATTGTTGCTAAATACTTTCTTTAGAGAATTTGACTTGAACCCTTTGCCTAATTTTCTGTTTTCTTGTTACTAGCTCTTGATACTATAAAAAAAATCTTGATAAGGACTGTGTTTTTAGAAATAGGGATTGTATTCTGTGCTTTAGTGGAATGCAGAAGGAGACTGTCTGGTTAAGGCAAGAGATTGTAGCACTGAAAGAGAAATGGCAGTGCCGTCCCTGGCACTTTCAGTAAGAAAAGAAAGGGAATGATAGGCTGGCTGTGGATTATATGAGGTGAGACCCCCAAAAACCTGGTATTTATTTATAAAATAGTATGTATTTATTTTTATATGTTTAAACTTCAGTCACCTTCAAAGTACTGTCTATTTGGTGCACTACACCTATTGAGACTCCTCTTTTTCCACTGTTCAAAACAGTTTTTGAAATGGTCGATTTTGATGCCTTGTGGTTCTGCCATTTTTTGTTTCATCTCTTCCACCTCGGCAAAACTTTTTCCTTTGAGGAATGTTTTTCATCTGGGTAAACAAAAAACAGTTGCTCGAGCAAGATTGGGTAAATTGGGGGTCATGCTGTTTTTGAACACTCAGCATGGTGTGGGCAAGTGTACTGTAGATCATCCATCATGAAATGGGCAAATGCATTGAAAGAGTTCAAAAAAATTCACTGAAGCTTAATGCAGCCTCTCACAACAACGCCAGCTGGCACACTGATACAGATGGGCTCCTAGAACACTCACCTAGTTGAGGAAGCCTGTACTACAAGAGGCCCACTCATCCAGATTTTTCAGGCCTCCTTTGTATTAAAGGAAGCCCTGCTCCTCACCTGACTTTATATCCCCTGAACCTAGAGAGATGATAGGTCTATTGTGGCAGTCATTTGAGGTAACTTTGGCAGCTGTGCGTATTTGGGGCCCAATGGAGAGATAGAAGACTGTTAAGCAACAATCATGGCTGTTCTGGCAGATTGCTTTTTACACTTACCCAGAACCAGCTCCACCAATGTCCATAGCCCAGTTTGTGTCCACATAAGTTGCTTGTGACAAGATTCTCATTAAGAATTTGGCACTAGAATTGGGTCAGAATAAGGCTATATTTGTGTTTCTGTGCATAGCCTGCATTTCTTATAGGCGGAAAGGTCTTACTATAATTAGAGTTAACTGCAGCAGTTAATGTGTACTAGGATTTGATGTGGGTTAGTTACTCCAGAAGTCACATCAACTATTTGACATCAGTTTTATTTTGTATCATGCGCTCCTCATGTAAAAAGGGACATGGACTATTATGCCTCGAATACTGATTTGATGTCAAAAACCTAGACGTCTGAAACCGAAAGGGTTTAGTGGTTTTGTTGTTAGAGTATACTTTTCTTCTTAGGTGCTTTAAGTACAATACCAAAGTCAGTTCATATTTTTCCTAAATATGAAATGTTTTCAACATATTATAAACATTTGCCATCAGCAAAATTGGATGAGGAAGTCTTACTCCTATATTTTAAGTAGAGAATCAAAGTCATATTAGAGAGTGACAGAGGTCACACATTGTGTCTGGGACACAGCTGAGGAGAGTACATTTTTATTACCCTGATTTTCTGATCTTATACTTATTATTTAGAAAACTTCAGCATATAATAGATGAAAAGCAATTTCATGAGTGGTCCCTGGAATGGTCAAATCCACCAGATGTTTTCCACATATCTTCTGAGGAGTTTATATGTCTTCTGTTCTGGCTGCCTCTGTTGAGAGGCAGAGTGACGTGGCAGTTAAGAGTATAGGTTCTGAAGACTCACTGCCTCACTCTGAGTATGGGTCTGACATGACATCTGTGCTGTATAACCGTCTAGGTGCTCAATGACTTTGTCTGTGAAATGAGATGATTTGAATTCCCACCATATTAATGAAGGAACATATCTGTATTATTTAGAGCAGTGCCTGGCACACTGTGAACACTCAAAATAGGTTGAGTGTTTTTATTTTAACTTTACTTATTATTATTAAAAGTGTGTCTTGCCTGAGAATTCATTACAGCATGAGACAGGCAGGTAGATAGGGGATGAAGGCTGGGAATCTAATCATTTTTAATATATGTTATTGATTATGCTATTACAGTTGTCCCATTATTCCTCCCTTTAGTCCCCTCTGCCCTGTACTCCCCTACCACCCACATCCTCCCACCTGCATTGCACCCCCCACCCCATTTATTCATGTCCATGGGTCATGCATATAAGCTCTTTGGCTTCACATTTCTTATATTATTCTTCTAAAAAGTTTATTTTATTGATTATGCTATTACAGTTGTCCCATTTGCCCCCTTTATTCCCCTCTACCCTGCACACCCCCTCCCACCCACAGTCCCCCCATTTAGTTCGTGTCCATGGGTCGTACATATAAGTTCTTTGGCTTCTACACTTCCTACACTATTCTTAACCTCCCCCTGTCTATTTTCTACCTACCACTTATGCTATTTATTCTCTGTACGTTTTCCCCCCTCTCTCCCCATCCCACTCCCCTGTTGTTAACCCTCCATGTGATCTCCATTTCTGTGGTTCTGTTCCTGGTTGTTTGCTTAGTTTGTTTTTGTTTCTTTTTAGGTTCAGTTGTTAATAGCTGTGAGTTTGTTGTCATTTTAGTGTTCATATGTTTGATCTTTTTCTTAGATAAGTCCCTTTAACATTTATTTTTTTTTAAAGATTTTATTTACTTATTTTTAGAGAGGGAGAAAGAGAGAGAGAGAAACATCAATATGTGGTTGCCTCTCACATGGCCCCCACTGGGGGCCTGGCCCGCAGCCCAGGCATGTGCCCTGACTGGGAATTGAACCAGCAACCCTTTGGTTTGCAGCCCATGCTCAATCCACTGAGCTATGCCAGCCAGGACATCCCTTTAACATTTCATATAATCAGGGCTGGGTGATGATGCACTCCTTTAACTTGACCTTATCTGGGAAGTGCTTTATCTACCCTTCCATTCTAAATGAAAGGTTTGCTGGATAGAGCAATCTGGGATGTAGGTCCTTGTCTTTCATGACTTTGAATACTTCTTTCCAGACCCTTCTTGACTGTAAGGTTTCTTTTGAGAAATCAACTGATAGTCTTATTGGACACTCCTTTGTAGGTAGCTATCTCCTTTCCTCTTGCTGCTTTTAAGATTCTCTCCTTCTCTTTAATCTTGGCTAATATAATTATGATGTGCCTTGGTGTGTGCTTCCTTGGGTCCAACGTTTTTGGGTCTCTCTGAGCTTCTTGGACTTCTTGGAAGTCTGTTTCTTTTGCTGGATTGGGGAAGTTCTCCTTCATTATTTGTTCAAATAAGTTTTCCATTTCTTGCTCTTCCTCTTCTCCTTCTGGCACCCCTATGATTCAGATGTTTGAATGTTTAAAATTGTCCTGAAGATTCCTAACCCTCTTCTCATATTTTTGAATTCTTTTTTGTTTATTCTGTTCTGGTTGAATGTTTATTTCTTCCTTCTGGTCCAAACCATTGATTTGAGTCCCAGTTTCTTTCCCATCACTGTTGGTTCCCTGTACATTTTCCTTTATTTCACTTTTCATAACCTTCACTTTTCCTCTATTTTGTGAGTATACTCAACCATTTCCATGAGCATCCCGATTACCAGTGCTTTGAACTGTGTATCTGATAGGTTGGCTATGTCTTCATCACTTAGTTGTATTTTTTCTGGAGCTTTGATCTGTTCTTTCATTCAGGTCTTTTTTTTTTTTGCTCTGGGAGCGCGTGTTACGTAGTGAGGGGTGGAACCTTAGGTGTTCACCAGGGTGGGGCAACCCACTTTACTGTGTTGTGATGCTGTATGTGGGGGAGGGGTCTGAGAGGGAACAGTGCCACTTGCTCTGCTCTCTGCTGGCTTTCAGTCACTTCTGCTGCTACCCACAAGCAAATTGGGCCCTTTTGGTGCTGATTCCTGGGTGGGTGGGTTTGTGTACATTCCAGGACCTGTGGGTCTCTCCAGCGACCTCTCCTGTGAGGCTGGGAGTTTGTCTCGCTGCTGCCTCAACCCTCACAGGTTTTTTTAGTCAGATGTTTTGAGGCTTTATTTCCCCACACTGGAACACTGGGTTGTGTGGTCTGTCTCACTCCCCACTTTTTCCTCCTGGTTTATCTGCACGTAAATGTGGGACCTCCAGATCCACCAGCTGCGGCTTCGCCTGGTCCGCCAGCATTCTTGCTGGAGTCCTCTCCACCCACCTGTCTCCGCCCCTCCTACAAGTCTGGATGAATGTTTCTTCTTTAACTTCTTGGTTGTTGGACTTCCCATATAGTTTGATTTTCTGGCAGTTCTGGTTGTATTTTGTTTTTAAATTTGTTGTTGTCCTTCTTTTGGTTGTGTGACGAGGCAAAGTGTTTCTGCCTATGTGCCTCCATCTTGGCTGGAAGTCTAGATTGCATTATTAAAGTTCATGCCGAGTATCTTTTGTTATATTATGATTGTTTGCAAATTTGTTGTGTACTATTGTGAAACCAGAGTGCTTAACTAGAAAACCCAGCATTAACCCCAACTTTGCCAAGTAGTGGTGAAAATATTGCTTTATCAAGATGTAGAAAGAAAAAGTTGTTTATTTGAAGAGTTAAGAAAAAAGGTGATATTCTATCCTCACCAAAAGGCTTATCATGGTTAGGGAAATGGTAATGTGCAGTTGCTGATCTAATCTAATTTTGAGTTTTGTTTTTAAAGCCACGAATTTTTATTTTGGTGCTTTTCAGGTATTCTTATAGTCTTCCTGGGGAGATTTATTTTTTGGGAGACATTGCTTACATTGTTGACTCCTCTGTATGAAATGTACTAGGCCATTTGTTGTTAATTTTGTGGTTGTATTAAATTCCATTCATTGCCTGGGTTGTGAGCACCGAAAGCAAACTTAGACAGAAGCAGGATCATTTGTAAGTCATGTAAGCTTTGAGCCTGAATGGTGGTTTTTATAAGTGTACTTTTGAAATGGGCTGAGATTCTATGCTGCATTTTGGGATCAGTAATTTAAACTTGGGGATCTTTGCCAGTTCTCTGGGAAAGCCCTTTCTGAGATCCTGGGCAGTTGTTATTCCAAAGCAAGCTCTTGGGGTGAGGCTGGCAGTGATATTGATAAATTACTCTTAAGATACTTGGAGCCGAAAGACAGGGCTTTTGTAATACCCTTCCAAGTTCCCAGGCTTCCCTGTGAAATCTGGAAGAGCTAATCTGAAAGGCCAATATTCTTTGGGGCAAGAACAGGAAAAGCTTGTCCCCTCCTTGATCCTCATGCATGTGTTTCTTGGAGGAAGCCAGGCCTGTAGGTCAGAGATGAGACAGAGAGCAGTACAGCTAGCATTTTTAGTCTTCCCCTGAGGCTACACAGATAGTTTCAAGGGTAACCTAGAATTGTCTATAGGCTGTTCATAGCTTACAGTGTTGTGGATGGGACCACTGTGTGCAAGAGCATAAGTTATATTTAATTTGGGTTTCAGCATCAAGTTGTCCTTTTTCAAGTAATTTTTATGGGAAGTGGTGGTTTCTCTGATAAGATTTCCATTGCAAGTTGAACAAAAAAGATGACGAAATGGGGTTATTACCTAACCAAATTGCCTCTTGTACAGAGAAGCTGAACTGGTGCTTTGCCTGGAGTTGGCCTGAAGTTTTCAGAAGCTCAATTGCTGCCTTTATAAGGCTGTGCCTGGGGTTGTATTTCCAATCTCTCTCAACTTTTGTTCCTGTGGAAGGGAGGAAGTGGAGCTGTGACAGATATATTGCCAGATAGCACACAATAGCACACAAAATGAGAAAGACATGGCATGAGCCATTCAGAGACAGATTTATGCTCTGTGCTGCCCTCAAACCATAGATCCATCTATTTCAAAGAAACAACCTGCCCGCTGTCTTATATTTCAGATGGAGATACAGCTTAGAAGAGAGATCCATGCTGACTCCTTCTGGTTTAGCCAGTGATGCTACACATTTTCTGTAGTCAGTTATTTCTGTGGGGATGGGAAAGTTTGTGTGACAAAGAAATGCCTGTCTCTAGAGGAGAAGTGGAAGAAGGGAGCTATCAGGGGAGAGTGTTTGGCCATGCTGTCACCTTAGTGAAGTGTATGCCTCCAAATTCTGCTGGTTTTTGTTGCAGTCCAGCCTGTATTAGGCATTGAAGATATTGTGTCTATTTCACAAGAAAAACAAAGCTACAGAGATTGTAATTGATCCAAGGCCATCGTGTTGGGACATTCATAGTTTCTTTTTGGTTTTCCCCATAGGCCTGTTTCCTGGTGGTGTGGCAGAATCTACACATGTGTGTTTCTTTCATTGATAGCACATGGGAAACAGACTTGCATAGTGGTAAATAGCAGGAGTTCTAGAACCTGTCCAATAGTGTTCACATCCAAGCTCAAGTGTGTCATAACTACATGATCTTTGTGTCTCAGTTACATTACCAGCAAAATGGTAACTTACCTTATACAGTGGTTTTAAGAATTAAATTGAGTTAACACATGTATAAGGGACTTAGATATAAGTGTTCAGTAATCTTTGCTATTACATTTTTGAAATGCATTTTGATTTCATGGAACATGAGTGGTGTGTGTGTGGTAGTGTTCTGCAAGCATTTCAAACGTAAAAAAAGAAAACTCTTCTTGCATTAAAATGTACTTGGCAGTTTTGGTAGTTTTAAGGAATGAAAAAATATTTTTGGGAATGGTCCGTAGTTGGAAGAAATCAAGAAAAGAGAATACTGTGTGTATGTAGTTTTGCACTTCTCCAAGGTAGACTTGTAAAATATATAATTGTATATCTATTGTCAGTAATCATTTATTCCAGGAAGGAGAAGCAAATTTTAGTTATATACAGTCCCTCCTGTGAGGTATTTTCATTTCATTTCATTTTATTTATTTAAACTGGATGAAATGGTTAAGTGTTACCTTAGTTGAGTGAATTTATAGACATGAGAAATTTTTTTAACACTCAGATACTCCTGAATGACATCAATTACCTTTCTTTGATTAAACTAGTTTCAGTTTTTTCTTTCAACATTGTGTATTTTTTAATGTGGACATTACAGTTTTTTTGGTCAGTTGTGTTTTTGGATTATCATAGACTTTTTTCTGTTATATTGGAAAAAATAACTGCATGTGTGTGTTATTCTGAGAGTGAAATAGGTTCAGGCATGCTGCCTTACACTAAGTAGAAGTCCCTTAGTAGTTCTCCAGAAGAAACTCTTTGGTTCAAGTCATTCATTGGCTCATTTGTAAATATCTAAGTAGTGTTGTATAGGTAGGGGAATCTTCAGAATAGTCATAGTATTTTGACAAATACACTGATTCAATGTGAGTTCAAATAAAGTCTGGTATGAATTTACTTTAAACAGCTACTTAATATGAGTAATCCCAGGTCTATTGTTTGTCATACTTTTTTTATTAAAGCTTCCCCCCCTCATTTTGAAGATTTATTGAGTTATCTAATCATTTTACTACATTCAGAAATATAATAAATACTCTTATATTTCCTCATTAAAGTTATACTCTATTTTCCAAACACTTCAGTGACATTTTCGTTGAACAGATCTATTTCATTTACTGCGGAATTTTCACAAAGCACTTGTTCTTTTCCAGAGCAGAAGTGGTTAATTTTATCTGAGATGTATTTGCTTTTCTGATAATATAGTAGTCACTGTTCACACATAAAAATATACTTGCACAAATTGTGACATTTAATGAAGTTTTGCATCGTTTAACTGAAGTAATATGTTTAACACCTTTTTTTTATTGTTCAAATACAATTGTCTCCATTTTCACCCCACAATGCCACCCCTTCCCAGCCCTCTCCACCTCCCACCCTTGAACCCAGCACACACCTTTGGCTTTGTCCATGTGTCCTTATACATGTTCCTTGAGGCCCCCCACCCCCATTATCCCCTATTATCCCTCTCCCTCCTCCTCTCTGATTACTGTCAGATTGTTCTTTATTTCAATGTCTTTGGTTGTATTTTGCTTGCTTGTTTGTTTCGTTGATTAGGTTCCTGTTAAAGGTGAGATCATATGGTATTTGTCTTTCCCCCGTTAGCTTGTTTCACTTAGCATAATGCTCTCCAGATCCATCCATGCTGCCTCGAAGGGTAGGAATTCCTTCTTTCTTTCTGCTGTGTAGTGTTTCATTGTGTAAATGTACCTCAGTTTTTTGATCCACTCATTTACTGATGGGCACCTAGGTTGCTTCCAGCACTTGGCTATTGTGAATTGTGCTGCTATGAACATTGGGGTGCATAGGTTCTTTTGAATTGGTGTTTCAAGATCCTTAGGGCATAATCCCAACAGTGGTATTACTGGGTCAAAAGGCAGTTCCATTTTTAGTTTTCTGAGAAAATTCCATACTGTTTTCCATAGTGGTTGTACCAGTCTGCAATCCCACCAACAGTGCACTAGGGTTCTCTTTTCTCCACAACCTCTCCAACACTTGTTGTTTTTTGATTTGTTTATGATGCCCATTCTATTCTGACTGGTGTGAAGTGGTATCTCATTGTGGTTTTAATTTGCATCTCTCTGATGGCTAGTTTTGTTGAGCATCTTTTCATATGTCTCTGGACCCTCTGTATGTCCTCCTTGGAGAAGTGTCTGTTGAAGTCCTTTGCCCAAATTTTAATTAAACAATTTTTTTTATTGTGGTAAAAAAGCATATTACATTTTCATTTTAACCATTTTTAAGTGTGTAGTGATATTGCTGTGAAATAAATTTCTAGAACTTTTTCATCTTGCCATTCTGAAACTCTGTAGTAGCGATTTCTAACCAGTGTGCCACAAGCTTTTTTTTTAAACATGTAATACCTGACTCTTTAGTCAGGGGCCCTAACTTATTTTCCCTTAGATTGTCAAATAAAACAGTGACAACAGCCAGTATAACAATAGCCTTCTGGTGCAAATAGATCAATATTATACCCATTTTTTTGTAAGATTGGCCACAAGTATATTTTTTGCTGTGCTGCAGAATTTTTGTAATTAGTTTGTGTGTGACATTCGATGAAAATGGTTGAAAGTTGCTACTCTATACCTGTTAAAAAACAACTCCCTCTTTTGCCCTCCCCTTCGCCCCCATTAGCCCTCTTCTACTTTCTTTTTCTATGACTTTGACAGATTGTCTTTGTCTTTTTCTGATTGTTTTTTTTCACTTAGCATAATATCTATGTTCATCCAGGTTGTAGCATATAACAGGATTTTCTTTCTTTTTACAGCTATTCTTCCATTGCATGTGTATGCCGCATTTTGTTTACCCATTCATCCTTTGATGGGTGTTTGGATTGCTTTTACCTTATGGCTGTTGTGAGTAGTGCTGCTAATTACTATAGGTGTGCAATAACTCTTCAAGTCCATGTTTGAGTTCTTTCAGATATCTACCCAGAAGTGGTGTTGCTGGACCATATAGCACACCTATTTTTAAGTTTTTGAGGAACCTCCATTCTGTGGTTGCACTATTTCACAATCCCACCAAGCATGCACAAATATTCCTTAGGCCTGTCTTTTAACCACGTATCCAAAACTGATATAATGGTTCCATGGAGAACAGTGTATCTGTGAGAAGGGGTTAGGATGTCTTGTTTCAAGTTTGATCAGACCCTTGAAATCAGCCTCATCAGTACTGATTAATCATTTGCTAAGGTCATACTGCTAGACCAAGGCCTGTAAATTGGCACCGAATTGTGCACAGAATGTTGGCCTGGGTGTTTGGAGACTTGGGCTGCAGTTGCTGTGAGTGAACTTAGTCAAATCACCTCAGTACTCTGCTCCCCACCCTTCTCATCTGTAAAACGTGGAGGTTGTACTTTTCCCTTATCTTACCTATTCCAGAATCCTGTTGTCCATTCCAAGCATCTAGAAAAGATACTGTGTATAGTTTGGTGTAATTATCTGATAGATCACATTTCTCTTACCACAAATTTAGGTTCTGTTCTTTGTTAAACATTTTCTGTTTTTCTTACTCTTTTTCTGTCACAGACAACTAAGTGATGAGGAGGGAGACTTGTGGTTGAGAATTCTGTCACTGATGCAGAAGGCCAGAGCTCAAATCCTTTCTCTTCCATTTACTAGATATGTGTCCTTGGACAATTTAATGAACCACCATGACTCAGTTTCTCCATCTGTGAAATGGAGATAATAGTACTCTGGTTTTTGTGAGGTATAGATGAGTTAATGCAAGACTAAGGTGCTTTGCATGGTGCCTTGCATGTCATAAGCACTCAATAAGCTTAAATTCTAACTAATTATGTTATAATATCCTAGTTATGATAGGAGTAAATGAATGAGGTCATCTTCCATTAGAACTCCACATCTGGATAACATTATACTTCCTGAGGATATTGTTGCTTTACAGTATACCTCTGTAGGTGGGGAGGATACCCTTACTGTACAGGTGGAAAACTTGAACATCGAACATCAGAGATTATGCTTTATATGCCTGGTATTAAAACTTCATTCTCATCATTGCAGCTCATTTCTTCCTTGTCTGTCACATTGTCCCAAACTTAATGACCATAAGGCCTCATGTGAATGAGATTTAATGTTAGGATCTGGTGAGGACTCTTTCTGTTTTCTTTGCTCTTTTGTTAGCAGTCAACTTTCCAAGTTGACTTGGAAAGGATCATTTTGGTTTCTCTGCAGACCAAGGTCTAGCTGCTCAATCCTGGTGGCTGGGAAAACACTGGGTATTTATATCCTTTTAGAAATCTAACATAGTATCGATACTAGCTTTTTTAAGTACTTATTTACACAGCCGCTTTAGAAATCTGATTTACATATTTAACTTAGGCAGTCTTTAAAGGTGGGTAGATCTTGCATATGTCTGCTGCAGGTTGCAGCAGTGTTGTGATTATTCAGCCATTGCATTTTCTGTTAATCATTACAGAGGTGGAGAGGGGACAGCCCATCCAGAAAAAACAAAGCCTCTCCTTGAAGAGTCCTCAAGTCATGCTCAACAGATAATGGTGGTCATGCTGGAACCTGCCTAGTTGTTTTCCCAACTGTAACATGAAGGGCCTGCACCAGGGGATATTCAAAGGCCTTTCAAGTTCTAAGAGTCAGACATCTTGAGACTGGAAATAGCTCCATAGGTTCTGATGACGTGATGAAGACCCTCCTTGAGGGGAAGTATTTTAACTGTGTGCCTTGAGGAGAAGGAGGTGTGAGGAGATGAGGTAGGCATTGGAGGAGCATCTGGAGAAAGGAGAGACCAGTGAGGATCTCATTTATAGATAGTTATCCCTTCTAGAGTGCTTGAGAGGCAGTTGTACCTTGGGACAAGGGCAAGCTCTTCTCTGAACTGACAGCTCCATCAGTCCAAAGGAGCCTTCTCTGGTGACTCTACTGTGGTCCCACAGTAGGACCAAGGCCTGCTGCCCTGGTTCATAACTTCGATAGAGGAATTCACAGATCTGTGTACCCCTCTGTTTTTTTGCTAGCACTGACTTCACACCCTGTTGCCGTTTATGTTTTTGATGAATGATTAATTAGAAAAATAATCATTTGTAAATTATGAGTGAACCAGACATTTGGCCCTGCCTGTGGGGAAATGGTGCCTCTGAGCTGGATGTAGCTTGCAGCCAGTACATCAGAGCAGCAGTATTCCCAGACCGGAGATGAATTTACATGAAGTTCCTTTTCAGCATGTTAATGACTGTTACAGCCGAGTAACTACTGAACAATAATAGCAAATGGAAAGACTAAATATTTAATGCCTCTATATCATTTTTAGCTTTCTGCAAAATTTGCGTTTTGATTTAGGAGTGAACTGAGGGAATCTTGGACATTCTAGGCAGTGTTAGCTTGCTTGAGTTACATTCTTTGTTTCATTTTCTTTCTTTGTCCTTAATTGAATTAGAAAGATAAAGTGAGATGTTGCTGAGGTGGATTTCACTAGGGAAGTGATTTTTCTGTAAGTTTTAGGTCACAAGATGCTTCTTTCCTGGCAGTTTGAATCTATATGTCCGGTCAGCATCATCGATTAAATGCCTGATGTGTATAGAGGCCTGTATTGTCTTTAAAGTTACAGCTTTCATCATACTACTTTCCTGCTTTGAAACTTCAGTGACTCCTCAATGTTTCTAGAATGAAAGCTGTACTTCAACAGCCTGGTTTTTAAGGGCCTCAATGCTATGACCCCAGCCTGCTTTCCAGTCCTGCTCCCTCAGGCAACTCCATGTGGACCCTTTCCTTACTCTAGTGTGGTTGACTCCATATCCCTGTAGTATACTAGAGGCTTTCTCACCTCTGCATCTCTGCTCAAATCATTCTGTAGCATGAAATAACCTTGTCTTTTTCTCTGCCTATCTAAAGCCTACCCTTTCTCCAAAGCCCAGTTTTGGATGTTTCTCTGACTTCATAGGAAAACTCCTTTTGAAATATAGAGAAAATTAAAGTGGGTCACAATTTTCTATTCTCTCTATTGCCACCTGTCTACCTTAGGGAATTCAGAATGAGTACTACTTTTCCCCACTTCCTGCTTGGCCATCTTACTATTCCAGACAAACTAAGATGTTTGTTCAGGTGGGCAAGTTGTTTTTGACTACAGAAATTTTTGAGAATTAGAGTTGAGTTCAGCAGGGAAACTGAGCTTAAGGATGGTGCCATGTTTTCTGAGATCAGAGGGTTTTGACACAGAAGTTTTTTAGTAGGACATTGACTTCACAAATTGATAACATTCATAAAAAGTCTTGCTTCAGTCTGAGGCTGCCGTGGTAGAAGTAAGATATTTAGAGAAATACTCCAGGTCTTTTTACTCTGTTGTTGAAATTGTCTTGGAGTGTTGAGTTCAGACCCAGGTAAAATTATAAAATTCAGAGAAAATGATCAGGATGGTGAGGTGGACCTGCAAACCTGAAGGCTGTGTGGGCAGAAGAGAGCAAGGGAGGTTGTGTCCTCTGTGTTTAAGTATTCAAGAGGCTGTCTTCAGGAAGAAAGGTATATTAGATTTCATGTTTGGAACTATGGAGTGAAAACAAAGATTGCTGGAGGTAGGATATAGGAAGACAGGCATCAGATCAGTATAAGAAATACTTGCTCAAAGTGAAATTCCTCAGGAGGTAGTAATTTTCCCAAGTGTGAAGGTATATGCACACACAAGACAATATTATAATCTTAAAGATATATGGCTTTATAGTGAAAGGACCACAGATGCTGGGATGGAAGACCTTTAGAATAGGTCATTTTCTCCTCAAGGGCAAAATCTTTACCTTAGGTTTTTGAGAAGGATTCAGTAGAAAGTAATAAACCTCACTGTACCAAAAAAAAATAGTAATAAATCCTGACAAGGATAAAGAAACAAGAGATACAGTTTACTGAATTGATACTGAAATGATGGTGAAAAGCATGAAATCTAGAACAGGGGATTCTTAACATTAGGTTCAAGGATGTTAGAGAGTAGGATATAAGAATGAGGATATATTGGGTTGGCTAAAATGTCCATTATGTTTTTTTCTGTAAAATAAAATACACATTTTTCATTTCCACCAGTAACTTTATTGATTTGAATATTTTGAGTATGTCAGCTATCTCCTGCTATTGGCTTCTAGTGAGTAGAGGCCAGGGGTGCTGCTAAACATCTTCCAATGCATAAGACAGCCCCACAGCAAAGAATTGTTTGGCCAAAATGTCAGTAGTACCAAGACACTTTGCAAACCACTTCTTTTTTTATGGTTCAGTTACAATTGTCTTGCCTTTTCCCCATTGCTGTCCCCTGCCCCGTTCTGCCTCCCCCGACTCCCATAGTCAGTCTCCTTCATTGTCCATGCCTATAAGTTCTCTATTCATGTTCCTTGACTTGCCCCTTCCCCTTCTTTCCCCTGTTATCTCCCACCCTTTTCCCCTCTGGTCACTGTCAGTTTGTTCTTTACTTTAATGTCTTTGGTTTTATTTTGCTCATTTGTTTGTTTTGTTGATTAGGTTCCGCTTATAGGTGAGATCATATGGTATTTGTCTTTCACCACCTGACTTATTTCATTTGGCATGATACTCTCTAGTTCTATCCATGCTGCCTCGAAGGGTAGGAACTCCTTCTTTCTTTCTACTGTGTAGTATTCCATTGTGTAACTGTACCACAGTTTTTTTATCTACTCATTTACTGATGGGCACTTAGGTTGCTTCCAGCACTTGGCTATTTTGAATTGTACTACTATGAACATTGCGGTGCATAGGTTCTTTTAAGTTAGTGATTCAGGATTCTTAGGGTATAATCCCAGCAGTGAAATTGCTGGATCAAAAGGCAGTTCCATCTTTAGTTTTTTGAGGAAATTCCATACTGTTTTCCACAGTGGCTGCACCAGTCTGCATTCCCACCAGCAGTGTTTTAGGGTTCCCTTTTTTCCACAACCTTGCGAGCACTTGTTTGTTAATTTGTTAATGATGGCCATTCTGACCAGAGTGAGGTGGTATCTCATTGTGGTTTTAAGTTGCATTTCTCTGATGGCGAGTGATGTTGAGCATATTTTCATGTGCCTAAGGGCCCTCTGTTTGTCCTCCATGGAGAAGAGTCTGTTCAGGTCCTTTGCCCATTTTTTAAAATTAGATTGTTTGTCTTCCTGGATTGGAGTCTTGTGAGTTCTTTATATATTTTGGAAATCAAACCCTTGTCCAGGGTATCATTGGCAATTATGTTTTCCCATATGGTTGGTTCCCTTTAATTTTGTTGATGTTTTCTTTAGCTGTGCAGAAGCTTTTTCATTTGATGTAGTCCCATTTGTTTATTCTTTCCTTTATATCCCTTGCCTTAGGGAATGTATCAGTGAAAATATTGCTGTGTGAGATATCTGAAATTTTCTTGCCTATGTTCTCCTCCAGGAGTTTTATGGTATCACAACTTGTATTTAAGTTTTTCATCCATCTTGAGTTTATTTGGGTGTGTGGTGTAAGTTGGTGGGCAAGTGTCATTTTTTGGCATGTCTTTGTCCAGATCTCCCAATACCATTTATTGAAGAGGCTATTTTTACTTCATTTTTATGTTCCTGCCCCCTTTGGTAAATACTCACTGATCATATTGACATGGGTTTATTTCTGGGCTCTCTATTCTGTTCCATTGGTCTGTGAGTCTGTTCTTATGTCAGTACCAGACTGTTTTGATTATACTGGCCTTGTAATAGAGTTTGATACCTGGTATGGTGATCCCTCCTACTTTGTTCTTCTTTCTGAAGATTGCTGAGGTTGTTTGGGGTTGTTTATTGTTCCATATAAATTTTTGAAATATTTGTTCTGTATCTGTGAAATATGTCCTTGGTATTTTGATGGGGATTGCTTTGAGTAGTATGGACATTTTGATGATGTTAATTCGTGCAATCCATGAACACGGTAGTATATACTTTCATTGATTTGTGTCGTCCTTAATTTTTTTCTTCAGTGTTTTTGTAATTTTCTGAGTACAGGTCTTTTACCTCCTTGGTTAAGTTTATTCCTAAGTATTTTATTTTTTCATGTTGCTTTAGGAAGTGGGATTTTCTTCCTAATTTCTGTTCCTGATATTTCATTAATAATGTACAAAAATGCTTTCAATTTCTGAATATTAACTTTGTATCCTGCCATTTTGCCAAGTTCATTTATTAGTTTGAGTAGTTTTTTGGTGGAGTCATAGGCTTTATTATGTACACTATCATGTCATCTGCACAGAGTGACAGTTTTACTTCCTCCTTTCCAATTTGGATGCCTTTTATTTCTTGTTCTTGTCTCGTCATGGTGGCTAGAACTTGTAATACTTTATTAAATAGAAGTGATGAAATTAGACACCCTTGTCTTGTGTCTCCTTTTAGGGGGAAAGCTTTTAGTTTTTGCCTGTTGAATATGATGTTGGCTATAGGTTTCTTGTGTATGGCTTTTATTTATTTATTTTAAAAAGATTTTTATTTATTTATTTTTAGAGTGAGGGGAAGGGAGGAAGAAAAAGGGGGGAGAGAAACTTCAGTGTGTGGTTGCCTCTTGCACGCTCCCTGTTGGGGACCTGGCCTGCAACCCAAGTCATGTGCTCTGACTGAGAATTGAACCAGTGACTCTTTGGTTTGCTGTCCAGGACTCAGTCCACTGAGCCATACCAGCCAGGGCTGGCCTTTATTATGTTGAGGGTATGCCTCCTCTACTCCCACTTTGCTGAGTGTTTTTATCATAAATGGGTGCTGTACTCCTATCAAATGCTTTTTCAGCATCTATAGATATGATCATGTGGTTTTTGTCTTTCATATTGTTTTTGTGATGTATTACACTTATTGATTTGCCTATATTGTATCATCCTTGCATCCCTGGGTTGAATCCCACTTGATCATGGTGTATGATCTTATTAATGTATTGCTGAATGTGGTTTGCAATATTTTGCTGAGGATATTAACATCTATGTTCATCAGCGATATTGGCCTGTAGTTTTGTTTGTTGTGTCTTTATCTGGTTTTGGAATTAGGGTAATACTGACCTCATAGAAAGAGTTTGGGAGTCTTCTCTCTTCTTGGATTTTTTGGAATAGTTTGAGAAGAATCAGGTTTAGCTCTTCCCTAAATGTTTGGTAAAATTCTTTTCTGAAGTTGTCTAGCCGAGGGCTTTTGCATGCCTGGAGTTTTTTTTTTTTAATTTTATTTATTTTTATTTTTATAGAGAGGGGAAGGAAAGGAGAGAGGGAGAGAAACATCAATGTGTGGTTGTGTCTCTCACAACCCCTACTGGGGACCAGGCCACAACCCGGGCATGTGCCCTGACTGGGAATTGAACCAGCAACCCTTTGGTTTGCAGGCCCACACTCAATCCACTGAGCTACACCAGCCAGGGCTGGAGTTTTTTGATTACTGCTTCAATTTCACTAGCTGTTACTGGCCTATTCAGGCTTTCTGCTGCTTCTTGACTCAGTTTGGGAGGATTATATGTTTCTAGAAATTTGTCCATTTTTCCCAGGTTTTTACATTTCTTGGCATATAGTTGTTCATAGTAATTTCTTAAGATCCCTTGTGTTTGTGTGGTATCAATTGTAATTTCTCCTCTCTCACTTTCTGATATTATTCATTTGGGTCCTCTCTGTTTTTTTCTTGATGAATCTGGTTAAAGGCTTGTCAATTTTGTTTATCTTTTCAAAGAACCAACTCCTGGATTTATTGATCCTATGAATTGTTCTTTTAGTCTTATGTTATTTAATTCTGCTCTGGTCTGGTCTTGATTACTTCCTTCCTTATGCTCACTCTGGGCTTTGTTTGTTGTCATTCCTCTAGTTTTTGTAGATGTAGGGTTAGGTCTTCGTTTTTTGAAAAGTTTCTTTTATTGGTGGGCCTGTATTGCTATGAACTTCCCTCTCAGGACTGCCTTTGCTGTATCCCATAGGTTTTGGGTTGTTGTGTGTTCATTTTCACTTGTTTCCAGACACTTTTTAATTTCTTCCTAGATCTCATTGTTTACCCATTCATTGTTTAATGTTATTCCATCTCCATGGATTTGAATGCTTTTGAGTTTTTTCCTTGAGATTGTTTTCTAATCTGAAGCCATTGTGATCTGAAAAAATTCAGTGCAATTTTAATTTTCTTCAATTTGTGGATGCTTGTTTTGTGTCCTATCATGTGGTCTATCTTTGAAAATGTTCCATGTGCATGTGAAAAGAATGTATATTGTATGTCTTTGTGGTGAAAGGTCCTGTGTATAGCAGTCAAGTCCATTTGATCTAGCTTGTAGTTCAGTGCCACAATGTCCTTGTTGATTGTTTGTTTGGAAGATCTGTCAATTGTTGACAGTGGGGTGTTAAAATCCTCTACTATAAAATCCCCTACTGTGTTGCTGTCTATATCTTTCTTGAAGTCCTCCAAGATTTTTCTTATATATTTGGGTGTTTCTGTGTTGACTGCATATAAGTTTACAGTGTTTATAGCTTCTTGATGGATTCTTGTCTTAAGAATTATGAAGTGTTCTCCCTTGTCTCTTTTTGTGGCCTTTGTTTTAAAATCTTTTTTGTCTGATACAAATATTGCTATCCCAGCTTTTCTTTTTCAGGTCTGTTTGCTTGGAATATTTTTTTCCATTACTTCACTTTCAGTCTGTGTACATCTTTTGTTCTGAGGTGGGTCTGTTGTAGAGAGCATATATATGGATCATGTTTTCTTACCCACTCAGCTACCCTATGTCTTTTGATTGGAGCATTTAACCATTTACATTTAAGGTTATTATTGATAGGTACCTATTCATTGTCATTCTCCCCCTTTGTGCTTGTATTCCTCTCTCTCTCTCTTTTTCTTCATCTTCTTAAAGCAGTCCCTTTAGCATGTCTTGTTGCATTGCTGGTTTGGTGGAGGTGTACTCTTTTAACCGTCTTTTGTCTGAGAAACTCCTTCACCTTCCATTTTAAGTGACAGCCTTGCTGGGTATAGTAGTCTTGGTTGCAGGCCTTTGCTTTTCATTACTTGGAGTATTTCTTGCCATTCCCTCTGGCTTGTCCAAACCACTTTTTGTACATTCTGTTAGTCACAGCATCTTCTCCACACACTGTGCACATCTTTTTCTGCATCTCTGTTGTGTTTTTAACCTTTCTTGAAATAATAAAGCATAATATACCTAAAATGTTGTGTATCATCTTCCATCTTCAATATTAAAATAGCTGCAAAAAAATTCAGCAATTTGGCAAGTTTTTAAAAATATGCATGCTGATACAACAGCTGTCACAATATAATCTAACAAAATTGTTTTGGATGACGTTAAAGACAACTACCGTATTTTTCAGACCATAAGACGCACCTAGGTTTTAGAGGAGGAAAATAGGAAAAAAATTTTTGAAGCAAAAAATGTGGTAAAATGTTTAATAACATAAATAACATAATATTTCATCAATGTAAATGTAAACCAAACTCAGCAGCAAAATTAACAACCATTATTCCCCCCAAATTTGGGGGTGTGTGTCTTATAGTCAGAAAAATACGGGTAAGTACTATTACAGCCATCATATGGAAAAAAATTAAACAAACTTTTTGGTCAATCCAATATTTGCAGAATTTTCAGGGAGTCATAAGTAGTTTCAAAAAGATACTCAATATGAGCCTTTGTGTATTTGGGAAACTTTGGAAAAGTGAGAGCAAAATTGTTTCAGCACAAGTACTTTGGATTTGTAAGGGCTTTATGAATTAAGAAATATGCCCCTGGATGCAAATTTTAATGCATGTGTGTATCTTTCTGTGGAGATGATTATAGCTTTTGTCAGATTCTCAGAAGTGGCTCTGACTCAGGAAAGGTTAATAATTACTGATCTGGAGTAGTTCTCAAATTTTTTGGACTTAACTCACTTAGGTGAGGCAGAGGCTCCTTATCTCACCTTTACTGTGCAACATCAAGATAAACAAATACTAGTGTTAGCCACTTATGCACGATTTTATTTTATAAAGCAGTGTATTCCATAAGCTTTAAAAAATGTAATTCTGTTGTACTTGCTTTGGTTGTAGATGGCAGGTTTTTTAAAGAACATGAAATCACAGAAGGTTTACTATTCCAAGTAATTTTTTTTGGAGGTGCGCTTGTATATATCTGCTTTAGCTGTAGGGGTTTGTATTCTTATTTTTACCACAGCACATATATATCTTAAGGTCTCATTATTGAAAATTACAGGACAAAAATATAAATGTAAATAGCAACTACACATTGTGAAATTAACCACATAATATTCAACGAATCAAATTTCTAGTGATAACATTGAACTAATAGTAATTTATAATTAAAAAGCAGGAATAGGAGTGTTGTAAAACTATAAGTGAGTCAGACAACACTGATGTTACACCTCATCTTTTCAGAGTATTGTGAGAATTCTGAGAGTCCCAATGTTAATGTGTGAGAGTGCCCGGTAGACAATTTGCAGTGTTGGAGAACTGTCCAAGTTTGGTAGACCAATTTCAAGTTTTTTGTATACTGTAACTTGCTGATTTTAACTTACCTATATAGATTTTAGGAACCCCTTAACTCACTTATTAGGTAACTAGTAAGTAGCTCTTGGTCATTTAAAAGAAGATGAATATCTGTGTAATTGCACATTTGCCTTTGAGAACTGGAGAAAGATTTATAGATCAGTTATGTATCTTAACAGGAATTCTCCTGTGGTCACCCGTAGTTTCAGGTCTAGGACCCTGTTTAAGAAACACTAGTCAATCAGATCAATTTATAGTTGTGGTAAATGATACTAGACATTTTCAGGGAGCATTAATATACAGGAGACTATCCAAATAATGGCCTTCTTTCCTTTTTTTTCTTTTTTTAAGATCAGCCTTAATGCTTCTGATAACCAGATACCTTTTTTTCCTGATACCCCTTTATTTACCAATGCCCTTAAACCTGTCCCTGAAGTAAGACCAGCAGCTGTGCATGAATAATTTTTCCCCTTTCCTTTGCTGTGCTCCTCCTATTAAATGGAAATACCCCAGCACTTTCTTCCCTCTTTGAAAACACAAAAGAGGATTAGGCTATATAATGGACTATTTATGTGTCAAATTAAACGTTTTACTCTGAGGCTGTTTTTGAGTTATATGAGCAGTAAAAATATGTATTAAGCTGCCAAGCCTTTTAAAAAATGCATATTATTTAGCTGATAGCCTGTAACAGTATGATGGACTCATAATGGTAGTTTGAATAAACATACATTTGAACAATTTATGAAACTTATGTTTCCATGTGTATTAAATAGCCTGCGTAGGGAGTGACCAAAAGTTATCACCAGTTGACAGCTACTGTCTGATGACCAATTTGAAATGATTTGTGGATTCCCTTCAGTGTGGAATAAGCAGGTTTCTTGTCAGGGGAGCAGACTGTAATCAGCAGTATGTGGGGACTCAGCCCTGGATGAGGCATTGGGATAAACTGTCTCCACTCCACAGTGAGCTGCACTGTATATTCACATGTGTGGTTTATTTTATTTCACTTTGTATTTTGAAATTTAAAATTATGTTCACAGAATATAGGCTGTGTATAACAAAACGTTCTGTTTGGGGAAGAGGGACCATGTTTATTTCTTTGGCATCTTTTTCTCTTGTGCGGTGATCTTGCAATTGTCTGCACAACGATCATGTCTATCAATAAAAAATATTTTTAATTCACCTGTAAATTGTATACATATTTAGACATATAAGTCTCACATAAAAACAGAAGTTTAAAGTATTGAGATTAAAAATAAGTATACATAGATGATCTTATTTTCTTTTTGGACCTGAATGAATCTTCTTGTGTACCCCCTGGGACATACACATCTTGTATCTAATCTATGGCTGGCATTTGTGTAGCAGAAATGGCACCATGGGTTGCAAGCTATTTTTTTGGCATGATACTCATAAACTTGGGCAGGTCTTTTAACTGGCTTGAGCCCCATTTTCCTCATTTGTAAAATATAGCTACCTGCTTGAGGGATTGTTATAAAGATTACTGATAATAAATGTCAGGTGTTCACTTCCGCCCTTGCCAGGAAGTTACTTCCTCTAAGAGGCCTTCTCTGACCCTGTCTAAAATAGTTCCTCCCTCTCTTCAGTCACTGTGATGCTTACTCTGCTTTACTTCCATTAAAATATTTTTTTACCATATTAATTAATATTGCATGTTTCCACCGGATTGGAAATTTTGTGAGAGGAGGGACATTTTTTCCATTCACTGTATCCATAGCTTCTAGAGCAGTGCATGATACACAGTATATAATCAATAAATATTAGTTGAGAGTTGAATGTTGATCACTTAGTAAGTTGATTAATAAATAGACACCATTATTTTTCATTGAGCGCCCTGTACATACTTGATGCTCTAGATAGAATTAGTAATTTCTAAGTATGGTTTACTTTCAGTGGGATCCAAGGTAGGAGGTAATTTCCTGGGGAAGGATGGATTTTTTTCTTTATTACTGCCAGTGTTTACCAAGCTGAGTTTAGACATGAAGTCAGGAGCCCTGGATCTGAGCCACGTGAACCGACCCTTGTGTGGTTCTGATGCCTCACCTTGGTCACATTAGTTCCCTGCCATGGCCCATCATGCTATCCAGCTGAGAACTTCGGTGGGGCCTATGGTGACAGGTGCCCAGTGGATGTGCCTCAGGGAGGGCAGTGGCATTGCTGGTCCACCAGGAAACACCTGAGCGCTACAAAACTGCTTGCTCCTAGGGGTAAGGAAGACTACTTCAGTGTTCTCTACCGGTATTTCAGGTCTGTAGAGAGGACAAAATATAGTTTCTTGCGTGGTTGACAGTGAGTACAGGAAAGAACCACACCTTCGGAAGACCCTTTTCTTGGCTGTTCTTTGCAATGATGAATTGTTATAGAAACACCTGTCATCTCTAAGGCCCATCATTTTTAAGGCAACACTTCTGATAGGGCTGTGCAATAAAAGCTTATGAAGTGTTTTACAGTGATGTTCTAGGAACATATTTATGTTGTGATTTAATAGGAGAAATGAATGAATATAGATTGGGGACTTCTTACATAGATGAACCATTACATATGCAGGTAAGTAGCTTGCAAGCATTAAAATGTCATTAAAAATTTCTTATGTCTTTCAACTTGGTTATCTGTTATCTTTGCAGTTGATGTGGATTTGTGCTCTAAGTTTTCCTAAAAGGGGAGATGGGAAATGTTTTCTTGGATCAGCTGATACTATTCTGAATTTGACCATTTAAAAGGGTCATGGTGTAGATATCAGTCTGGGTTGTGTTGTAGATGAGGGTCAGGGGAAGATTTGTTTGTCCTCTTCTGGCCCATAACCTCCAACAATCCACTTGTTAAGGGAGTTTTATGTTGTGCAAGGTGATCAAGGTCATATTATTAGTCCTATTTTCCAGGCTTGGGTGAAAATTTAAATAGAACAGTTTTATAAAACCATGGAAGTTCTGCCATTCAAGGGCTTGGTGGAGAATGCACTGCTTGAAAGACCTTTTGTGAAGGTAATCTCCTTCAAAATTAATTAAAAAGCATTAGAATCCTGCTCTTTTTCTAGTGGCATTTTAAAGGGTCATGGTAGATGGAAATGATGGGGAAATCATTGTACCATAAAAAGAGTGAGAGGTTTGGAGCTGTATAAACCTTAATATAAACCTTGACTCTGCCATCGATCATCTGTGCTGCAATAAGTGAGTAACTTAAGCTTCCTGAGCCTCAGTTTCTTTATCTGTAAAATTAGGATATTTATTTCATATAATTGTGAAGACTTTATGAACAGGATGTGAGAACATCTGTCACTGTCTGGTGTGTTTTTGACATTCAGTAAATTTTGGCATCTCATCTCTCCCTTTTGTGGGCAAAGCCACAGGAAGTTTTTGGCAAATGAGGAACTTACTTGGTACTAGAGGGATATTGAATTCATGCCATGATTTTTTTTTGTTTGTTTTTCTGTACAAGCATGGGATTCTAGAAATAAAAATAGTATAATTTTTTCCATCCGCCATAAAAATACTTCTTGGTTTTTGGCAACAAAAAAGACTAATTTGTTGCTTCTGGATGTGTGTTACTTTTTGTCTGTTAAGGTAATATGTTGCTTGTCACAGGGACTGGAACCTTTCCTCTCACCCCCTAGATTCCTGCAATTTCTTGTGGTGTTATTTTATAGAACTAGAGAGTGTTGGAGTTAGAGGAGATGCACTGGTGTAATCTCTCAAAAGAAGAAGAAAAAGGCAAAACTTAGAGAATTTGGGACATGCTCAAAGTTCTGCAGCTAGTTAGTGACAAATTACAGCAGTCTGAATTCCACATCATTGCTCTAGCCCTGTGGTTCTCAAAAGGGTTTCAACATCACCTGGGAACTTGTTGAAAATGCAAATTCTTGTGCTTACTGAATCAGAAACTTTAATAAGCCCCAGGTGATTCTGGTATGTTCCAAAGCTTGGGAACCACTACTTTGGTCTTTACACTAATTGGCAGGGAGATTTACTGAGTTTTACAGGCAACAGTAGGTCTTCATTTTGCTTTTCAGATGTCTCCTCCTAAAACAAGTACGACTTTGCTGAAGGCTTCCCTTGAATTGTTGGGGCACTTTTGTGAAACTGATGTTTGTTGATCTTTTACTTCCTGCTACCAAGTAGTGGTTCTGAAATTTGCCTTCATTAAAAACAAATACAGATTTCTGGATGTCACTCCTAGAGTTTCTAGTTAAATGAGATGAGGATGGGGAATCTGTAATTTTTAAAAGTTCTCAGATAATTTTGATGCCCAGTTATGTTTAGGGAAAGTTGTATTACAGGAACAAAAAATAAGTGATAATCAAACTCTTTAGGTTTTCAAACGTGATGTTAGTTGACCTTTGTTGATTTGTATTTGGGTGCTCAGTGGACAGGAGTTATCTAAAGAAATGATTGCAGTAGGAATGCTAACCCTTAAATTTGAAAGTGGATTGAAATCTGTTATTTAATAAAATGTCCTTACTATTTATAATTTCAGTATAGGTATGGCAGAGAGGTAAGCTTACTTTTTTTTTTCTTTGCAAAAAGGTGAATGTCTTTGAAAATAATAGTAAATGGGGTACTGTTTTTGTAAAGCAGGAATATCCTCCTGGTACATTTTGGGTACTTCCAGAAATGGGCATTTTCTGGGAGAGCAAGTGGCAGCCTGTGTTTTGCCATAGGCACATGCCATTCATTTATTCATTTAGAATACATTATCAAAGGAACAAGAAATATATTTTCGAGTTGACAGTACAGTTGAGGTACAGTTGAGGTATATTACATTACTTTTCAACTGAAGAAGGTATAAAACAAAATACACATGAACAGCTTGAAAAATTTTAGTCTGATATTTGATTGGGGTTAGGTCGTTAGGTCCTGATTTGGGTGAATTTGATGGCATATGAGTCAGATCCAACCAAACACTGTACTTTTTAAGACTATTTTAAAAACAAACATTAATATATTTAATTAGGAAATATTAACATGAAATTAAAAATATTTTCTTGTAAAACTAGATTGACAATAGAGATTAATAGGCATGATGTTACTTTCATAATATTTTGCTATACCCTAAAAACCTGCTTTTTGAAAATGAACATTAATAAGATCATTTTTCCGCCACTGGTAGAATAAACCTATTTTGATGAAAATTATTCTTAATTTTGAATTTCTTGCAATTGGGTATGGAAATTAGAACAGGACTTAAACACCATAATGTTGAAGTGTGGTTTCCCTGCCAGCAGGTTCTGCAAAATGAGAGGGGTCACAAAGAAGAGCCCTTTTTCATTGTCAAGATTTGCTCACTTTTAGTCGACAAATAAGAGACATTTTCTGTCATTTTTCCATGTTGTCCCTAGATAAAAATGTATTATTACCAAACAATAACACTTTCAGAAGTTGCTCCTCCTTAATCTACCTAAACAGGTTTTCTGGCTAATGAAGCATGTGCATCTATCAGATCAATGGTGAGATTTCAGTTTTTCTTAGGCACTTTTTCCAGTCCCAAGGTCAAGTTTACTTTTACTCTTAAGACCCAGAGACTTGATGCCTCTGGAAGCCTGAGCTGAGCTGCATGCACCTCTGGCAGCCTCCGCCTCCTTAGAGAAAGGCAAGCAACTGAGAGCCTTCCTCCTTAGGTGAGTTTCCTTATACCATCCTTTCTTAACAATGCCTGCCTAAGGTATCTGAGCAGGACTGCTTTCCATCCAGAACAGACCCTGTTGGGGGTACAGCATTTTTTCAGACACAGGGTATAGGTGTTTGTTGTTGTTGTTGTTGTTGAGTAGCAATAGGGTAATTAGGCTCATTGTTGACATGTCATTGACATCTCCATTGACATGGAAAAAAATCCCCCTTGAACATTCTGAATGTCCTTACCCACATATGTAGATGTGCTTTTTAAAAACACTAGCAGATAACCCAGAATTCTCAGGAAGGCCATTATAACCATGCACAGAAGGAATGAGGTCTTTTCTGAATGTCTTTTAGTTGTTTCAGTTGGAGATGAATGCACAGTGACCCCCCTTCTGCCCAAGGAGCCTGACCTTCTTGTTACTTTGTATAACATTCATTTCCTAATGTGTTCCAGTCAATTTGTAAAAACGATTTTTTTCTAGTGTCTTAGCTGTTGGCCTGACTTTTGCATTTTCATTGGTAAAATATGTATGTCTGTGCTGTGAGTGGAGAGGAATAAATTAATAAAAAACACTGAACCAGTATGGCATATGCAGTTAATTAATACTACCAGAAAAGCTGCCTCACAGGTATGTATAAACTTTTATTTCTAAACACCTAAAACTGGTTAAAGTTATCTTACTCAGTTGTTTAAGTTGTGAGGGTTAGGTTATGAAACATTAGCATATATATGAGTTGAAACTGTTTGACAGCTGTTCTCAAATTTTACTTTAGATTAAAATCACCTGGAGGGTTTATTAAACCATAGATTGCTAGACCTCACTCAGTTTCTGCTTCATTGGGTCTGGGTGGGGTCCGAAAATTTGCTTTTCTAACAAGTTCTTAAGGTGATGCTGATACTGTTTTTCCTGGGACCCCACTCTGAGATTCGCTGTTTCAGGGTGTAGCTCTCATGTTCCTTTTGCCAAGGGAAGGGGAACTGATTTCAGAGGCTTCCTTTTCTTTCCTCAGAGGCGTTGCCTCTTCTAAACAAACATTAAACAAATACTTTTATTTGGAATCCATAGCGTCATACTTTGAGCTAGGTGCATTGATGACAAATAAAATGGTCTCTACCCTTGGGAAACTCACAGTTTAGAGAAAGAATAAGCATAAGAAAGTCAGCAGCCGTGATCCACTGTAAGTACTGTGGAGATGTCGGGGTGGTCTAAGATCCTCTCAGATGACCTCAGCTTTGTACCCATAGGTGTAAGTGCAAGAAACATGAATGTTCTGCAACAGAGTGTTTTGTTAACTCTCAGATAGGTTACCTCTCTTCTTTGACTTCCTGGGCAATTCAAAATTATGTATTTTAGAACCTGTGTAATTGGCCTTGTCAGCTCTCAACCCCAGCTTTTGTGGGTGGGCCCCTCCTTCTCCCCCTTTTTCTTTTCCATTTTTAACTTAAAATTTGAGACACTGTCCATTGTGGCAGTAGGATTTGTAACAAGACCAAGTGAACTGATCTTGGTTGAACTGATTTATGAGATAGCTTTTAAAATTCATGAGGCACCAGAGGAACTATTCTGTAGCTGGATCATCACCAAGGGTTTCTCTTCACCTCTTTAAGATTAGTCATTTTGTGATAGTGCGGCAGTGTAAAGTGGAGCTTTCTAGATCTTAGCTCTGCTGATTAAGACAATAAGGCAGACCTGAGGATAAATAAAGGGGAGGAGGAGCAGGGTGTTACTTTCAGAAGCCCTAACTTTCTCTAACTTTGAGCAGTGACTTTGGGTAAATAAAAACCTGGATGCTCCAGTTACACATGGAACTGTTTAGGGCAAGTTTTTCTACCTGAGTGATCTTCGTTTTATTATTGAGGGGTATCTCAGTTCATTAATAATGTTCCTATAATGCACAGTGAAATAAGGTGTGTGTGTGTATGTGTAAGAAATCAATCAGCATAGTTAGTAGTTACTTCCCTTCTTTCTGTGAAAGCCTTTGGTAGACAGGAACAAAGGATGTGGCTAAAACCAGTGGCAGGTTTTCCCCATTTTATTGATTGTTCAGACCTTATTTACTACTTACTGATCTAGTAGAAAAGCAAATAATTTTCCCTAGATAGTACTGAGGTGAGCTGGACTTTGATGACTTTGTCTCCCAGCGGGTTTTTGGAAAAGTACTTACCTGCTAAGTGGCAGCCTCTCTACCATCTAATATTATTAATCTGTGAGTTTGAGGCCCTTTCTTGGTAGGATCATTGATGTCACAGACTGGCCTTGTCATTTTGGCTACTCTCCTGTAACATACCACACATGTTGTGTGGACTGCTGTAATGGCCCCATAGTGCGCACAGCCTTGAACTCAAAACAAGGACTGCACGCACGATCCTATGGGAGATAATGTGTTTCTGAGTCCATTCTGGTCAGTACCTTTCAACATGTGAAATTTCACACTAAAGATAATCAGCACTACTCTTGTTGTTATGCATTGTATTTTGAGATTTTAACTCATGCTTTTGGGCTCAAATTTGCATTCAAATAAGTTCTGCGTTTTTCATTATTAAAAATGCTTAATTCTCCACTCTCTGTGCTTGGGGGAGAGAGGGTAGGATTTTGGATGGGCATGTATGGTTAGGAAACAGAGTGTACAGAGTGCACACAGGAAGTGAGATGGAGTCCTGCACATCATAGGTGACATTCAACATATTAGATTTTTTAATGTTTACATTTTTACATTTACAGTTTTCTGCATTTGATTATACTCTTTGAGTTAATATTAAATTGGTTTACATCTCCTAACATCATGTGAGGTAAGGTATGTTGTAGGGAGCAATAGAAATAGAACTTGGAGAATGGTATCTGATAATCCCTGAATAATATAATCCACATAGAGGTGAAACCAGAGATTGACCCTGTTATTTGTGAAATTGAAGGGTGTTTTTGGTGGTTTCTTTATCTGTTGTTTATTATTTCTGAGTAGGTAATAGATTATATGATTGAAAAAAGCATATAGAGAAACATCTCGTTCCCATCCCTAGAACCGTATGTACTATTCCTCAATTTCCCATATTTCCTCCATAATTTCTCAAAGCAAATAGAAGTACATTTGAGTATATATTACACAATAATTAGATACTATAAATGTGGTTCTTCATCTTGCTTTTTTGTTATTACCTATATATCTTGGAGATCACTTCATCTCAGTACAGAGGCAGCTTCCTAATTTATTTTTATAGCTGCATAATATTCCATGGTATGGTTGTACCATAATTAATTTAACCTTTCCTGGCACTTGGATTATTTCCAGTCTTTTGCTCTTACAACTGATGCTGTAGTAAATAATTTTGATCATATGGCCTCCTATCAATAGGTGTTTGTACAGCTCTAGGATAAATTCCCAGGAGCAGAACTTGCAATGAAATTGTTTGAAAATTATTGCCAAATCATGCTGTGGAGGTTGTATCAATTTAAGTTCCCACCTGCTTAAGAGTAGAGGTTTCCTCACAGCCTTGGCAACAGGGTGTGTTGCTAAAATTTTGAATGTTTGCCAACCTGATCGGAGAAAATTAGTATCTCAAAGTTCAATTTGCATTTCTTAGTATGAGTAACACTAAGCATTTCTTACTATAGCCAAGACCAAATAGTGTTTCTTTTTCTGTAAATAGTCAGGTAACATTTCTTCCTTATTTTTTTTATTGTTATTTTTCTAAGTTTTAAAATAAACTGTCTATTTTGGAATACTTTGAGACTTATAGAAAAGTTGCAAAGATTGCCAGGATTTTTTTTTTCTTTTCTTGTGTCATTATTAGCTCTGTTAAATATGTTGGATGATTTAAGGAAGTTTGGTTCTCCTGGAATTCTGGGGCTTGTCATATATACCTATGTCAGCCCAAAGAAGGACACAGATGTAATCCATGATTCTTGGCAGCCTCTGGGGATTTTCCATATTGAGTGACAGATTTGGGAAATACTGCTGAGCCTCTGACTAGCTTCCATTGTGGGGCAAAAAATTCAGAGCCTGTCTTCCATTATTCTTCTTTTACTAGTATCAATTATTAACTAGGAAGGTTATTGAGGTAAAAACCTTGTCTTGAGTTTGAGTTTGCATTTCTTGAGATTTACTTCCAATTATAAATGTGGTTTTCAAGCAACTGTCATAGACCAGGATTCAAGCACATTAAGTACTTGGTTGTTTCCTTTCTGTCTATATCACATGCTAGTTGAGACAATGAGTAGCTATAGTTTTTCTGGAGCATCATGCTGTCCTTTTGTCGTATTAATTGGTTCTTGGGATAAGGAGCTAACACGCGGAGGCAGAGGTGCTTTTCTCAAATGGAGACATGCCTTGAAGCTTTGTTTCACAAGGGTTTGGCTCCCCTGTACGTTAAGAGCACTGGCGCTAGAATATGACCTCCTGGATTCAAACTCCTGCTTTGCCACTGCTAGCTGTCACTTCTCAGACGTGTTACTTCACTTCTTTGTTCAGTATTACTCTCCCCATTTATAAAATTGGATAATAATAGTACCTGCCTCCTTGAGTGGTTGTGAAGATTCAGTGTGATGGTACATGTGCAATTCTTAGCATAGGCCAAGAGGGGATGCTGTGAATTGCCAATCAATAGTGGCTTAAAAGTAGTAAAAGGCAGTGATTTCAGACACCATGGGATATAATAGCGGTTATGTAGCATTGGACTTCTGTTGATCAACCTTTCTTCTGCCTGTATTCTTTAAGCTTGTGAGGGATTTAACCTACTAACAAATGTCATTTACTTAGGCAGTGTTTGAGTACTTAGTGAGTGCCCAACACTAAACAAGATGATGTGTGAGATGCTGCCAGAAGCCCTTGAGGAGTTTATAATCTGATAGAAACCTGAACACAGATGCCTGTGAATTGCAAACCTGACTGTCATCATTGTCACCCCTGGCATAACATATAGCAGTGATTTTCAACCTGGTGTGCTGCAAGAGTTTTTAAAACATACACAGTACCTGACTATTTAGTAAAGGGCACTGACCTCTTTTCCTTAAATAGTCAAATAAAAAATGACAATGGACAGCACAACAGTAGCTATTTACTGTGAATGAATCAAAATCAGGCCTAATTTTTGTCAGGTCAGCAAAAAATGTAATAGTTTCTGGTGTGCCGCAGAATTTTAGTAGTTTATGTGTACCGTGAGATGGAAAAGGTTGAGAATTACAGGCATATGGTAAGAATACAGGTGACTGGGATATGCATCCTGAAGGAGGGAACCATTAGGTGAAATAGGGATACTAGGAAAATTCTAGGCATTGATGATAACATTTCTGTAGTGTTTCACAGTTTGCCATATTTCATTTTATTTCAATTAAGTCCCTTAAAATAGTTTTTAGGTATTGTTATTCTCTGTTTACAGCTCAGGAAATGGAAGGTCAGTTAGGTTATCAGATTTGCCCAAGGTCACACAGTTCCTCATTGGTAGATTTGGACTTTGACTCTAGGTCTCCTGACTCTGAATTTCCATATGTTTTCCCCTGGTCTCTTGAGGGGACTGGTATCAGCAAGGGACTCTCTCCAAGAAGAGGGTGTCAGCAAAGTAGGAACCTAGAATAGTTCCTGAGTGTCCCTGGGTTTTGATTATACCCTTCTAGGGCATCAGAGCTGGAAGAAAGCCTAAGATGAGCTAGCCTCTTCATGTGACCAGTGTATGCATTGGTGTGCTTGTGAGAGACTTTGAGGGATCTATACATTGCTGGCAGGGAGCTTTATGAAGAGGTCAAAGAGTTCCCCTTGGCTGTTTCTGGATGATGTTCAGGGTTTGATTAATTGCTAGCATGGAGAGGCTTTATTATGGGAAAAGTAGGTAAATTCAGAGGGGGGAAGGAACTATAACTTGAGAAACAGGCAGTTTTCTTGGGATATTTTTCTGAGGGCCAGAAATAAAAGGCCTGTCGTTGAGTATTCAGATGTGGTTCCAGTTGTGTAAATACAAGAAGAAAGAGGCAAGGGCAGAGAGAAAAGGAAGGAAAGTGAGTGATTTGAAGAAAGATCAGTGAGAGAACTTTGTGGAAGGCACATCATTAGTGTCTATGGGGCAGGTGTTTGAAGTCCATGCAAAAGTGGGGACCATGACATTGGTGCAGAACTCCTGAGTGATTCCAGTCTGTGGTCTGCTGTTTCTTTACAAGCCTGATGGGTGGCCTGACTTTGACCAGGGTATGGCCACACCAGTGCATGGCCTTTCTGAAACCTGTTCAGCCTCCCTCATCACTTGACTGGGTCTGCTTTATTGGCCTGAGAAGTCCTTTAAAAATGGCCAGGATTATGAAGGTGACTCATGGAAGGACATCCCCAACAACTGATTTTGGATCTCCTCTCCCCTGCATTGCCTCTTCTCAAAAACCTGTATATCCACTGCTCTGTAAAAGAAAAAAAATTGATTTGTCACTAAATTTCCATACTGCAGCCTAGGGGAAATGTAAATGTACTGGCCTTTAGTACTCTGCCTTCAGTTCTAGATTTAGAGTTGATCAGTACACTTTTAGAGTAGGTTAGGTATGAAAATAGCAGCATGTTGAAGAGTCGGAGGAAACTGCTCTCATCTGTTGGTTTGGTCAGGGTGGAAGGATGGGTATTAATACAGTCCATGTAAATAATAAAATAACTCCCAGGCAAGTGGATCTATAAATTTTAGTAAATATCACAGATGTTAAATGCTAAACGTAAAAGGTCTCTGCAGTTTGGCTTTTTAAAGAGAGTGTTTATTAGTCAAGAGCATTGGTGTTTTGCTAGCTTTTTTTGTGTATTCATGTATGTAAATACATTACAATGTAAATTAGTTAACTAAGTGCAGTTTCTAGAGAGTGAAACTGTAATCTGGCTAGTCATCTCAATTAAAGTTTTTGTCATTTACTTTTTGAAACAAGTTTCATCTTGGAAGGTCACTTTGTCCTGGCTGTTTTACTTCTGAAATGTACCTTGACTCTATCCTGTCCTTTCTGACCCCCTTTTCTCTGGCCCAGCAATTTTCACTGACTCCTCACCCTGATATCATTCTCTCCTCAACTATTCACTGTACCATCCCCACTGAAGATTTCATTCAGAAATCCCAAACTCAGCACATTGCAATTGAGGTCTAAAAAACCTTCATAGGCTTCCTGTTGTCCATAGGACATAGTGTTTTCCAAAGTCTTAGTATGTATGCCATGTGAGGCTTTTCACAGTCTGACTCCAGCATACTTTTCCAGTCTCATCTCTAGCCTTACTCTTCCCTATTGCGCAGCCCACAGAACTATCTACCATTTCTAGGACAAACAAAATATAACCACGAGCAGCCCTATATTGATAGGTACAACTCTAGGTGCTTGATAAGCATGATTTTACTACACTGTTAAATTAGTCATCAAAGAGTTTTGTCATTGGGTTAGAGCATCACATTCAGATATTTTCATATTCTAGCTTCCAGTTCCTGCTTTTATGATTCTGTGCCTAAGATGTCCTCCTCTTTTTTCCTTCTTCTCATACTTGGAAACATATGCATGTTAGACATTCCTAAAAAGATTTTTCCATAGGTTTTTGTGCCTATTTCAATTCAGCCTTACCATGTTATTAGTACTAAGGTACTCATACTACTTAGTATTAGTAGTAGGAGCTGCTCCCAAATCTTAATTTTTCTAAGTTTTCCCTACATATAACAGAAGTCCAATAAGTACTGTAGAACGAATGCGAGGGTAGATGAAAGGATGACTGGATAGATGGATGGTGGAGTGTTGGGTCCTTTTATGATTTGAGTAGAGCTTTGTTTGGCCAAGTTCAAAACAGAATTACTATGTGGAAAGAATACACATCATTTCAGCTGTAACATTGTAGCCGGGGATGGCCCAACAGGGAAGGATTAAATACCAACATGTTATTGGTCTTTTATTTGGATCCAAGTAGAAATTAAGCCGAGGAATTTGGAATGGGTCTATTCATTGGAAATTACTTATTTTTTCTTTGTTGATTTGAGAGAGAGAGAGAGAGAGAGAGAGAGGGAGAGAAACATTGATTTGTTTTTTGACTTATTTATGCATTCATTTGTGGCTTTTTGTATGTGCCCAGACGTGAGATTGAACCCACAACCGTCGAATGTTGGGTGGACACTCTAACCAATGGACCTACCCGACCAGGGCCAGAAATTACTTATTTTTTAAGAGAGTTGATTATCTGATTGGTGGTTGTATTAGTCTGCTGGGGCTGCCATAACAAAGTGCCAGAGACTGGGTGGCATAAACAATAGACAAGTTTATTTTCTCAAGTTCTGGAGGCTAGAAGACCCAGATAAGGAGTTGGTTTCTTCTGAGGCTGACATCCTTGGCTTGCAGATGGGTGCTTTCTCACTGTATCCTCACATGGTCTTTTCTCTGTGTGCCTTGTGCCCAAATATCCTCTTCTTATATGGACATCAGTTATATTTAATGAGGGCCCACCCCAAAGAATTGATTGTAACTCAGTTACCTCTTTAAAGACCTTATCTCTATAAAAGGTCATCATCCTAAAAGTGTTAGGAGTTAGGACTCCAACCTGTAGTATTTTGGGGGAACACCATTCAACCCAAACAGTGTGTTATGGAAGTTTCTCCACTCAACCCCTCCCCTCTCTGCCTGTCTTCTTTCTTGAAATTGTTTCACCAGAAGGCTTCTAGGAGGACAAGAAAAATAAATTTATTTTGGGTAAATTTCAGGAAATAGCTTGTGGGCAGAGTCTGAAACTATTGGTGAAAATGAGATTTTGATATTATCTGTAGTTGTATTGTCCTGACACATTCTGCTCTGGTTTTCTGGACAGATAAAAGGTGACTGTGTGTTGGAAGTCTGGGGAATTTATTCTTTCATTAACTGAAAAGGTTAATTGATAATCCTGAAACTTTTTTACCTGCCTGGAAAAGTGAGAACTCTATTGTTCTTTCAGTCCTTCCTTCTAGAAGTAGCTCAGGGACAGGGTGAGTACACTGAAGGTGGGTGGCTTGGACAGGTTAGCCTTGGGCCCTCTACCATGGCTGATACCCTGCCTGGCACCTCACAGATGGCTTATGAAATATCTGTCAAATTGAATTACTGAATTCGTTTGGTTCAAATACCTTGTTCTTTCCCATACCTTTTGCAAGTTTTTCTCTACCCTTGTTTGTTAATTCTACCCTTGTCTCCAGCTCTCAGTTGTGGCTTATGTCTTTTCTTCTCTTTCTCTTTGTAATTATCAAGTAATTTATTAAATGGAGACAAGCTTAACTAGACATTAAATAATTGCAGGTGTGCAGCTGAATTGAGCTGCTGTCCTTTAACTACGAACTCACAGCTGTTTGTGTTGTATTGTGTGATGAGATTACACTTCACCTCATTTGGTTACATGATATCATGCACATTGTGAGGCAAAGAATGTTGAAGCTTCTGCTCTGAGCAGTACACAAAGATTGCTATGTTCTCAGGAAACCAACATAAAGGTACTGGGAGGTCAGGTCTGGAGACTGGTGCAATCTCTGATACTTCTATTTTCTTAGAATTTATTCATTTTCTTTGCTTTTTTCCTGATAGAACACACCTGAATTGCTTCTTGACTCTCAAACTGTCAAATGTGTCCAGTTTTCACATTTTAAATGCTTCTTTTGGTCACCTTAACTATGAAAGCATGATTTTCCCTTCCTCCTAAGAGATCATCAGTGTATGCAACAGGTTAACTCCTTCTATGCTTAATTATCAGACTTTCTCTACATGCTTTTTATACAGATATACTCCATTTGTAAGAATTGTAGTTGTTATGAATGTAAATTTTGGTCATGGGTTAGGTTGTAGTGCCACCAGTTTTTTTTTCCTTTGGCTGGTTTCATAATTTATAACAATTGCTAGAGATAGATAACAATTTTTAGCACCTAGTTCAACGCAGAATTCAAAGCTTTTAATAAAGGATTGCTTGATTATACTATGCAGTCAGCCTAATGGTTGCATAACCAATATACTAGTTCATGGGTGACCTTGGGCATGCCACTTACATATCTTAATCTGGGTTTTTTTTTTTTTTTACCTAGGTAGTTGTGAAGATTAAAGGAATTTGCATACACATAGTATTTTCATGCACACAGTGTGCTGGGCACTGTTCTGGACATTGGCTACATTTGTGAACAAAGCAAACCAATCCCTACCCTCTAGGCGGGATTAATATCTGAATCTAATTTCGACTATCAATTAGAAAGAGTCTGTTTGGTGGGAGAACATGATAGTTACCATTTATGAAAAAAAAAATTTAACCAAAATGTGCACCTATTAACACTGGCTTTCTTTCCTGTACATTTAGACCCCGTTTCTATCTAGTTTGGCAAATGCCTTGTGAAGTAGGTATTAGAGAGAGCCCTTCTTCTCACTTGTTCATATCATATCTGTGGTTTAGACTGCTAAAGAATTGGTTATTCTTTGCATCTAGGCTTTTGGGACTGTTGGTCTTGGGATGCTGACTTTACAGCTTCCTTCTCTGAACCTTTGCTTTATAGGTTTTCTTTAAGGTTCCAGAAGGGGACTCAGAATGAGCCCTGAGTGACAAATTTGATCCTTTGAATTTCTTCATGAAAGCCTAGTGTGTTCAAGTAAAGTCTGAATGGTTCAGAGGATGCTGTGATGTTCAGCTTACCTAGCCCTGTCTCATATCACTGGTTTGTTAATATCTGCAGAGACACAAGCAGAAAAAATATCTCAGGGCATCAGATTGATCAGCTCTCCTTAACTCTTTTTCATGGGTGATGGAAAGAAAAAACCTTTTTGAGACTTTTGTTTTTTGGGGATGACTAATAGAAACAGCAAGACGTTGACAATATTTCAGAAGCATTGTGATAGCGTTCTGTGGGATTCTGGAGTTAGACACATGGGGGTAATAGTGACCATACAGCACTTACTTGGAGGCAGGCCTGGTTGTCCTCAGTGAGTCTGGAGCCCCTTCTTGAGAGGAATGGGTAGTGGATTCTGCAGGGACACAGAGATGGATGTCAAGCACCTACCTCATGCTATGCTGAATGCTGGGTCTGTAGTATTTGGAGTATTTAAACCAGGCTTAACCTGTAGCCTGTGTTAGTGTAAGAGATGTATCAGGTCTGACTTATGACCCCATTGTGTAGTGGCAGTTTGCATTTTTTATTTCCTATATTTTCTCTTAGGGAGGTGATATTCAATAAATAATATGGGATAATGAACAAAGGCCAGTTTTTGTTATTTTTTAATTGAATTTTGGTTTAGGATACTTTGTTGTGGACTTTTTTTGAACGATGTGGAATATGGTTCCTTATTGAGAACCCGTTGAGAAAATTGGATCTCTGACACATAACCAGTCCCACATTGAATTCCTTCCATTTATTGCTGCATTTTTGTTGAAGCTGAGGGAGGGGGGTATTATATGCTTGTTTATCGGAGCCGCTGAAAATAGCTCAGAACAGCCCTGATGACTCAGCTGATGCCCTTGCTGCCTGGTTGGGTGTTTGTGTACAAAGGACTTGCTTCCTTGCTGAGGACTGAATCTGTCACAGAAGCCCATTATAGTTCATCTGAACTTAAACTAGTTGGTAGGGGCTATGTGTGGGTGCCATGTGTAAATCATTGAGCTGTCTAGGTGGAATTAAATTTGATACCAGAAGAATGAGTTAACCCCAGCAGGAGGTAACAATGTGTTGAGGAGTTCTGCAGTACAGTCAGAAATTTTCACGCCATAATCCTTTTTACTGTAACTTCTCTCTCTCAGTGTTGAGTAAGGCCCATCTGGCCATTCCGATAGTTGGGAAAATTTTTCACTCATGAGAGTGCTCTCCTTAAAGATGGTGAATCATTCATTCATGGCTCCTTAAATATAAGCACATTTCTGAAACCATCTATCCTAGTATTTAGCAGTGTGCATGACGAGGTACTTTTGTTCTCTGAATTAGTTGCCAGCATATGCTGACTCAAAGTGGAAAGGGCAAAACCAGAGATTTTCTTTCTTCTGTTGACCCTTTTCACCATGAGGATTTGTTCCTTAAACAATATAAACCAGAGAACTCCAGACTTTATTAAGTGAGGAGTGTGGTGGAGGTACAAATGAGGCAGCAAAATGCTGTTCTTATTTCTTATAAAACTCTTTGGATACCTTTTGAGCTGTGTCCATTGACCAAATTTAATTCATTGCTTCAATAACATCACACAAAACATTGATTCTTATTTTAGTTTCCTCCCTATAAAATTTTTCTAAATTTATTTTTATTTTAATCATTATAAATTTTTTTTAAATGACAGAACCACCTTCTGGTTGAGATGGTGGTATAGGTAAACATGGCTCACTTCCTCACACAACCACATCAAAATTACAAATAAATTTTAGAACAACCATCACTCAGAACTGTGAGAAATCAGAAGTCTGATGACTACAGAATTAAAGAAACCATATCCATCCAGACCGAGCCATAGAGCTCGCAAGCCATTGCCACACATGAGACTTCATCAACCTGGCTAACACGGTGTGCCCGCCCCCCATGGAGATCCCCTGAGACTCCCTCCTACCCAACTTGCAGGCCCACACAAGCTGTTAACACAGACTGTTTCATATGAATGGCTGGTCTTGGCTCATGCTTCACAACTTCCTAAATCCTCTCAAAGAAGCGACAGCTGACCGCAGTGTGTCCCCAGACCCTGTATCTCTTGCTAAGTGGCCCCAGTCACAGCACTAGCAGCAGCCAGCCTAGATTCACAGTTTGGCTTTCTTGGGAATGTCCAAGCCCAGCACTAATAGCAATCATCTCACATTGCTTTATAGCCTAGGCAGGATGACCCTGGGCAAAACACAGGTGGAGGCTGACCTTAGCCTGTACCAGCCTGGACCCACAGAGCCTGTGCACCCAGGGGAAAGCTACAGACCATATCAGAGCACCACCACCCTGCCCTTGTGCAGCTGATCCTCCATGGAGGGCAGAGGTTGGTGGTTAGTGGTCACAGTCAGTCCTTGCAGCTCACTGGCCTGGGTAAATCCCTCCCATTGACTTGCCAACAGCAACCAAGGCCTAACTACAAGAGGAAGGTATATTCAGCTCTCATGAAGGGCAGACCTTGAGTATCCAGCTTGGGTGATAGGGGAGGCTGTGCCACTGGACCCTACAGGACACCTACTACATTAGGCCATACTGTCAAGACATGGAGTCATAAGAGCTCTACCCAACACATAGAAACAAACACAGAGAGGTTAGTAAAATGAGGAGACAAAGAAGCATGACCCAAATGAAAGAGTAGATCAAAACTCCAGAAAAAGAACTAAACAAAATGGAAATATGCAACCTATCAGATGCAGAGTTAAAAGCACTGACTGTAAGGATGCTCAAGGAACTTAGTAAGGACCTCAACAGCAAAAACAAAACAAAACAAATGGATCCAGTAAGAAACAAAGGATACACTAATTGAAATGAATGATTTATAGGGAAACAACAGTAGAGTAGATGAAGCCAAGAATCAAATCATGGATATGGAACGTAAGGAAGCAAAAAACAAGAATCAGAACAACAACAAAAAGAATTAAAAAATACAGGCATAGTGTAAGCAGCCTCTGGGACATCTTTAAGCATTTCAACATTCACATTATAGGGGTGCCAGAAGGAGAAGAGAAAGAGCAAAAAATTCAAAATCTTTTTGAAAAAATAATGAAAGGAACTTTCCTAATTTGGTGAAGGAAATAGACATGCAACTCCAGGAAGCACAGAAAGTCCCAAACAAGATGGATGCAAAGAGGTCCACTCCAAGACATGTCATAAGGTTAAAATGTCAAAGGTTGAAGATAAAGAGAGACTTTTAAAAGCAGCAAGAGAAAAGCAGACAATTAAGGAGTTCCCATAAGACTTGTCAGCTGATTTCTCAAAAGAAACTGCAGGCTAGAAGGGATTGACAAGAAATATTCAAAGTCATGAAAAGCAGGGACCTAAAGTCAAGGTTGCTTTCCCCAGCAAAGCTATCATTTAGAATTGAAGGGCAGATAAAGAGCTTCCCATACAAGAAAAAACTAAAGGAGTTCATCATCACCAAACCATTATCATATGAAATGTTAAAGGGACTTAGTTAAGAAAAAGAAAAAGATCAAAACTATGAACAATAAAATGGCAATAAATACAAATCCATGAACAATTGAATATGAAAAACAAACTAGGAAACAAGAACACAGAATCATGGATACAGAGAGGGTTTTAATGGTTGCTGGTTGGGAGGGGTATGTGAGGGAAAGGGTAGGGTTCTTAAGAAGTACAAATAGGTTGTTACAGAATAGCCATGGGGATGCAAGGTACAGTATAGGAAATGGAGTAGCCAAAGAACTTATACACATGACCTGTGGACATGAACAATGGTGTGGGATTGCCTGAGGGAGCAGGGGGTGTTGGGTGGAAGGGAGAAAAGGGAGAAAAATTGGGACAACTATAATAGCATGATCAATAAAATGTAATTTAACAAAATGCCAGAACCTACCCAAATCAGCTAAATAAGTCAATCCAAGTATAAAATGATCTGAAATGACTTAAAGCAAATGATCCTAACTTTCCTACTTGGGAGACTTTCTGCTCCTGAAGGCCATCCCTCTCAATTGTGGGAAGAAAATCCAAAGCAAAATCAAATTAAAGTCTCCTAATTTCCGTAAGTAATTTCTAAGTTATCCTTGTATATACCTTACTTATATGCAGCTTGTAAGTGAATATCATTGTGAGAGCTGGAGTTTGTCAGGGTTTGGATCTTAATTAGCTCATGCAGTTGCATCCTTTTGAAACTCTATACCACAGGTTGTTGGCTAGTTTTCCAAAAGCAATTAAAACGTGTACTTTATAATTAAGCTTGTTATTGGTTGTATATTCTAGTTATAAAATGTATTTGGCAATTAAATTCAAATTCGGGCTTTTGGCTGGGCTCTCTGGGATGCATTAGACTGGCTTTCACTTTAATATTCTATTGGGAGAATTGCTGGTGTGGCTACTTAGATGGTGGGTCATATATCAATCAGGTTCTTGAGTATTTATTTTTATCTGACAGTAAGAGCAGCCATAGGTCTTTATATGAAGGCTAAAGTTGGGGAAAGTGAGTTCCTGATTATGTCCTACTGAATACATAAAAGACAACAATCTAAACTTCCCAAACACAGTCTTTCAGCTAAGAAGTTTCTTTTCTTTTTTTAAAGAAGCATGTCTTATCTTTAAGGAAGTAGCATGACTTTGAAAGTGAACATTTAATCTGTTCAACTAGCATCTCCATTGTTCTGGTAAGATTTCTTGTCTGATTGTTCAAAGGGAGGTTTGGGGGAAATGTTTAAGGCAGAAGATGTGGCCCGTGACTGTTTCTGAACTGCATAGTATATAGAAGTTGTAAAGCAGTGTGTCCAACTATGTCACAGTGAGATTTGTCTGGACAGGCCTGTGGAAGAGGCTGTTATTGTTAGGGCTGGTCTTGATGTTGAACCGCAGTTCTTAGTGGTTTCCTTTGCATGTTGCATGCTTTCTATTCTTTTTTTACTCCTGTTGACCATTTTGGACTGTTTCTTTGCTCCTTAACCCTAGAGTGGCATGGTGGCAGAGACCATGGGACAAACAATTCATTTAATGGACAGGTAGAAATCAATATTTAAAGGGAGATGAGGTTTTCTTGTGTATTTTATTTTGAAATCCATTTAGCACACATGGAGGAAAATGACCATTTAGTTTGTGGTTCCATTCCATTGTCTTGTGTGTGAGTGTCCTCCCTTACTTCCCTCCCCCATATTTCCCCAATCCATGCAGTTAACATGAAAACAATGGTTAAAGAATGAGTTTAGCATTTGGAGCTGGCCAGGAGAAGGCTTCACAGGATCTTAAAATCAGAGAGAAGGAGAAAAGGTCAGGTGTTTTGTAATTACTATTTAGTTTGAGGAATAATGGAAGTCTTCAGTCTCGTCTTAATGTCCTTCTTTTCGGAGTTCCTCTAAGGTTATAGTTAATGATAGAAACTATTTTGTTTATGCTGTAGAGAGATTAGGATTATTAGAGCTACATTTTTCCTTGGGAAAAAGCGGTTTATCTGTAGTTCTTTGGACATATCTATATTAAGTATATAATATATTAGTGCTGAATACATTTAAAGGCTTGTAGGTCTGAGGACATTTGCTTTAAATCCATTTATACAGGCACTTCCTGTGCTTCCTTTGAAACAATTTTTCCATGATTTATTTCTACCTTTGTAAAAATAGAGAGGAAATAACCCCAACAAAATTATTAGCTTGGTTCCTTTGCTTTGAGTTGTACAATTTTCCCCCATGTACAGAACAAAATAAAACTAGTCTTGGCTGCAGTCCTATAACAGATGGTTATTGTTTCTGAGAAGATGACTACCTCCAAAGTGTGTATTTGTATGTAATATCTGGTATGTATAATGTGTGGTGTTTTATAGTAAAGTACAGTGTAATCATCATGGACTAATACACATGAAATGAGATATGATAATAAAATGAGTTGACTTATAAAAAACACTCAAAATAAACATAGCATCATTTCTAAGTAACCTTACTCATAGGTCTAATCCGAGGGTGTTCAACCTGTTGGTGTCTCTGGGCCACACTGGAAGAAGAGTTGTCTTGGGCCACACATTAAATACATTGTGACATGTAATCACAAAAAAATTTCAACATGTTTTAAGAAAATCTATAATTTAGTGTTGGGCCATGTTCACAGCCATCCTGAGCCTCATATGGCCAGCGGGCTGCAGGTTGGATACCCCTGGCTAATTAGTTTAATTAGGCTTACTGATTATTCAGAAGTTAGCTTTAATATCCTCTCTTGCATAAAGTCATATTTAGGCTTCCAGTAATGCTCCTCCTTTGTGCTCCGTAGAACTCCATACTTCCTTCATCGTAGGACTTCTCAGAAATACTGTATTGTTTATTTGTCTGATTCCTCCATTTGACTGTTAGGACATAAGCCACTATTATGCTTGTTTTATTTAACTTTTTCCCATCTGAATTTTTTAAAAATTGAAATTATAATTGACATACAATAAATTTCACATGTTTAAAGGATACAATATGTTAAGTTTTGACATAGTTATTTATACCAAAGAAATATATCCCACAGTTAGGAGAGTGAACATGTATTCACCATACTCAAAAGTTTACTTATATCTCTTTAAAATATTTTCCTCCTGCCTCTCTGTGTTCCCTTTCTGAAGCAACCATTGATCTGTTTTCTATCACTATAAATTGGCATTTCTAATAATTTTTTATAAATAGAATCTTATATACTATGTACTCTCCTCTTTCATCTGACTTCTTTCACTAGCATAATTATTTTGAGATTTATCCATGTAGTTGTATTAATAGTTTCCTTTTTGCTGAATATTATTCTGTGTTTTGGGTTTACCAAACTTTGTTTATCCCACTCATCTCTTTTGGGGCATTTGAGTTTTTTCTCAGTTTTGTACCATTATAAATACAGCTGGGAATACTGGCATATAAGTCTTTGTATGGACATATACCTGCATTTCTCTTAGGTAAATATCTAGGATTGGAATGTCTGGGTTATATGGCAGGTATGCGTTTAACTTTGTAAGAAGCTACCAAATAGTGTTCTAAAGTGTTTGCATTGTTTTACAATACCACCAGCAGTGTGTAAGAGTTGCATTTCTCTCCGTATTCTTGCCAACATTTGGGATGGCCAATATTTTTAAAATTTTAGCTATTCTAATAGGCATGTAGATGAATCTTACTGTGATTCAGTTTGCATTTTCCAAATGACTAGTGATATTGAATGTCTTTTCATTTGTTTGCCATCTTCCTTTGTGAAACAAATGTTCAAAGCCTTTGTCCAAAAAAAAAAAAAAAACAACTGGGTTGCTTGTTTTTTTTTAAGTTTTAAGAGTTCTTTATGTATTCTGAATTCAGGTCTTTAATCAAATCTATGATTTACAGACATGTTCTTCCATCCTATGGCTTGTCTTTTCATTTCCATTAACAATGTGCTTTAAAAAGCAATTTTAAATTTTGGTAAAATACAAATATAGTTTGTTCTTGTATGGATTAAACTTCTAGTATCACAGCTAAAAAATCTTTGCTTAACCAAAGATCACAAAGGTTTTCTTCTACAAATTTTGTTGTAGTATTAGATTTGAGATTTAGATCTAGGATTAATTTTGAGGTACTTTTAATGTATGGTGTGAAGTAGCGATGGAAATTATATTTTTTTTCATACGGATATACACTTATTTCAACATCGAATTGCCTTTACACCTTTGTCAAGAATTAAGTATCTATATATGTGTGTGTATCTACTCAAAGATTCCCTATTCTGTCGCATTAGATCTTATTCTATCCCATCTTCAGTGTCAAACCCTGTCTCAGTTACTGTACCTTTGTATTGCTTAAAATCAGATGCTATGAGTCTTCCAGCTTTATTCTTTTTCACATTGTTTTGATTACTTAGTTCTTTGGATTTCCATATACATTTTAGAATTGTCTTACCTATAACTACAAAAATGTCCTCCTGGGATTTTGATTAAAATTTCATCAAATCTGTAGATCAGTTTGGGGAGAATTGTTTAGTATGTTGAGGCTTTTAATACATAATCATAATATGTCTCTTCGTTTATTTTGAACTTTTTTATTTCTTCCCATCAGCAACTTGTAGTTATTAGTATATTTGTCACATATATGTCTTATACACACGCTTTTTACATAGTTTTAATTTAAAAGGCTCAGAGACTCTGCTTTAGTGCTTGCTGTTCTTGAGACATGTTTATATTCTTTCTGTTAATAGCTTGAGTTGTGTTAGTCTTTAGGGTTGCTTAAGTTTTCCTCAGGAAGCCAAATTTTATTTGGAGTCAGAAGTGCCATAGAAGGTCCTTGACTATCTATGTAACCCTGCTTAGATTTATCATCAGTAAATGACTTTAAAGCAATTGGTATGACTCCTTCTTTGGCATATATATATATTTTTTGAGGCATGGCAAAAAAAGTGGTTTCAGAAATGTTTCAAGCAATTTTAATCCAACTGTGGTTGATTCAAATGGCTCAAGAGCTGATCACTTTTTATGCTGGGTAGACAGCAGCTGGGAGAACATTGGTGGCTCTTGAAGCATTATCAGTGTTTTTTATTCAGAAAGCAATCAAGGACACTTTTAGGTTGGGAACAGATAATGCATGGGCCAGTGGGGTACTCTAGTAGAAGGACTCCTTAGAGATCATCAGTTCACAGAAAAGGAAATAGACCCTAGAAAGACTGGGTTACTTTGTCTCTTGGAGGTTCATATTTTCGTTGAACTCTTCCTGAAAACCAGTCTGTTTTCATCAAAAATCATGGAGACATACATACCCTTCCCATTCAGCAGATTATGAACAGTCAGGTTAGGCAGTCAAAACGAAGAGATAAAGAATCAGTGTTGGGTTACTAAAGCTAGGGTGGTTACTGGTCAGAGCGACAATGTGACCAGTAGGGTCATTATGAGGGACACGTGTGGATCATGATTGCTTACGTAATTAAGTGAAGTTACATTCTGCCATTCTATGGCACTACTCTTAAGTGATTTATGTGTATGAACTTACTTAACCTTCTTAACAGTCTTATGTAGTACAGATGCTGTAATTATTTTATTTTGTGACTAAGCAGAACAAGGCACTAGAAGAATCAGCAATTTTTCTAGTAAGTGATGGAGGTGGGAGAGGAATCCTGGCAGTCTCTCTGGAACATACACTCTTAACCACGGCACTGTCAGGTGTAGATGGCCAAAGAGCATGTCTATTAGGAGAACCATTAAGGAAACGATCCCTAAGTCCCTCTCTGCTAGTCTTGGGGACTTTTTCTTTAGTTTCAGTTTTCTTTAGTTTTAAAATAAGAGAGACTCTTGTCAGTGGTAAGATTGGCATTTTTCATTTCTGAAATTCTAAATTTAAAGGTATTGGGAACATGAAGCCTTTCAAATATTACTTGTGTGTGCCAGTGTATGTTTTTGTGTGCATCTGTAAAAGTTTCCCTCCTTTATAAGTCCCTCCTCTTCCACACCTACATATTATCAGCTTTAAATGTTTGTTTCCCCAGGGTTGTTTTTTTTTTTTTTTTTTTAATTCCTGTCGTCTCTGAAGAAGACAGACTCAGGCTTATATCAGTAGAGTGGAATGTGCTTTTGATTTAGAATGTGACAATAAAAGACTGTATGGGTCTATATACTTATATGTGGCCAGATACAAGCACTTTTAAAGTACCCTGACCACTAAAATATGCAGTTTATGTTGGTCGGGTATATTTCCACTAACCCGTGCTATGGAGCTGCTATGATTGGCTCTAGTTCACAGAGCACTTGGGGTATTAGAAAGTATGGTAGTCAGGTTGATGGGCTCTGTGTTTGTGGCCTCATGTGGAAACTATAGCATTTCAGATGCTCACTCCTGGACTGGCACAGAGCCATGAATGACCATAATTGTTAGGGGAAATGAGGAGAGAGAAGTTGGACAGCATTCTGGACTGTGTGGAGGATGGACACCAGAAGGAAGGAATGGAGGGGAGCAGAGTTAAAGGAGAAAGTGATGATTTTTGATGTATCTTGCTTTAGGTTTTCTACCATTGTGGGGGGACTATATCTATAGTAGTAGCATTTGTTGCTTTGGGAAGGGGGTGGAGGTAGATCTTCTGGTGTATGATAGGGAGTGGTTGTTTCTTGAGGCAGGGGGAAGCATAGGTGATTGGAAAGGCGCTCTCTATCTCAGTCTTTCTTTCATGCATTCCCACATATATACACTATTCTTGTTTTTCCTAAACAGAGGGCAGTTGGGCAGAGTTCATCTACTATTTTAATCCTTGGGTGAGATTGTTGAGTGGTAGAGCCATGTACTGGTTAGCATGGGAGTCTTTTTGTCCCTGCCAGTAAAGGAAGCCAAAGATGGCATTTCAACTTTGCCTCTTCAATTTAAATTACTAAAAATTATTGGGAATCTGTTATGTGTCAAGTATGTCACGTGAACATAGGATATGGCTTAGAGGCTTCTTGTTAAAGCAGTTTATATTGGTCTGGATATACTTCCCCTAACCCATGGTTCTTATATAAGACAAAGATTATCAAAGATATTTAAAGGTTAACATTTTAAATTATTTAGCAAGTATTACCCATTCTTTCTGAGAATGTATGGGCATATCAGGCTCTTTGGTAGGTATATTTGTTTTCTGTTTGCTGTTGTAACAAATTACCACAAATTTTAGTGTCTTAAAACAACACAAATTTATTATCTTACAGTTTTATAAGGTCAGAAGTCCAACATGAGTCTCCCTGGGCTAAAATAAAGGTGTCACCAGGACTCTGTTCCTGCTTAGAGGCTCTAGGGGAGATTCTGTTACCATGTCTTTAGTAGCTTCTAAAGGCTTCTCATCTTCTTGGCCTGTGGTCCTTTCTTTCATCTTTAAAGCCAACAATAGCAGGTTGAGTGCTTCTCATGATGCCATCTCTCTGTTTCCCTCTTTTTACTCACATCTTCTTCTTGCGCTTAAGGACATTTGAGATGTTAGGCCCACCTGGACAATCCATGCTACTCCCTCACATTTTAAGATCAGCTGATCTGCTTCCTTTGTTCCATCTACAGTCTTAGTTCCCTTTTTCCATGGATTATATTTATACTTTACAGGAATTAGGACATTTGACATCTTTGGGAGGCCATTATTCTACCTTCCATGATAGGAGTGACTTTTTTCAACCTTTGCTCATTCCCCACTAAAGTGAAGTAATATGCCCCTCCCCATAATCCTTTGCATAACATATTGTTATCTATGAATGTGTGCTGTGTATGTAAGGGTGGGAGGCTTATCATTTGTTGCCTTAGCCTCACCCCTTCCATTGTGATTAAACACCAGTCACCTAAACATTTAATGATTACTTTTGTACAATTGGAAGGAAGCTAGAGATCCTCCTAGCCAGCTTGTCCTCCATTATGTCTTCCAAATGGTGATCTTAACCTTTGCTGACATGGAATGGCCTGCCTTGACAGATGGTCTTTTTTCCCTGGAAATTGAGAGTTCCTACTTTATATCGAGAGGAAGTCTCTTTCTTTGCAGGTCGTGGAACCTATTGGTTCTGTCTCATTTTACTCTCTGGGGTCATATTGAATAAATCTAATTTCCTCTTTCACACTTGAAACCCATGAGATTTTTTTTTTAAGGGCAGCTATCATATTCCCTAAGTATTCAGACTAAAAAAAAAAACCTTAATTTCTTCAACTGGGTCTCACATGACACTGTTTTGAAACTTCTTTTCATCCTGGTCCCTCTCTTGAGTGTGATACAACATGAAAAAGGGGAGACTGAACGGTAACTTAAAGGAGCCTTCAAATGCCAGGGAGAATTGTCATACGGATGAGACTGACATGATCTTTGCCATCACCACAGAAACAAGAAATCACAGGCTTATTTTTGTGGCTAAAGAGATTTAGGTATCAGGAAACATGTCTTAACCTCATGGATTGAGATACAGGAATGGACTGCCAGAGAAGTTGAGGGATCTTTTGCCTTAGAAATATGTAAGAAAAGCCTTTAACCTTAGAATTCATTTTGTATAAGAGACTTTGCTTTCAGTTAAACGTTCTGTTCATGTATTCTTGTCATTGCTTGTCATCTATGACTGAAGCATGGATTTCCCTCTTGTGTTGGTTCAGTGGATATAAGGCATCATCATGACTGCTGTTAATCACAGGGGGAAGGAACATGGTTCATGGCTTTATAAAGGAAGGGAAACAGTGGCGTAGCTCAGGATAATTAATAGCAAGTGGAGTGACAGTTTGATTCCCTAGTAGGGACCCTGGCATTGTTGAAGGGAAAAAAATCACTTTATTCTTTTATAGAGAGAGGCAGCTGTAATTCTGGTTGGGTGAAATCCAATTAACAGGAACTGACATGCAAATTGATGATCAGACAGTGTGAGCACAGAAAAAGTCCAAGAAGAGTTCTGTGAGAAGTGGCAGAGAACAGTGTAGGTAATTTGGCGTGGTAATGTGTGTGCATAAGAAAAATGGAAACATACAGGTTGGCTACCTGAACAGTTACAAGGATGGGATCTCAGCTAGGAGAGAGGCAGGAAACTGGTTGGTCTGGTGGGTTTATAGTTACTATACTTTTAGACATTTTGGAGTTGAGGCATATGTTTTATGAATTATAGCCTTTCACAATAGGATGATTATAAATGAACCCTTGAGGGTCATAGGTTTCTAAATTGGTGGAGGTTAAATATAATATTCCCAAGAATATGTAATAAGAGTCTAAGCCTGGCTCTTGGAAAGCAGATCTCATTGTTCAGAATATACTTCACCTGACCTAATGATGTGTCCTCAAAGATTTGTGTGAGAATTGACTCCTAAATTTAGTATGAAATAGGAGAGCTTGCCATTTTTAGTAATGCTATTATGAATCATTTTCTAAAGTAAAAAATCCTTTTATAACCAGAGTCGTGCCCAATTTATCTTTTGAGTAAATGCATAAGTCCATATATTAAGTTTGCTTAAACAAAGGTATTTTTCTTTGAAATGAAATAATTGTAGGGACATGTAAAAAGTTAAGTGTTAAAATAACAGAAAAAATGGGCAGAATTTTGTAAGAAGTCAGTTTATTGCTTTGCAGGGAGCAAAATTCTGCTTAAGAAGTTAGATAGCTTCTACTGTTATTATGGGAGAAGGAAAGAGAGAGAAGGTTGTCCAGTGTATTGCAAGGAGATTTATTAGAATCTTTTGGGGACTGCAGCAGAAATGGCTATGAAATGTTTTAAAGTAGTAGGAAATGGAACCACAGTATTTACTAGGCATTTTTTTTAGTAGAAAGCCAAAGAAGGTGAAATGGAGTTCACCCTGAGAAAGTTGTAGAAGATTGAGAGGCTAGGAAAGGACTTAGCAGCAGCAACAAGAAAAAACCAGAGTGTTGTGGACAGTTTTCACTCAGCACAATAGCATCCAGTTGTCATATTCATCAGCAGCAAGGAACATTATTACCACAGGGGATTCAGAATGACCAGGGTCAGTTTTTGTTGGCCCAGGTAAGTAGTGTGCTGCCTGTAGTGTAAGCCCCGTGCGATCTTACCTTCTGCTGCTACTGTGCTCAGGTACTTCGGGAGCCATGTACTTTGTTCCCAAGGTTGTCGATTTACGGTAGTTCTCCCTTATCCAAGGTTTCACTTTTCATGGTTTTAGTTACCTGAGGTCAACCGCAGTTTGAAATATTAAATGGAAAATTCCATAAATAAACAATTCATAAGTTTTAAATTACCTTTTATTCTGAGTAGTGTAATGAAGCCTAGTTCCATGGTACCATCCCATTGTCTAGTATATCCATACTGTACATGCCCCCTACCCATGAGTCACTTACTAGCCGTCTCAGTTATCAGTTTGGTTATCAGAGAAAGACCACATTCCCACAACTTTTGTTACACTGTATTGTTATAATTGTTCTATTTTATTATTAGTTACTGTTGTCAATCTCTTACTATGCTTAATTTATAAATTATACTTTATCACAGGTATGTACATATAGGAAAATATAGTATATATAGGGTTCAGTTCTATCCATATAGGGTTCAGCTCTACTTACAGTTTCAGGCATCTAGTGTAGGTCTTGAAACATACCCCCTGTGGATAAGAGTGGACTACTATACTTGTAACTCTGTCTAGAATGTTCTTACCCCTAAGGCTTACTTGATTCAAGTTACTGCTAGAAGCTCTGAGATCTTTTCTGATTATCTTAAACAAGTACTTTCTCTTCCCTTATTTGATTGTCCCTTCATAACACTCACTTCCACCTCAGGCTTATACTTATTTGTTAAATGTTTTTCCCTCTTTTCGCCATTAGAAGTAAGTCGCCTGAGAGTTGAGGCCCAGTTTATTTTGCTCATCGTTGTATTCCCAAGGACTTAATCCATAAAAACTTGTGGAATAGATTTTTAGGGAATCTCTGAGCCTATCACTGTGAAAGTAAGGCCTGGGAATTGGAAGGGGAATGTAGGATTTAGTCACCATCTAATATTATTTAATAAGTTATATAATTATAGTAGTTGGAATAGTCTGAGCACAGAGTGCTGTGAGCTTTGAGAAGTAAGCTGGAGATAGTCATCACAGAACTAGATCTGGAGTGATAAGGAGGACTTTTTGTTCAGTGGTCAAGACAAGGAAGGATATTATAGGCTGCCAAAAGAGGGTGAATGAAATTGGAGAGATGTCGAAATGAATTTTGTTTGGAAGTTCTTGAGTGAGTTCAGTGTCGCTGCTAGAGCATGCAGAGGACTGGGTTGGGAAGGACATTCCATGTATGTCTTCAGATATTACTGGGGAAGTTCTTGAAAGGAGTTTGGACCTTGTCTTTTGGGAAGTGGTGAGCCCCAAAGTCTTTAAATAGGTAGGTACAGACACCCAAAATATAGTGCTGAAGGATGGATTGGTAGAGGTAGGATGTAAAGCAGGTGTGGATGTGATGTTGTTAACCTGAAATATTCAGTAAATGAGAAAGTTTCAGACCCTCAAATTGAATGACAAGAGAATGAAAAGCAATTCTCTTTGTTTATGGATGTGTAGTGATATTGTTTCTGTAGCTAGTGGCTAAAGATTAAAGACTACTCATTCTTGAAACTGTTCAGTTGTTGTTGTTGGTTTTTTTTTTTTCCAGTAGAGGCAAACTTTTGTCATTGGGACACAAGGAGAGAAGAATGCTATTTTGGTTTATAGACAGAATAAAATAGTTTAAATGAAAAATGCCTTGGCAAAAAGATAGAAATTCTTATTCTAATTCCTACTCATGTTTAGTGGCTGTGTGACCTTAGACAATTCATTTACCTGCACTTCTGTTTCCCCTTTAAGGATGGACTTTGTTGATAGGCTTACATTGTTGATGTGCAGAACAGACTGTGGTATGTGGGAAATTTTCTATTAAAATCCCCTGTAGAAGTATTGGGTAACATTAGGAATCTTTTGCTTTAATAGAAATCTATCTGAAGAGAATACAATTTAAATCTTGAGGCGGGGAGGGGGGAGACAGAGAGAGAGAGCGATCTGGACTTGTTACTTATTTATTTATTTTGGAATATGGTATCACCAAAGTGTCAAGACACCTCACATACCACCAAACACGACCATTTGCAAGAAGCGCCTGTGCAGTTTTTAAAGCAGACATTAGAGGAGCAACTTTTTGCTGCTTATATTCTACATGTCAAAACACATTCTGTTTTAGCAGTTGGTGAGAGCTACTGCGGAGCACTGCAGAAGCAAGAAGGAGGACTGGATCATGTTAGATGTGCTGTACTGCATATTAACCTGCAGGTTACAGCAGTACCTGTTTCAGAGGGCTGTGGTAGACAGTTGGACACTTGATCCTGGTTTTACAGCCTTTGTCATTTATAGCAGCTTATGTAGGGTTCTCCCATCACTTCCGCCTTGTTCACGTGGAGTAGTCAAATTATGATCTTGTGTACACGAGGTCTGTCCAGAAGGTATCCAGCCATGTGATATGAAAAATAGAGACATTTACTGAAAAAGATACGAGGTACAAGAAACATCGTACATAGGACAATGACACCTCAGTCCCCTTCAATGTAGGCACCTTGCGACCTCACACAGTTCTCCCAGTGACCATCAGCTGTCCTGTCGTATTTTCCTCAATCTCATCAATGGTCTGAAATCTCTTCCTTTTCAAAGGTGATTTTATTTTTGGGAAAAGCCCAGACTTGAAGGGTGCCAAGTCTGTACTGTAGGGAGGCTGAGTCACCTGGGTGATTCGATGTTTCACCCAAAAACCCTGCCCAAGATGTGATGCATGAACAGGCACATTGTTGTGAGGAAGCTGCTAATCAGCAGTGGGCCATAGCTGCGGCCTTCTGAATCATTTGAAGAGTTTCTGCAGAGGAGGGTTGAAGCTTAACACAAAATTTGAAGCAGATTCATTGTTCTACTCACTCAGTCATTTTGAATGTAACTGCCACAAAGTACACATGCTCACTCAATGGTGTCTACCATCCCCACTGACTAGTACAGTGAAGTTGTCATTGTTCACATGTACGCATTCCAGTCCACTCTCCTTGGCTGCCAGGTTACATGGATGTCATGCAAATTGTTCTCATTATATTAACAATGGCTGGAACTTTTCTGGACAGACCTCATATATGGAATGTTATATAAGCTGTGTGACTTTCTGGGACCTTTAAGGAAATTTGGGAAACCTTACATTTTACAATGCTTTACTCCCTTTGAGAAGGGAGAAGAAAAGGAATGTTTTATAAGGATCACTTTAAAATTGATCTATTTTGTAGGGTTTTAACTCATGCCAAGGACATACAGCTTAGTGGTTAATATTAAGTAAATTTCTTGGAGGGAGTATAACCATCTTGGTCCCAGTTCTAGTTTTACCACTTACTAGTTATGCGACCATGGAAAAGTTAATTTTCCCATCTGTAAAATGGGGGGTAGATTTAATAGTACCTGGCCAAAGGGTGCTTGTGAAGACTACATGAGAAACACGTGCCAGTCACTGTGACACATGTCCTCTAAATGTTAGCTGGTATTATTTTTGGTCTTCTCACAGCTATTGGTGTTTCTGAAGCCTTGGAAAAAAGCCTGGACAAAGCCAGGCTTTTTCTGCTACTCTGTGAGAAAGTGACTTGGTGGCAGAGTGCTAGAAATGATTCAGTGGGTAAGTAATGGACTGTTGAGCTTCTCACCCCAGTCCACTGGCATTGTATAAAAAGTACTCATTACACTGTAATAGTAGTTTAATGAAATGGATGACTACTCTCAGTTGACCTCCTGAAGGCAGAGGCAAAAGTCAAGCCAGGCATCCTGGAATGTTTGGCAATCACCTGGAGAGAATAGAATCTGTGGCACAGTGGTATAAGATGGATGGATGAAAGGACTCAGGAGTAAACTACAGAATCAGAGTGACTTGTGCTGATTTTAGCAAATAGCAGGGCCTCCAGGGTATTCCAGAGTGTAAACAAGGGATCTTGTTAAGCTGGTGAAAAGAAATCACTCAGTTGGAGGAGTCAGACTATTTGGGACTCCTGACCTGCCACTAACATTGTATGTCACATATCCATGGGTGAGTTATAGTTCCTCTCTGCCCCTCAGTTTCCTTGTCTGTAAAATGATTAGATGATTTTTCTTGCTTTCTTTTCTACTCCAGAGTTTGTGACATCACAATTTCATTGTCTTTTAAGAACTCTGTGAGGCATGGAGTGTTGCAGAACAATTTGCTGTAGACCTTGGCCTGTGTGAATCTTTAGGGTTTTTTTTTGTTGTTATTTCAAATAAGTTCTGTTCAAAAGACCATAAAGCATTCCATCAGTAGACTTGTGAGGGAGTTGTCTCTTTAATCTCTCATGTTTCCTTTTTTCCCTACAAATGATATCCACAGGACTGCTATTGTCTTGTGCCCTCTGGATCAGCACTTTTGCAGAGAAATGAAAACATTGCACTTTTAAAGGCACAGAAAGCAAAACTGTAGTATTAGGATTCAAGGTTACAGAATTGGTTAACTTTCTGCTTTGTTTTGCTGAGCTGAATGAAAAAGATTTGATTGAATGTTACTGCTTAGGGATAAATATTAATAACGCAAAAATCCCCCTGTGGTAATTTTTTTTCTTCTTTGCAAATAATTTTGAATTATAAGACTTGAATTACTATTGCCAACTGAATATGGATGTGAGAAATGGGGAGTGATTGGATAGAGGACTTTACTGGAGAAGAGCAACTCTTTGGGTATGCATGTCCAGAGAGGAGATCTCTTCTGGATTATTGATGTTTATGGCTTAATTTTCATTAGTAATTCGTACATTTCAGATATGTACACATCTAGCAAATGCTGTAGACCTTTATAGCATTTGCTAATAAGAATAGTTAGAAAAAGTCATCAGTAGTAGAATTTTTTTGATGTAAGAACTGAAGTATTTTTAAATTTCAGTATTCCACAGAGAATAATTTATTATGTTAGGTCTGTGAGCTTCCAGAAATTCCTAAGAAGATATTCACCACAGATGTAAAATATACTTGCATTAGTAATTTTGGTTTTGTCCTCTGTCCCAGCTGACTTTACTTTAGGGTAAGGAGAGGTATGGTATTAGTATTAATTTATTTATAAAATCAGTAGAAATACATCAAGCACTTATTGTATCCCAGGATTTACCATAATAAATAAGAGATAGATGATCTTCTATTTCATAGATAAGTCCCTTTAACATTTCATATAATAAGGGCTTGGTGATGATGAACTCCTTTAACTTGACCTTATCTGGGAAGTACTTTATTTGCCTTTCCATTCTATGAACAGCAAAATGACGACAACCTCACAACTGACAACAACTGAACCTAAAAAAAAATGAAAACAAAAACTAAGCAAATAACTAGAACAGGAACAGAATCAGAGAAATGGATATCACATGGAGGGTTTTCAGTGGGGAGGGGTGGGGAAGAATGATGGGAGAAAAGGTACAGGGAATAAGAAGCATAGTTGGTAGGCATAAAATAGACTGGGAGAGGTTAAGAATGGTGTAGGAAATGGAGAAGTCAAAGAACTTGTATGTACAAACCCATGGATATGAACCGGGGTGGGGGAATGATGGAGCATTGGGGGGTGCAGGGCAGAGGGGGGATAAAGAGGAAAAATGGGGAAAACTGTAATGTCATAATCAACAAACTGTATTTTAAAGAAAGAGATAGATGGTCCTTTACCTCGTGGAGTCCACTTGATTAAAGTACAAAAGCTTGAAAAGTAAGCATGATTATCATGTAAATAGGTAACTTCAAGAAGTTAGTGATCGACATGCTGTTGTGTCCAGCAGATTGCTTACCACATAGCCTATGTGTGCTAGAGATACGCATTGTGTGCTTTGGGGAAGAGAGGGCATTTGTAGCTTGGAGAGAGATGAAAGAAAACTTTATGAAGGAGGTGACACAATGATGATGTTTCAAAGGATAGGAAGGAGGAGTATACATGTAAATAGGCAGGGTTGACATTCCAGGGAGAAAGACTAGCTTGAACTGAGGCATGAGGCCTGGCCTTTTTGGGGATCCTGAAGATCAATAGTGTTGTGGGATGGCTGGGTTTGTCTACAAGGGGAAATGGCAAATCAGAGTCAGGGGCAGGTTCTTTGAGGGCCATTGGGAGGGGAAGATGTGCCTGGGAAGTTGTATGGGATAGTTGCTAGCTCTCCCAGATTTTAATGTCTCCTGAAATAGGTGTACACTGTAATGTAGAAGAACCAAGATTAGATCAGTTCATCAATATCCAGGTAACGTGTGTGCAGGATTTGGGCAGAAAGGTGAAGTATGTAGGGTGTGTGTGAAAGTATTGGCTATGCACAGTTATAGCCTTATTTTGCATAAAAATTCATTGTGATGCTGACTGATGGAGAGCTCAAATGATGAAGGCTTAGGGAGAGGTATTGGATTAACCCCCATTCCAGAAGCAGTGGCTCTTAATTTAGCTATAAATTAACAATTTTTTTAAGGTGTAATTTACATGTAGTGAAACAAACAGATCTTAAGTGTAAAAAAATCAATGAATTTTGACAAAAAACACACACCCATGTAACCCACATTCCCATCAAATTAGAGAACAAATTATCACCCTAAAAAGTTCTTTAGCTCTCCTTTCTAATCAGTCTCTTTTCATCCCTCTGGTATGCAACCACTGTTCTGCTTCTGTCATCATAGCTTATTTTTTGCATGTTTTTGAACTTCATAAAAATGGAATCATACAGGTTGTACCTTTTTTATATTTGGCTTCTTTTGTTAAACAATATTTTTGAGATTGTTCTATGTTGTTGTGTGTATCAGTTTTTTTAGTAGTCTATTGTGTAGATTTGCCACGATTAAATCATTTCCCTGTTGATGGACATTTGAGTTGTTTTACATGTTTGACTATTATACATACATCTGTAATGGTCAGTATTGTACCTGGTGTGTGGTGGTATTTTCTTTTTAGTGGACATAGGCCTTCATTTCTTTTAGATAGATGCCTAGGAGTGGAATTGTTGGGTCATAAGGCACATAGGTTTCTGCTTATCTTTATAAGAAACTGTAAGACAATTTTCCAAAGTGGTTGCACCAATTTATACTCCCACCAGCATTACATCAGAATCTGATGTTCCATATCTGCGGAAATATTTGGTGGTATCTGTCTTTTTTAATTCTCTATTTCATTGGGTATAAAATATCTCATTATGGCTTTACTTTGCATTTTTCTGATGCATAATGATGCTGAGCACTATCTTTTTTATGAGAGATGTTTGTTCAAGTGTTCTGACCATTTTTAAAACTGGATTGTTTGACTTTGTTACGGGTTTATAGAAGTTTTTAAAGAATGTATTCTGGATATACATCTCATGTCAAATATATATAGTATGAATACTTCTCCCAGTCTTTGGTTTGCCTTTTTAATTTCCTAATACTACCTTTTGGTGAGCTGAAAGTTTAAAATTTTGATGAAGTCTCCTTTACCCTGTTTTTCCCTTACATGTTTCATGGCTTTTGTGTTCTAAGAAATCTTTATTTAGCTAGGTTACAGAAATATCCTCCCTTGTTTTCTTCTAGAAGTTTTACTTACATTTTGGTTTATGGTCTATCTCAGATTTTGTGTGTGGTGTGAGGTAAGAGTGGAGTTTCATTTTTTCCCCATCATGTTTATGCAGTTGTTCTAGCATGATCTGTTTGAAAGACTCCTTTTCCAGTTGAATATCCTTGGTGCCTTTGTTGAAGGTCATTTGCCTGTTTAAATGTATTTGTGCTTATGTCTATTTCTGAACTCTCTGTTCTGCTCCATTGATGTATTTGTCTGTACTTATCCCAATACCACACTGTCTTGATTACTCTGGCTTTATTGTAAATATTGAAATTCATTAGTGTCAATCCTCCCACTTTGTTCTTTTTCAAGATGTTTTAACTATTCTGGGTCCTTTGCTTTTCCATATAAATTTTAGAATCAAATTGTTGAATGTTAAAATACACACACACACACACACACACACACACCCCCTCTGGAATACTTTACAAAGTCCTTTGATACCCAGGCCATACTCCATGGCAGTCAAATCAGAATCTTATTTATTAAAACTCCGTAGGTTATTCCAAGTACAGAAAAGGTTGAGAGCTAATGTGCTAATGGGGTTGTAATGTGGTACACTCAAAAAGAAATTCAGTAGTGGATTACAGGGGATTACATTACACATGTATGTGTGGGAGTTGAAGTAGGCCTTCAGATGGAAGAAATTGTCCCTGCTTATGTAGAGGGAGAGTTGAAAGAGGATGGCGGGGGTAGTGAGAATCTGTGTGGTGATGGCAGTTCTCTCTCCCAGCGGACATGGAGTCCAGATGCTCAAGTGTTGCTCTCTGTGCCTTTGATCCCGAATTATTCAGGATAACCTAAAAACAAGTAATTTAAAATCCAAGAAATGCTTTGGTTGGTAAGGCATACATGTAAATGCATTATTGTAGATAATAGCTTTCCTCTAGATTAGGGAAATATTGGTGAAATCTGTATAATAATGAACTGGGTAGGCATATTCTGACCTGTGTTTTTTTAATTTTTGAGGGTTTTCTGTCTTTTTTAAAATTTTAATGTCTTTAGGACAGCATTGATTCATCCATTCTTCTCTTGGGCAGGTAGTTCTGTCAGAACTGCTGCATCCAAAAGGTTTCAACCAAAATGATGTTGTTCATTTGGAACACAAACTGTGTGGGCTGGTACGTGCTGGATTGTGCATTTTTTAAAAAAAACAAAACAAAACACTTTTCCTTCTTGAAGAGAGAGGTTGGAACTACAGTAGTCTTCACACATCTTCAGTTTCATTTTCCATAGTTTCAGTTACCCATAGTCAACTGTAGTCTGAAAATATTAAGTGGAAAATTCCAGATATAAACAGGTCATAAGTTTTAAATGGTGCATTTGGTAGTGTAGTGAAACCTCGTGCCATTCCATCTAGGATGTGAATCACCCTTTGTCCAGTGTACCTAAACTGTACTCATATAGTGCAATAAGGTATTTTGAGAGACCACATTCACATAATTATTATTATAGTATATTATTATAATTGCTCTATTATAGTCCTTGTTAATTCTTTATTCATAAATTGCGCCTAATTTTTACATAACACTTTATCATAGATAAGTATGTACAGGAAAAAATATAGTTATTAGGTAGGGTTTGGTATTGTCTGTGATTTCAGACCTCCAGTGGGGGTCCTCGAACATATTCCATGTGAATTAGGGAGACTACTCTAGTCAGCTGAGCCCCTCTTTCCAAGGTACAAGTTCCCTAAACATCTGTAGAGAATTAATTTTAGTCAGAGCTAGCAGCTTTAATCTCAACTTTCTGCTCAGCATTATGGAAAATCTTCTCCAGAAAATAGCCAGTATCTACCTGCTATGGGCTGTTAAACATTCATGTGAACATTGGATTTTTGAGTGTTTTTCTAGTAAAAACAGCATGGGAAAGTCCTTTACAGTGCACAGAAAAAGCAAGTATTGAGGGTGTGTGTGTGTGTGTGTGTGTGTGTGTGTGTGTGTGTGAGATGCTGGTTATACTCTTTTATTTCAAATAGAATTTATATATACCATGTCCAACTCCAAACCTCATTTTTCTGAGAGGTGAGACCCTTTACACAAGAAAGCTTTGATATTAGCAACTTTTAACACACACACACACACCTTTAAGGCAGGGAAACAGTTGGGCAGAGGGTGAGAGGAGAGTCGCTTTTCTTTCTCATTTACTGTTGTTTTGTGTTGACCAAAAAGTTCATATAATTTTTTCTGTAAAATAAAAGACACATATTTCATTTTCACCAATAATTTCATTGACTTGGATATTTTGAGTATGTCGGCCATCTCCTGTGTGGTACCATGTTGATTTCTCTCATTTAATGTTGCGATTTGATAGCTATCAACTTCAGCTGGTCTACCCGACTCTGGAGCATTGCCCAGCAAGAGAAATCTTCAGCATGAAACTTCGCAAACCGCTTTTGACATGTTTGATCAGTCATAGCTCCTTCTCCAGTCACATAACCTTTCTTGAAATAATAAAGCATAATATGGCAAAAATATTGCTTATTTCCTTTCATCTTCAATATTAAAATAGCTACACACAAATTTACCAATTTTGATAAGTTTTTTTAAATGCATGCTCATATGACAGCTGTCACATACAATCTAGCAAAATTGTTTCGAATGAAGTTAAAGACAACTAATGCTATTAGAGCCATTTTATGGGAAAAACTAAACAAACTTTTTGGCTAACCCAGTATTTAATAACACACACTTCTTTTAATAGTGATTTGATAAAGATTTCATAGACTACAGACCCCTCTTTAGGAAATCACTACCTCCCCCCTTTTTTATTTTTATACCTTTATTTCTAGGATTTATCTGTAATGCAGACATTACTTTTATGGTGGTGTGATAGTAAGAAATAATTTTGTATTTCACATTTAAAAAGCCATTTTCTGTGTTGCTATATTATCTTCAAAATCAATAATTTAATGACTCCATAATAGTACATCAAATTGTGTTATAATTTATATTCTTTTAATGTTAGATGTTTTCAATTTTGTGTTGTTACAGCAGAAAGAACTTCCCTGTATATAGGATTTCATCCTTGTTTTTTTATATATTCTCTGTTGTAGAATAGTAACAGGGTGCCTTTTTGTTTTAAGGGTTTTATCGGTGTATAATTTGCCTGTAAGCTGTTATCAGCAGTATAAGGTGAATTTAAACATTATCATTATTTACATTTTTAGGGTTAAAAAGCTATACCTGTAGCTTTTAATAACTGATTCTTTTAATCAGTTAGCTATACCTGATTCTTTTTATAACTGCATCACTAAAAAAGCTATACTTTACTTTTGTGCAAGTTCGAACCCAATTTATGTTTGCCTTTTGCTGGTTTGTGGATTGGAATTTTTTATTAGCTAATGTGAAGTTTTTTTGTTATATATGTAGTAATCGCTTGCAGTATTTGTCATGGATACTTTTTCTAATTTGTTCTTTTTTTATTTTGGTTTTTCATCACAAAGGAGTTGATGAGATTGAATATTGTATGTTTTCTTTTTTGACTTCCTCTGTTGCCTTAGGATAAACAGTCTTGTCATCCTTTGGGAGCTCTTATACTGATTCTGCTTTTCACCCTTTAATATTTCTTATGATTTAATTTTCTTGGATCCATCTGAGTTCTTCCTGATTTATGTGCCCTTTTCTTACCTTTTCTATGTGCAGTGAGGAAAGATGGGTTAAACCATGAGCTTGTGTTATTTACAAGTCTTGGGAAAGGAGTAAAATAGCGAGAATTACTGTATCAGTTTTCTGTAATGTCTGTAAGTCTGTTTACTTATTTATAAAGCTGGGATAAGAATAACAAATGTATAGAGAATATTTTTTAATACATTAAGCCTTCTCTTAAGCACTGTTAAGAACCTTAGTTAGAAATGTTTAAAATACTAAATAGCTGTAACCTTTGATTAATGTGTGTGCAACATTATGCCTTGAATTTTTCTCAATGGTTAGAGACCCCATGGGGCCCTCCCCCTGAAATTAACCACAGCCCTTCTACTTGAGGACATTGGGGATCTCAGTATATAAAAACCTGCAAGTTGAGGATGTTCATCAGAAACGTACAGCATGAGAACCATATTTGAGTAGTTGGTAAGGACTTTGTTTAACTAAAATGACTTCAGAAAGTAGAAACATTGGAGGCAATACAGGTAACAGTTTAAAAACACGGGCTTTGACAGAAAGACTTGTTTAATAAACTTGCCACTTATGTGACCCTTAATGTGACCTTAGATAAGTAATTTAACCTCTCTAAACTTAGTTTCCTCAGTTATAAACTGGGGATAATATTGATGAGTCCTTTAATTAAATAAGAAAATGCATGTGAAATGTTCAACATGGTACCTGACCCATAGCAAATACTAAGTAAAGCATAGCTGGCATTACTGCCCTTATTGACAGCTAACATTTGTGGAAATTTATGACCTACAGAGCGCTTTAACATGCTGTTTCTCATTTGTGAATCGGAGTGATTTGTACAGAATGGATTTTTAAATGTTCCATGGGCTTCGTATTCATTGCCTCAGGAGGTTACTCCTTTTCAGCTACTTGCACAGCTGTGTACACTTAGTTAGCATTTGTCATGTAGCTTCATGCCAGTGTCTTCTTATCAAAATTTAATTCTAAAACTCTGTGTGAGTACAAAGGTTGTATCTTATACAACTGTGCTGTCCCTGTCCCCAGAACTGGGCCACGGAGTCCAGATCCATTGATATTGGAACTCTAGCTTGATAGTTTATTATTTAAGTGACCTTAGGCAAGTCAATCTCTGGCTTTCCAAAGCCACCCTTTTCTCATCCGTAAAATGAGTAATAAATTTCTCATGAAGATTAAGTAGTGTATTAAGAAGTCCCTTGTATAGCAAATTACAAGTATCAATATTTTTTCCATATATCACTGTGCCTAACACAATTATTGGTGTTTAGAAAGTATATATTTTCTGGTGTTGGAAGCTTATGGGAAGATTGTGTCCCCAATTCTTAACTCTAGTATCAAGATACGTTCATTTAAAAAGTGAAAATTGTTCTTTGGGAGCCCATTGTTATGCAGGCTGCTATGCCAGGTATTGATTGTGCCTTACTTAGGCATAGTTACATATAGGTGCTCAAAGCAGGTTCATTGATTTCACTCCGCCTTGAGGAAGTAAACATTTAATCTAGAAGTGTTAATTTGTCTTTAATAATTTATTATGGGTTTGGGTGTGTGTGATCTCTGTGGTCAGTCTGCAGAGGTGCCCGTGAGGACACTTAATGATTGGCAAACAAGGGAGTGCCGCCTCTATGGGAAACTCTTGGCTGAATCAGCCTTGTTTCCCATGGAGTTCCTATGTGATAAACCATTGGTCTTATTTCCATGTGTCTTGTATATTTTCAGTGTATATTTTTTTCCTTTCCAATTTGATTTTCAGAAGTGACAATGCTGAAATGTTGGCTTTGGTCATTTTCAGTAGAAAAGGCCCAAATACTAGGTATCCATTTCTCTTTTGAATAAAGAATAAAGTCATGTTAGGGAGAAAAAAATCACAAGTATTTAATAAAAAATTCCTTTGTTCATTTTGGAAAATGGTACCTTTGTTAATCTCCTAAAATACAGTTTATTATATTCTGACAGTATCTTTGAAATTGTCAAAGAAAGCATGATGTCTCCATTAACATTTTTTTTTCCTGGCACAGTTTTCATTCTGTAGAATTCATCCCTTTAGGAAAAGGATGTTATTTCTAATGAGAAGGGTGAATGCTTAGTGGACAGAAAAAAATAGACTATTACTTCTTTGAATATAGATTGGTGTTTAACTTCCAGTTAAGGATGTCTCTGAGAACATAGAGACTTGTTTAGTAGCTAGCTTTTTGCTAATTTTGGAGTGCGTGGCGTGTTTTCATCTAATCTATTCCATCAGGTTTATTTTTACGCTTTAGGGATATGGGGAATTGGCTTTGGCTCAGGTGCGGCGCGCAGGCCCCATGTCATTTCCCTCCTTCAGGGTAGAGAAGACAGGCTTCCTTCACATTATCACTATTTGAGGGCTGGGGCAGAGGGATCTTTGGCATTCTCCTTTTTAGTCAGTGGGTGGCAAATTTGGTGAAAGCACAAAGAGGGAACTTTATTAAGCTATGTTATAGTCCCTATGTGATTAACTCTCTGGAGGTATTTTAAGTACAGAATAGATTTGCATTAGGAGCTTAGTATTCAAGAGTGTTTGATTTTATTCAGTCTGAAAAGATGACCAATTGTTAGTGTTTTGGTCATATTCCGTAAATGCCCTTTCAGTCCGCTTGGTGAAAGAGGTTTGACGTGGTAACTTTGGTGAAACCTTCCTGTGAGAAGGGAGTGAGTAGTCAGGGGCACCATTTAAAAGTTTTAGGTCAGTACTTCATTGGGGTATTCTTAAAAAATGAGATGTTAACTTTTAGAAGTTTTATGTTTGTGACCCTGCTACAGTGTAAAAACAGTACACAGTGTTAAGAATGTGCCTCACAGACAAACTAGCACTAACTTCCACAGGGTGGGATTCCCAGGGTGGGTATATTGTCTCCTGCTCAAATCAGTAAGGTGTTCATAGACTTTGGCACCAGGGAGTCCCTCAACATTCAACATTGTTAAAACACACTTCCTCAGTTTGTTTATCTTCTTTGGGGTTCCTTAGTGGAAAATCCCAAACCACTCACCTTTTCCCCCAGTAATATTAATGTTCTAAGAGGGGCTATACATTATATTAAAGTCAGGGTAGTTCTCCACAGGAAGGCTGGTTTTTAAATGAAACTTACTCAACCTCTTTGTAGCTGGTGTTTCATTACCACCGAGGATTTATAATGCAGTAGCTCTGAGGCGAAGCTGGTAAGAATGCCAGCTCTGCTAATATTTAGAGTCATAAAATTCTGGATATTGGACAAGCTCTTAATTACTCTGAATCTGTCTTTGTCTTAATAAAAGTTGGATTGTACCCACTAAAACAAGATGGCTGTATTTGCATTAATCTCCAAATGTAGGTTAATGCCTTTTTAAAAGCTGTGTCTTAGAGACTTGAAAATTAATTTCCCATTTTCAGCTTAAATTGAAGAGCTCTTCCATGTGTGGGGGTTCAAGGACTGCCATTTTTCTGTAGATTCAAGTGCCAATAATAACTCTCTGTTCCTCTTTTTTTTAATGTCTTAGGTAAAGAAAAAAGAGTCTCTCTTCTGGTGCTTGGGGTCTAGTTTTTTTATTTTTTAAGATGCTTCAGAGTAAATAAATGAAGTTCTGTTTTCTCAGAACTTCATAATTAGGGTTTGAATCACTAGGGATGAGGGACAGGATGAAGGGGTAGTTAGTGGGACTCCTGTTATAAGCCATGACTAGAGAAGTCTGGCTTTCACATACATGATTGCTACTAAGATACACATTTTAGTATTTTTTTTATCCTGTAATGTCTAAGCACTTACATATTGAGGAGATAGGGTTAAACTGATTTTCTTGAGTGCAAGATAGAAACTTTATTTTCCTTTTTTTTTTTTTTAAATCTCCACAGTATCTACTGCTATATAACCACTTAGCTCTAGTAATTCCAGGATTCTTTTTTATGTTACAGATGACCAGTAAGATTGTAAGGGCTCTGAAAAGATTTTTTTATATAAATTGGGGTCTTCTCAGTGGAGAGTCTGTCTGTCACAGTAATTTTTCTAAGCTAGCTTCAATACAAGAGTATCCAATGTGTTATATTAACCAGATTGTACATGGATCAGTGGAACTAGGAACAGAGGGAATTAGGGACAGGTTTGTTTGTTTATTTTTAGAGTAAGGGGAAGGAGGGAGAAATGAAGGGAAGGAAACATCACTGTAAGAGAGGAACATCGATTGGTTGCCTCTCCCACTCATCCCAACTGGGGACCAAACCTGCAACCCAGGCATGTGCCCTGACTGGAAGTCCAACCAGCACCCCTGGCTTTGGTGGGGTGACGCCCAAGCAACTGAGCCACACAGGTCAGGGCAGGGACAGGTTTAAGAAGGAGAAGTAGAAATGAATATATAATAAAATGAGAGGGAGCAACCGTAAAAATCTTCCTTTTATTTTATGAAAGCTACAGGTGTTAAGTATTGTTTTCCTGTAGTATTTCAGTCTATTGGTTTCATAGATATGTTTGTGATACAATATTTATGTAATAAATTAGAACCACATGGGGGCATTTATTAACAATACAGATTTTTAAGCATTTCGTCCTCGAAAGTCTGATTCAGTAGCTTTGGGATAGGTCCCAGGAGTCTGTTTCTTATGATCACATGCACATTTGATACTCTGACAACTCCACCGTTTTGTTCTTCAAAACTTCCAGGTTTCCATGGACAATTTGTAGGATACTTTTCCCCTCTCCTTTGTCAAGTTTTTGACCTGGTATGATTTTGTGAGGGGATGTCCTAAATGGAACATTTTGCAAAAACTTCTTTGTAGGAAAATACCAGTACTGAAACATATACTCTAGTACATAGTTTTGCATCAGTAAGTGCAAAAGGATGATCAGACAACTGGATGGGCAGGTGACCCAAATCTGTCATTGTGATGATGTAACTAGGATGTCAGGCCTGGGGATGAAAGGAGGTAACCCATGTGCTCTCTTCAAAGGCTTGCACAGCTTTCCTATGAAGGAGGGATCACATTTCTGATGTTTCCACAGAGCTGACCTGGGATTATCAGTGGACATTGTGGGGGATGAACACAGGGTAATGGACGATACCAATGGACAAAAGACCTTCATGAGATATTGCTTTACCTTCTAATTATTTGTAGCCTGTGGACCTTTTTTTTCCCCTAGAGAAATCTGATTTAGACTACCAGTTAATAAGAACAGAGCTTCTCAGGTGGAAGTGGGCTGAGGGTCATGAGCAAATTTAGCCTTTTTTTCCTGAGTCTAGTGGGACCCTTAAATAGAAGCCTGGGGATCCCCAGAAGTGGCAGCAAACACCACAGCAGTGTGGTGAGTTCTGTTTAGTGGAGGTGGCAGTGCAGACTCCCAGCATTTTGTGAGTTTGTGAGCTCCATAAGATTTGTGCCTTACGTGGTTCACTGCTATGGATAGCTAGTGTAGGAGTCTGGCTCAGAGGGCAGGGCTTAGTGAAATGTTGGTTAAATGAAAGCTCTAAAAGAAATTTGTATCTCACATCCAGGACTGAATGGGAAGATTTCTAAGATCCTTTATGATCTAGAATGTCTATATCTGCTTTGAAGATTAAATCTAAGCCCACAGCATGGATGACCGAAGGATGTAAGCACGCTCTGTGAGTGCAGGGACTTTATTTTCTTTAGTGCTGCGTTTTCAGCCCTTAGAACAGCACTTGGCATTTAGTGGGTACTCAGTGAATATTTGTTAAATATGTGCATTTATAGATGAAGGTGAAAATTGTCTAAGATGGTACTTTGTGAACCCTATTTTTCCTTTTGTTCTGGTGAATTCTCATTTAACCACCCATCTCTTTAGTAATCCAGGCCCCTCCTCCCACTGGTCCATTCATCCTCACTTCTTGGCTCTCATCTTCTCCTTCCCAATCCATATTTGGCGAAGAGGAATGAGGACACCAAGGATGTTGTGGTAAACCAAAGTCATGTGAGAAACAGAGTGAAATTTCCTAGGCACATGAGTTGGGAAAGCTGATACTCCCTTGGATGTTTCCTGTAATTTTCAGTTGTGGTATGTTTGTGTTCTCAGAGGGAAGTAAGAATTTGTTGTAGATTTATGGCCTAGATCAATTGGGATATTTTCTATGCCTCTGAAATATTATCACTTTATCCTTATCCTTGCCTGCTATTTTCCATGAAAAGCATTTGAATTATTTCAGAGATGTAAGTTTGCTTGTATTATCCAGTGTCGTCTTAAAGCTGATTAGCATTTTGTATCACCTTTGCAACTCATAAATCATCCACTTCCCCTCACCATGAGCAGGCTGTGAGTCAGAAGGGAAGCTCCTGCTGCAGACCCAGCTGCTTCTTGTCCTGTGATTTAGAGAACACTCTAGACTTTCTTTGGGCCCTTCTGTGGTTTGATCTCTGGTAAGTCTTCACCTGTATGGAAATTTTTTGGTGGATTTTTCCCAGGAAGGTCCTGTTGGTTATTTTGGATAGGAGAGGTCCTCAGACTTCCGTCCATGAGCCCACTCCAGCCACAGGTAGGGTTCATTTGGCCTGTCCAGAGTTTAAAAAACATTAAAAGGCAGGAGATTTCACATAAACAATGCAGATTTGGCATTATTCTTGGAAAATCAAAGGTCTGGCAGCAGCAGGCCATGCCCCATGCAGAGCTCCCATTGGTGCTGAAAGCTGCATGTGCTAGGAAGGGTTGGGGTTTCTTCTTTGCTGCAGATTGCTGTCCCTTCTCAGTTTTTTCTGGGGCAAGCAGCTTTACTCAAGGTCCTGCATATATATTTGAATTTGCAGCACCCTTTTATAATGAGTTAAGTTTTTCTTTTTACTGTTTTTAAGTAATACTAACCATTTAATTTGGTTGACTAATACCAGGATGCTAACATTTATTAAGCTGTTATTAAGGTACCAGGTTCTGTGCTGTATTTATTTATGTTGTCCTCACAGTTATCCTAATTTGATAGATAAAGAAATTAAGGTGAAGAGAAGTTAAATAACTTGCTTAAGGTCACCTAACTTGTTCAAGCTCACCTATCTCTTAATCCTTGCCTGCTCCTTCAACCCATATTTCATTAAGAACAGTGGGGATCAGTTGAGAAGGTGGGCGACAGTGATGTACTCCCTGAATCCCCAGCCTGCTTAGGGGAGAAACAGTTTGCCTGGCCCAAGGCACAGTCAGAGCAGGGATATTTGAAAGGCAGCTCCTTATACAGTGCCTATTGATTTTTTTCACCCTCTTATTTTCATCATCCATCTTGTTCTAAGATGCTTACTTGTCATATATAAAAAGCCTTGTTACAGTGAACCCAAACAAGTCATTGACATTTAAAATTGAATTGCAACAGGTACTGTCGATAGCTAAACTGCTCATTGACATTGCATCACTAATTACATTGAGAGAACATCCTAATTGGGTATATTCTGCCAAGTCAAATGGGAAACATTGGCTCTCTACCAGCAAATTCATTTTGATTGCAAAAGTTTGGGAATCCACAGATCCCTCACCAATCTCAAAGTACTAGGTTTATAGAAAACTTAAATAAATTTTATTGAATTTATTGGGGTGACTTTGGTTGATAAAACTATATAGGTTTCAGGTGCACAATTCTATAATACATCATCTGTATATTGTATTACGTGTTCACCACCCAAAGTCAAGTCTTCTTCCATCACCATTTACCACTCCCCATACCGTCTTCTATGCTCCCAAACCCCCTTTCTCTCTGATAATCACTGTACTGTTGTCTGTATCTGTGAGGTTTTTTTCTTTGCTTAATCCCTGCACCTTTTTCACCCGGCCTGACTCTCCTCCCCTCTGACAGCTGTCAGCCTGTTCTCTGTATCTGAGTCTGTTTCTATTTTGTTGTTTATTTTGTTCATTAGATTCCATCAGTGAAATTATATGTTTTTTTATTTCTCTGACTGGCTTATTTCACTTAGCCTAATACTCTCCAGGTCCATCCATGCTGTTATAAAAGGTAAGATATTCTTTTTTTTTAATGTCTGTTAGTATTCCATTGTATAAATGTACCACAGCTTTTTTATCCATTCACTTACTGATGGACACGGGCTGCTTCCAAATCTTGGCTATTGTAAATAACGTGGCAATGGACATAGGGGTGCATATATTCTTTCGAATTAATGTTTCAGGTTTCACTGGATATATTCCTAGAATTGCTGGGCCATAAGGCCGTTCCATTTTTAATTTTTTGAGGAAACTTCATACTGCTTTCTGTAGCGGCTGCACCAGTCTGCACTCCCACCAGCAGTGTATAAGAGTTTCCTTTTTCTCCACATTCTTGCCATTACTTGTTTGTTGATTTATTGATGATAGTCATTCTGACAGGTGTGAGGTGATATCTCATTGTAGTTTTAATTTGCATTTCTCTAATGATTAGTGATGTGGAGCATCTTTTTATGTCTGTTGGCAACTTTTAATGGTTTTTTGCTGAGGTTCCTTGCAGCAAAGGGCAAATCTGGTTTCTACACTGTCTGCTCAGCCAGGAGGGGAAAGCTGTGCCTATGAAAGGGAGAGGTTATTATCCTCTACAGATTTGAGATGGGGTAAAAAAGTTCAGTGCAGGAGGCAGGGGTGGGATTGGCTGTTAGGTTCTTCCTCTGTATGTCTAAACCACATACTTGAATTCAGCTATTTTTTTCTTCTTTTCTCTCTCCTTCCTCCCCTCCCTCTTTTCATCTCTTCTCTCTCCGACTACCTTCTTTTCTTCACTTGGTGAGAGAGAGAGAGAGAGAGAGAGAAAGAGAGAGAGAGAGAGGGAGAGGGAGAGAAGGAGGGAGGGAGGAGGGAGAAGGAGAGTGAAAGGGGAGAGGGATCCATGGAGAGGAAGCCTAGGGAAGGAGAGGACGGGAAAGCGGGAGGAATCCAGTAAGCAAGCTAGCGCATTTACTCCTTAGGCATTCTTCCTAGTGCTTTATTCGAATTAATTCCTTTGACTCCCACAATAACCCCAGGGAACAGTTGTGCTACAGATAAAGAAACTGAGGCACAGAAGAAAACATTTGTTTAAAGTCATCTGGTTGGTTAGTTTACTCTTCTGAGAAAACACAGTGGCCATCCTGAGGCCAGCATTTCAGTCTTCTTGCTCACATGGCTTGTGCTCTTAGGGTAAACATTTAAGCTTCTGTGTCTCTGGATGCTAGGAGTTCCTCTGGAGGCCTTGCAAATAGCAATTTGGTTGGCAGGGCAATTAAGTATGCTGGGTACACTATGCTAAGCAGAGGGAGGGAAAGAATGAAATCTAGTCTTTCCTTGCGTTATGCATGCTTATTGGTTTGTGCCAGGCGTGACTGACAGAAGAATCAAAGTGACTTAAAGCAGCTTCCCCAGAGAAGCACTATAACAGTTTTTTTCCTCTTTGTTGACCCAGGTCCCTTGTGAATAGGATTTAGCAGTGATTCAGCTGCTGCTGTTCTTTTGATAATCAGTGTGGAGGAGGGAGATGAGGGCTGCTATTAATGGCTTCTTATTTTGCATTCTCCTAATCAGATACACTGCAATTATTAATGTGCATACAAGATGCTCTGTGGTGTCTCTGGGTGGTTTTGTTAGGTGTATTGGACTGTTAAGCTTTCTAAGATGGAATGTTTCATTAGGTTCTGGCCTAGGGGGTTGAAGGGATGGAGGTTTTTAAAAACCACTGAGTGAAAGGAATATGGTGTAAAACCAAGCTTATGATCTTGGGAGGCGGTAAGTGGGTGGGTGGGATAGCACCCCACCAACTTCACCTCCCTCTTCTCTTGCCCTGAAAACCTTACCTTGTTATTCCCCTTCAGATATTAAAAGTGAAACAACTGAGAACTATTTACTAGGCAGCTAAATGCAAATTCTTTCCCCCATTAGTTTTAATTGGGATGAAATCATACATTTAAATAACCACTTCTGTTACTAATAACTGAACTTCTGATTCACTCTGAACCCAGGCAAATACCTCTTCTGGTATGAATGGCCCACCTCTGAGTCATTCCACACCTGCATGTTGACACAGCCATGTTCCTGATACACACATCTGGGATTGCAGAGCACAACTGGCATGAAGTATCTTGGGTGTACAGCTTTTTGCACTCGACCATGGGGACAGACAGGATAGTCCAACCAGGGAATAAAGAGTTGGCAGGTTCAAAACAAAACAACTATCCAAACCACCTGAATCAGATTCTGCTCAGTTTCTCTTTTACTGTTTTGTTAGGTGTTTAAAGGGCTATATTTTTTAGTCATTTCCTTCTCTTCCATTTAAATAAATGTTATTAACAAAAACATAATGCTGACACAGTTGAAAATAAGCATTTGAGTTGAAAGAATTGGATCTTTGATGCTTTTACTATCAGATTTATACTAATTTCTTTAGTATTGATGCAGTTAGTATATGTGGTCTGTTTTGAGAACGTGTGGGTAATGTGGTGGTGTGGAGAAAGGTGACTGTTGTGTGTGTGTGTGTATTTAGGGGGAGGATTGAACCTGCTGTTTGGAGGATCAGAAACAACTAAGCAGCTTGGCTTTTAGTCCCTTAGTGGCATAACCAGCTAATGAACAAGAAGACTGCTAAACTCCCAATTCTCTTCATGGCTAGGAAGACTTAATAATGTGTGAGACTACCTTCAGTGGGCTAATGAAGTGGGAGCAAAATCAACAGAAGACGTGTAGTTTACAGCAACCTGAAATGTGCCAGAGACATGACTAGCTGCCTTTTTGGCCCTGGAGAGGTGTGGCTGGCCCTGCTTGCATCTTCCGGGAATGGGAATTGTGCCAGATACTAGCTAGACAAGACCAGATGCTTTTTTGATGTTCTGTGTACATGATTGGCTGTAGCTTTTGATCAGGACACTGTTTGTAATGAAGTTTGACCAGCATCATTTAGACAGGAATGAATGACAGCTGCTGTGCAGTCTTTTTCTTGATTGGCAGCATTTGCAACTAGTAACCATATGAGGCGGGTGGGTTGGGGGGAGAAAAGCCAGCTCTGATTGACAAGAGCTTATCTTTATTTAATCTACTTCTGAGGCACTGCAGTTGAAATTTTGGGCAACTGAAAGAAAGGAAGACACAATTGTGAAACATAATTAAAGTTTCTTGACATAAACATATTTTAGTCAAAACTGTCTTCAACAGGAGAAGTTTGCATAGAGTCTACGTGTGAAGTTATTGTTGCTCCTCTGGTGTGAGGAACACAGTGATGGGCTTGGATAGTTCTAGCTATTAAAAAATGCCCATTTTAGTTAGCATTTCTTTGAGTTGCCCTCCTGCTTGAAAAGGTTTCCTAGGCACAGGCCAAAAATGAATACAGTAGATGGAGTGTAGCCTGTGGTGGTAATTTCTCATCAAATGAATCCAATGAGCACTTGAATCTTTGGGAAAAGATGATAAGCACGAACGTAGGCTTGTTTCTGTTAAAAAAAATTATTACTATTTTTAATTTAATTTGATTTAATAAAAGCTATAATTTTTTTCTTTTTTAAAGTATTTTTATTGATTGTGCTATTACAGTTTTCCCAATTTTTCCCCTTTTATCCCCCCTCCACCCTGTCTCCCCAACCCTTTAGCATTCCCCCTGCCTTAGTTCATGTCCATGGGTTGTACATATAAGTTCTTTGAGTCCTCTGTTTCCTATACCATTTTTATCTCTCCCCGTCTATTTTATGCCTACTAATTATGCTTCTTCTTCCCTGTACCTTTTCCCCCCTATTCCTCCCCTCCCCTCCCCACTGAACTTCATCTGTGTGATGTGCATTTCTTTGATTCTGTTCCTGTTCTGGTGGTTTGCTTAGTTTTTGTTTTCATTGTTTTTCTTTTAGGTTCATTTGTTGATCGTTGTGAGTTTGTTGTCATTTTAGTGTTCATATTTTTGATCTTCTTTTTCTTAGATAAGTCCCTTTAACATTTCATATAATAAGGGCTTGGTGATGATGAACTCCTTTAACTTGACCTTATCTGGGAAGCACTTTATCTGCCCTTCCATTCTAAATGAAAGCTTCCTTGGATAGAGTAATCTTGGATGTAGGTCCTTGCCTTCATGACTTGGAATACTTCTTTCCAGCCCCTTCTTGCCTGTAAGGTTTTTTTTGAGAAATCAGCTGACTGTCTAATGGGAACACCTTTGTCGGTAATTGTCTCCTTATCTCTTACTGCTCTTAGGATTTTTCTCTTTGTCTTTAATCTTGGGTAACTTGATGATAATGTGCCTTGGTGTGTTCCTCTTGGGGTCCAACTTCTTTGGGACCCTCTGGGCTTCCTGGACTTCCTGGAAGTCTATTTCTTTCACCAGATTGGGGAAATTTTCCTTCATTATTTGTTCAAATATGTTTTCAGTTTCTTGCTGCTGTTCTTCTCCTTCTGGCACCCCTATAATTCGGATATTGGAACATTTCAGGTTGTTCCAGAGAATCCTCAGCCTCTCTTCATTTTTTTGGATTCTTGTTTCTTCGTTCTGATCCAGTTGGATGTTTATTTCTTCCTTTTGTTCCAAATTGTTGCTTTGAATCCTGGTTCCCTTCTTGTCTGTAAAGTTTGTTCCCTGAATATTTTGCTTTATTTCATTTCGGGTATCTTTCATTTGTTCTTTAATTTGTCAACCAAGCTCAATCAGCTCTTTGAGCATTTTGATTACCAGGGCTTTAAATTCTCCATCAGGTAAGTTGGTAGTCTCCTCATCGCTTAGTTATCTTTCTGAGGTTTTGCTGTGTTCTTTCATTTGGGCCATTTTCTTTGTCTTGGCCCAGCTGATAGGTTGTAAGGGGCAGGGCCTTAGGTATTCACCCAGGTAGGACAACCCTCTTGCTGTGCTGCCTGTGTGGGAGGGTCCAGAGAGGGAACAATGTGGCTTGCCTGCTTGTCTCTAGTGCATTTTCCAACAGACCCCCAGACCCTTGAGTCAGACTGGAAATATCTCCTACCGGTGGTAACCCCAGCCTTACCCCAGAGTCAGCTCTGAGTCTCAGTTTTCCCCTTAAGTCAGTTCCTCCCGGGCAGCTCTGCTGCTCCGCAGTGAGCCTGGCACCTCAGCTGCCTCCTGGAGGTTTTTCTGAGTTGACTTGGGTGGTTCGCCTTATGGGTCTGGTTGTTCTGGTTGATTTTTTCTTTAATTCCTTGGTTGTTGGAGTTCCATGCAGTTTGATTTTCTGGTGATTTTGGTGGTTTATTGATTTCAGATTGGTTGTTATCCTCCTTTTGGTTGTGCAATGAAATGAAGGGTTTCTACCTATGCCTCCATCTTGGCGGGAACTCCATAGCCTTGTTTCTTAAAGACTCATGTGTGATTCCCTGAGAGCTAATCTTGTGTGATGTGCTGCTAGTGATTTATAAATGGGCTTCGGGGTGGGGGCAGCGCTAGCATCCTGGATTCAATTCTGGCACCAACACTTCCCCCCCTCCACTGCACTCTGATTTGGTTTTGATGATCAACATCGTATGTTTTTAATAAATATCCTTGAAATAAAACCATGTATACCTTATATCTAAATCAATCCATATCTTAACTATCTTGGACAATGCAAGTGACCACCTGTTAACTCTGATCACCCTCCTATCCCCAGCTAAGTCTGATATTTTAGTTTTGTCTTTTTTAAATACACAAATTAGACTTCTTTTTTTTGGTGACATTTTAGATTTAGCTATAAGTACCCATTTCTTTGTTCACCATTCCTTTAATTTCCTTTAGTAAGCCTCTATTAGTAGTAAATGCTTTCTTTTTTTTTTTAAACTTGATCTAAAATGTCTTTATTTTGCCCTTCATTTTAAAAGACAGTTTGGCTGGGTACATGGTTCTGAGTGGAAACTTGTTCTTAATTTCACCTTGTAAGACTACGGTGAAGATTACCTGAGTTCATATTTTTAGTCCTTATCTCCATTCCTGGAATATGTGCTTAAGTTCAGAAGCTATTTTGAGTCTCAAAAAATATTGCAGCTGTTGGAGACAATTGAGGTATAGTTGACTATCCATACTTTCATTGTTTGTTTTCCATGTTATGTGTTTCCTTAACACTGTGATTTCACTGAGATTGGGATGGGAGTAGATTTAAGCAATATTAGTAACTTTGAGATAGATAAACTTTGATTCAACTGTGGGTTCTGTCACTTGCTAGTTTTATGTACTCTTTGCAGGTTATCTGCAAAAGACTCAGTTTCTTCATGTATAAGTGGTCATCATCATATTTCTTGTTTCTCAGGGATGCTGTGAAAGTTGCATGAGAATATATTTAAAACTCTATAAAGCCTCACATATTAAGTGGTTAATTGTTAGTTACTTGTTGCCTCTGTACCACTGTTATTACTTTAAGGTACAGATGTTAGCAACTTTTTTCTCTTCTAGCTGCCTCTGTTTTTATTTCCTATTCTCCAAATCCATGAAAAGAAGGTGTGTCTCTTGTCCAGCTCTCTACTCTGCTGACTGGGAAGGTCTTCTACACACTGGCAGCTCTGGCTTGGAGGCAGAAATTTTGTATTTACTTGTTATTAGAAGGGAAAATCTTTCCAGGCCAGTACTTTGCTATCTGTAAGTCTCTCTTTCACTCATCGAAAATATGTATGCTCTAGCTTTTCTTGCGGCTTTGAGCAAATTACCTCACCTCTCTGTTTCTTCATCTGTAATATGGAAATAATAATAATACCTTCCTCATAGGATTGTTGGGAGGACTAGTTGAGTTGATGAGTTGATACATGTAAAGATCTTAAATTTCTGGCACAAAGGAGATGCCAATACTTCAGCATTTATCATTGTTGTTGTTAATAGCTGGGATTGTCTTCTGTGCTTTACTATTGGATTTTGGAATTAAAAATGTGTTGTTTGCTCTGGCTTTGCCCTTTACCTATTTAATCCCCAGTGCATATGTATTAAGCTTCCACATATCACTTATCTCTTTTTTAATAACATTGTCATGAGTTAGGTAGTATATGCATTTTTCAACTTTATTTTTACATACAATAAAATGTGTTCATTTTAAGTATATAATTCTGTGAGCTCAGAACTGTGATCATTACTGTAATCAATATACAGAACATTTCTTTCACCCCACAAGGTAGTGCCCCTATTTTTATACTATAGCACACATAGGTTAGTGTTTTCTTTTTAGAGTTTTATGTAAATGGAATTATATATGTACTCTTTTATGTTTGGCTTCTTTCACTCAGCATAATTATTTTGAGGCTAATTCACATTGTTGGTGTTTATCAAGAGTCTGGTCCTTTTTATTGCTGCATGATGTCCCATTGTATGGACGTTCTGGAATGTGTAATCATTTTCCTGTTGATGGATTTTGGATTGCTTCGCATTTGAGACTATTGTGAATAAAACGGCACTGAACATTTATGTATAATTATTTCCTGAGTAAATATCTACAGAGATTACTGATGACGAAAGGTTTAGAGAGGTGGAGTAGACCAAAGTCACATGACCAGAAGGTCACCATAGTTCCATTAGCATTTGCTTGTTCATCTCCTGACTTCTCTATAGAATCCATTTCATTAGACTAGTGACTTTCACACTTTGAGAATACCAGTATCTTTTTATAAAATTAAATACTTCTCCCCAACCCTTCAGAAAAAGAGAACACTAGTACACTTTTTCAAATAAAATGACTGCTAGAATCCCCATAAAAGACTGACTGAAGCAATGTAAACAGGCTCCTCAGAAAGTTCAAACAGTCCCTTTTTGGCTGTTGATCTTTGAGGAGTACCCACACTCTTCTTATGGAAGGCTTTTTGCAAAGTACTGCACTGCATTTGGCTACTTTTTGAGAGTAGCGTCTTGGACCCTCTGATGTCCAGTCCTTAAACAGCTTCTCTTCTTAGTCCCATCACCTTAGTTATTTCAAAACAGGTCACTGAGCAATTAACTTTTGCATTTCAGTGTTTTAGGGAGCAAGAAACTCTTACTATTCACACATACCTGCACATGCATGCACAGTGCATGGATTGGGCTGTACACCTGGTGAGATTAGTAACACCACCATTTTGCTATCAGTCACTGCTGGTTATGTATCTCCTTGATTCAAAGGGCTAGTCAGGAAATGTAGGGCCAGATAGGTACATTGAAACTCTTAGGCTGTTTACCTTTGTCACCTGGTACTATTTATAGTTGTAGCTGATTCCGTTATGTTCCATTGCCCTATTCTGGAGTAGTGAATCTCATCCTATGTTATCAGAGCCCAGGTTATAAAATTTGAAATGTACTTTGCTTCTCTTGCACTGTTATGACTACATCAGATCATTTTAATCAACTTGGTTTCATTCAAGTGTACAATTTTTCTTCTCATTACATCTGCAAACTCTCAAATTTACAGACATGCTCTCCTTGGCTAAACTAATATTACTTGGTCATTCTTGCATGCAAATTTAAAATTTAATATCTTGCTGCAGGTCTGTTGAGTTTTATGCAAATTCCAATATAGATTATATTTTGGAGCTGTCTGTACATTAGAAATTACGTTCGGGGGAAGTAATATTTGTGTGGCCTTAGAAAAAGTAATCTTGCTCTTTGCAGGGTACATGTCATTTCTTCAAAGAAATTGGATTTTGAGTATTCTGTGCATGTTTGGCAGTCATTTTGCCCAATTGTGTTACTGGTAATAAAAAGATAAAAACAGTGCCAGTCCATGCATCAACATTTTAATAAAGGCATTTGGCTATTTGGAATAGTCATTGGGATTAACTAGGTTTTCATTTATTCATTCATTGAACATGTGGTTAGAGATGCTTAATAGGTAATTGGCTGTCCTCTTAGCTGTGGTGACATAGCAACAAACAAAAACCATCTCTGCCCTCACGAAACTTAACTTCTACTTGAGATGAACAAGCCATAAGCAGATAAACAAGTAAATGGTTGGTATATCTGGTGGAGATACATTCTATGAAGAAAAATAATTTAGGGTTTGGGAATAAGTGTGCACTGGGATGGAGTCTGGGATCAGGAAAGACATCTCTAAATTGACATTTATGCAAAGACTTGACAAGGAAAGGATATGAGCTGTGCAGTATTTCTTAGAATATCAGTCCAAGAAGAGACATTGCTAAGCACAAGTGTCCTAAGTGGATACTTTTTGCCATATTTGAGGAGCAGCAAGGATGCAGAGTGGGAGGTAGAAGTGGAGCAGAGAGAGGTAGGAAAAGAATTCAGGGAGAGGTTGGTAGCAGGATGGATGGTGAGATGTCATGGATCATATAGGGCCTTTTAGGTACTGTGAGGAGTTTGGCTTTTGCTGAGTGAGTTGGGGAACCATACTGGGGGACTATTAAATTGACTGCTTGGTTCAGAATGGAGTTTATGAGGCAAATACAAATCTTCAGATGATGGATATGCAACACCAACTTCAGCCATTGCAAATCTGTACCTTAGGGACTAGATTTGAATAGAAGAGGCAGATATTGTTGGCATTTTTATGTTCAAGCATGCTTACATTTCTTTGCCTGTGGCAGAAGCCTAAGCATATGCCTTATATTGCTGGGTTCCAGCAATTTGTATTTTAACAAGTCCTCCAGGTGACTGTAATGCACTTATTAAAACACAGGATGCTGGACCGCCCCTTCTGATTCAGAAGGTTAGTGGCAGGGCCCAAGAATTTGTATTCTTTCTTTTGTACCCTCCTGTTCCTAGGTGATGCTCGTGAAGCTAGTCAAAGGACCAGAGTTTGAGAACCATTGCTCTACAGACTGGGAACTTACATAATGTTACCTGCACAGTTAAGTTACTGTATTTCTGCCATACAAAATAGTGGGTAGGAGACATGGCTCTGCCTGTCAAGATGGGTTTGAATCCCATCTCCGCCATTGTGTTGTGACCTTGGAGAAGGCATTTAAAATGGTGCTCAGTAAAGGCTGGTTATTATTGTGTGGCCTTTAAGTATACAGTGATGTGATAGAAACAAAACATGAATAATTTATTGAATGTAAGCTCTGGACTGTGGGCATTATAAATATGATCTTGTTTTATTTTCAGGATGACCTGCAAGATATTGTTAGTCTTATTTTATACATAGGGAAGTGGCTTACTCACAATCATGTACATAGCAAGTAGCAAAGATGGATTTCAAATTCAGGTGTCTCTGGCTTCAGTGTCTGAGGTTTATCACTTATATGTACTGCCTTCAAGTACTAGATTGGCTGTCACACAGACTAAGTTTGAAATGTGACCCCTGCCCTTAAGAAATCTATACGAGTATACACACACACACACACACACACACACACACACACACAAGGGGGGACCCCCAAAACCTGGAATTTATTTTTTAAAAATTGTGTATTTATTTTTACATGTTTTAAACTTCACTCACCTTCAAAGAACTCTCTATCTGATGCAGTGAACCTGTCTAAACATTTTTTCCACTGCTCAAAACAGTTTTTTAAATCATCTATTTTGGTGCCTTTCAGTGCTTCTGCCGTTTTTTTTGTTTCACCTCTTCCACCTGGGCAAAATGTTTTCCTTTGAGGACTTTTTCTAATCTGGGGAAACAAAAAGTCACTCAGGGCGAGATCTGGTGAATAGGGAGGGTGGGGCATGGGGTCATGCTGATTTTGCTCAAAAACTGCTGCACACTCAACGCAGTGTGGGCAGGTGTGCTGGTAAACCACCCATCATGAAATGAACAACCGTGTGCTCGTTCTTTTTTTTAAAGAATCTTCAAAAAGAATTCACTGAAGCTGAACACAGCCTCTCACAATAATGCCAGCTGGTACACTGATACAGATGTGTTCCTAGAACACTCACTTAGTGGGGGAAGCTTATACTACAAAGGTACAAGGGACCTGCTTTCCAGATAATTCCTTTTTTTTTAGGGCCACCCCTCATTCATACATCTGTGTCTGTGCACACACACATATACGAGAGAGAGAATATAAATTTGCTTAAGTTTCTAAATCACTATTAGGCCACTTTTCCACTTCTAAAATGGGGATGAAGCATACAGATTTATAGGGTTTCTGCACCAAGTAGAATATTGATGACTTAGTATTATTAGTTTTCTTTCCTAATTAAAATGATTTGAAAGCTAAGTTCAATCTATGTAGAATGTATTTGTGAAATTTTTCTTTATAGTTCCTCATAAGAATGCGTTTTTCTAATATGAAGCTTGAGTTATTTATAAGAATGGCATTTTGTAATATGACATTTGAGTTGCTGAATGTTACGTGGATGAGATTCTCGTCATCTAGATCCAGCTTTGGAGGTAGAGATCATATTCCCTTTAAAAACAGCCTTCTTTGCTGGGGTTTTAGATTCCTTATCTCATACACTGTTAGGTTAAAGCTTTTTTACATAAGGCATCTTTGCAAAGGAATGAAGTAGGTGGGAAAGTAGTTGTATTGGGAGACCACATCTCTGATTTTTAAAGGAACTAGTGTAGTCTGATGGTGCAAAAATTAAAAGTATTACATAAAAGTCAGATATAATAGTAATCATCATTATTGTTGTAAAGTCTTAGTTGTCAAATACATGGCAACCCCATCTTTTGAAAACCTGGTTATAAAATTGAAAAAAAAATGATTGACTAATAGCTGGCACAAAGCTCTGGAACTTTATTTCCATAGTAATAGTGACTGGTGAAGCTCTCCTTGGTCACTTCCTTACTTAATCTCCTTATGTAGGGACTGAAAGAAAAGTTTTAAATTCTGATATACATAGAAAGTTACGAAGAGCTCTCATTAACTGCAGGGGGAGAAGACATAATAGCTATTAAAATAAAAGAATGGCACTTGGGGCAAATAGGCAGCCGCAACAATCCTGGATGTCCCTGAGGGTGACACTACACAGAGTGGGGCAAAATTGGTTTACAGTTGTGAGTGCACAGAAGACAAAGTTTATTCTTGTATTATTATTTATTAATTGTTGTATTGTTTTCCATATGAATGACTGTGAACCTACTTTTGCCCCACCCTATATGTAGAGTGAGTCAGGTTCTTAGAGAAAATTGTGTTTTCAAAAAGAACAACCTTGTTTTGGTATCATTTTAATATTAGGGGGAATAATGAATATATTATGAAGTTCTTGTGACAAATTTAGTTTCAGTAGAATAATTTGCATAGGAGTAAGTTTAGTTCTTTGGAAAAAAATATACTACTAGCCATAAATACCCTGTTTTCCAGTGGTGAGATTTTCTGACCAGGGAAGCTGTTGGGTGATTTGGAAAGAGTGAAGGCCTTGGTGAGAACTTCCTGACTTAGCATAGTTGTCTCTGAGCCTCAGATTCCATGTGTATTGTGAGTATTGTCTGAAGAATTGGTTGTCAAGATTAAATGAGGTGATGCATGCAGTGCTTAGTAAATAGGGGTGAGCCTGGTAGACTTCAGGCATCTAAAGGTCAGTGAGGATAAATAGGATGCATTTCCTATTTACCAGCTCATATTCCTGTGAAGCCACTGCCTATCTCTCCCCTTTTAAACAGCTTTATAAGGTGAAATTCACATACAGCACAATCCACAGATTTAAAGCATGTAGTTCGGTGGATTCTGGAGTATTGATAGGTATGTGTAGCTATCACCACAATTTTAGAACATCTCAAAAAGAATCCCATACCCTTTAGCTATCATTGCTCTATTTCATTTTCCTTGCCCCTTAGTTCTTACAGGCCCCACCTTTTTTCCCTCTTCTTACCTTCTTGTCAGCTGTGGGCTATGCCAGTTTGCCTGTTGCTGGATCATGTGATTGAAATTCTTTGAATTTCTGTGTAAATAGCCAATTTAGCTATTCCCCTTCTAGCTGCTGTAGCCAAGGCAAGGGCTCACCATTTTGCACTTTGTGGCCATTCATATGGCAGCTTTACTCAAAATCGTTCCTGCACTGCTTACATTATTTGTTTTATACAGAAACAGTTCTCTCTGGCTTGAGGCCTCTATGCTGCCATGTTGACAAATGTTGCTTCTAGTGAAATACGCAAAAATAAATAACAGCAAGGGAGAAGGGAGCACAGAGCTAAGTGAATTCATTTTGCTTTTTGAGTGCCATTCTCATTTGTTTTAAAAGCCACCATGGCATTATAGGCAGGAAAGGAGGAGGGCAAAGGAATTACAGGGAAAGAGTGGGCCACATCTGATTCTTAGAATTGGGCCGAAGGGGCTGGTGGAACAAGCAAGTTGAGAAGTATCTGGAATGTAGGGCCTGAGGACGAGGAGGAGTTTACAAGGAATCTGAATATCTTGAATATATTCAAAATTGTACAATAACCCCCATTTGTGTAGCCTTCAGAAGACATTGGATGCATTCACTTGCTTTCTCATTCTGTTTGTGATGAAGCTCAGATTTAAGACTTGCTGACACAGTAGTAAATGACTGCATTTGGTTTGTGTGTGTTTTGGTAGAGCATGTGGGGAACTGAGAAAATCAAAGATGTAAGACTGTTGTAGTTGTCAGTGTGCAGACTGAAGGTCTGACCTAAGTGAGAAGGCAGAGGGATGCTAGTAAGTGTTGAGTGCCTGTTATGAGCCAGGTGTTTCCTCAAGCATCATTTCATTGAATAGTCCACAAAGGCTGGTAGTCTTATCTCCATTCTGCAGATTAGGAAGAACTCAGTTTTGAGGAATTATGGTACTTATTTGTCAAAAGTCACCCAGAATCAGGGAGTGGAATAATAAAATGGAAACCCATGTTTTGAGTCTTCATACCTCTTCCTGTTCCATGATAATAATAATAAGCAATAGAAGGTGTGGAAGAAAAAAATTGGGAAGAGCAATGGAAGATAAGAAGCAGGTGTAATAGCAGGCGTTACAAACCAAATCATTTTGTTCAGAAAAATGAATTGCACATCTTTTTGAGTTTTTGTATTAGCTAAAATTCACCAGAAAAACTAAACTGACTTTCAAGTGCACATGAAGCTTTTTGGGGGAGAGGGTGGGTGAATTAAACATGATCACTTGACCAATTATTATTTTCCTAAGCATATGGGTGAAGCAGTGGCCGATAACTAGTAGCCTAATTAGCTACCCTCAAGTTATGAGAGGTTTGTTCAGGCATAGGTTGGCTTTTATTCTTAGTCTTGCAGATTGATTCCTGCCCATTTATTGAGAGACTTCAATGTTGTTTATCTCCTAAATACTGTTTAAAGTTTATAAGTTTATAACAATGGCTGCCTTTGGGGAGGAGAGGTAGAAAAACAATAGTGATGTGAAAGGGACTTACTTTTCCTTACATTCTGTATAACTTTTGATTTTTCCCTTGTATTCTGTATGATGGAAGGGGGAAGGAAAAGTTAAGAAGGAAAACAGGCAGAAGGAAAGACAGGGTGGGGGTGAAAGGATGGAGTATTAGTCTGAATTTGAGCCCACTCATTAGTGGTTGAATCTGCAGGATTATTTCTCAACATCTAAACTTCTTCAACCACACAGAAATAGATACAAAATAGGTACTTGCTCAGTTTCTTGCATCTGCAAATGTACCACCAGGAACCATCATGAGGAACTAAGGTATAGTGCTTAGGATTGCACAAATCTAACCCAGACTTCCTAGGTTTGAGCCCTGTCTCTACCACTGGATGTGATCTTGGACCCTGTTTTCTTTTCTATATATTGTTTTTAAAATGGTAATTACAATAATATTTCTTTTACAGAATTACAAGTATTATATGTTAACTTACCCACACAAAGTTTTTGTAACACTGCCCAGCACATACTGCTCCCTAAAAGTTAAATATTTTTGTGACTGTGACCACCACAGGTGCTGATTTACCTCATCACCTCTGTGTCCCTTTCTTCATTGTGTGCTCATATTCAAATGCTTAGACAGTACACAGTGTTGGCTAAGGAGCTCTTCCTCTGAGTTTCACGGGTCTGGCACCGCCTCCTTGGAGTGCCATTTTCCAACAAGAGCAGGATATTCAGACCACTGGGAGAGTGAGCAGGCTGGGATGGGCCTTGGCTCTCTGCAGAGGTGTTCAGCCTCCTGGTGGGGGGAAACACAACTTGTCAGAACACAGCTTTGGCTTGCCCAGGTTTCCTGTCGTACAGATGGGGCCTGGAGTCTCTCTGGGCTCCATGTCATGGATCTGAGCCAAGATTGTCGCTTACTGATCCAAGAATAATACAGGAATTAGTCTTTTTCTTCTTTGTACTAAGCACTAATCAATCCACAGCTAACTCTGTATCTCATTTCTAAACCAGATGCTGTGAATAACTGCCCTTAAATGTGTTTACCAGTAAAAGAATAAATACGTTTAAGACTTTTTAACCAGTGCTGCTAACACTCAGTATTTAAGGTTAGAATCTTGTGAGACCTATTTTGCTGAGGATAATTGTTGGGTTAAAAAAGTGACCTTTTTTTTGGGGATTGTGACACTCTTTGTTTGGCTACAGTGGATTGATTAATCTTTGAGTGGATGGGAGATTGTCAATTTTGATTCTCTTGCTCTCTAGTCCTTAAGGTTACCTATGGAAGAATATGGCTTTTAGGAGGAACGCATACTTTATGAATGGTTAGAGATAAGAGACTAATATAAATTTCTTAGGAGTCACTGATGGAGGAGCAGGAGAGAAATTAGAAATGAAGCTGAGTACTTTGTATCTGCAGTGAGCTGCAGGGCTGCTGTTTGTATTTTAGGAAGTAGTCACTTGAAATTGTGTGTCTCCAGCATTCTTTTCTCATAGGAGGCCATGTTTCCTGACTAAAGACTGTGTATTGAATAAAGCACGAGGGTTAGAAATACCTGGGGTTTAGATACTGGCTTCATTGAATGACCTACGGAAAGTTAGGCTTTTGGACCCGTAGAAAATAAGGATGGAAATAGCTATCTCATATTTGGAAAATTTCTGTGTGATCACATACTGTTGAGAATGCAAAATGCAGTGCCTGGCATTTCGGAAGTGCTGATAGTAGGGTTTTCTTCCACTTCTTTGGAGGGATAGGCAATGTCAGGCAGCTTCCTATCACATATTTTGTGTGGGGTGAGTCTGGATACATGAAGATGGAAGTTTTTTTACCTTGTGCCAGTGCATTGGAAATTGTCCCTGTTGACATGGTTTTTGTGCTCTGTGTGTGAAATGGCTTCCCGGAAGCCAGCAAATTCTGGACTAGCTCAGTGGATATTCTCTTCCTTAGAGGCTCCCTGGCTGGACAGTTCTGAATATATGCAAGGCTGGTGGATCTGGAGAAGCACTAGGCTCTGCTCCTTGGCATGGGCGGAGGTCACTTAGTCTTTGTAAAGTTGTTTCCTCATTCATAATATGGGAATGCTAATGATATGGGAATCCCAACTTGGAATATTGTGAGGCTTCATTATGGGTGGTATCTATGAAAGACCTTTGCAAGTGGCAGGGAACTCCAGAACTGTGTTATCCTCATCATCATGAGTTGGTAACAGTCTTATCCAGAAGTCAGTTCTGGATGTTTTGCCAAATTTGAAAGGCTCAGGAAATGTCCTGTAACTCAAGGAAGATCTGTCTTCAGTCTGCACCTGGAGGAACGTTTATCCAGAAGGCAAGACATCTGGGCACTGGTGATTTCTGGGAGAGCTGGCAGTCCTCCCTGAGCTCAGGCTGTCGGAGCTGCAGGCCAGGCATGGGAGTTTGTAATTAAGCTGGTGATGAACACTGTTACATCATAGGCCTTTGCATGCCACTGGTTGGTTTTTGCTGTTCACCTGCAGTTTGTCTAACAGTGGTCTGTTCTTTGCATCAGCTTTGACATCCTCTTTCAATGTGACCTTTAGGGAGACAGAGCTCAATCTGTCTTGCTTCTTGCTGCCTACTATGCTGTTGTGTTCAGAATGCCTTGTTTTTCTCTTCTTCCTTTGGTGATGTCACAGGTAACTTAAACCAGAAGAGGAGGCTGCAGAAATTCAGATTGCCAAAGCACTTCCCATCATGCCTCTCCTACACACCCCAGCACCATGTGGGAAGAGGTGGTCATCTGGCAGACTGGGTGTGGGACAGAATCTGGTCCATGCAGAGGTCACAAGAGATTATGATGAACAAAGAATGGTAGGAGGAGAGCAGCAAAGGACAGTTTCAGAACTGGGGGTTAAAGTCAGCTAGTGCCAGTTGGTGAAAGGTCATTTCTATCTCTCTGAGGCTTTTGACTTTGTAGGATGTCGGGCTTTGCTGGAGGATGTTAAGTAGCAGGGAATAGTATGAGAGCTGCATTTTCAAATATCATACTTGCTCACGGTAAGATGGATGATAAAGGATGGATGGTGGTGACTAGAAATAGGAGCATAGAAGACTGCTGCATTATTTTAGGTGGGAGATTGTGTGGGGCTTATCTAGGGCATTTGCCAGTGCTAGTGTCAAGGAGAAGTTGCAACAGGTTTTGTGGGTGCAAAGGAAAATGACATTTGAGTGCCTGCCAGACACTTTTAAGTATCTACATGTATTTGTTCCTCTGATTCTCATAACAGCAATGAGTGGAAAGTGGTAAATTTGGGCCATTTTGCAAATAAAGAAACTGAGGTTTACAGAACATGTAGCTTGCCTGAGTTCTCTGGCAGCTGCTAAATTTTAAGGTCCAGCTTTAAACCTGATGCCATCAAGCTCCAAGTCTTTTCTTTTGCCCCTATATCACACTGTGGCCCTCAGGACATAGCCTTTATATAGTCATTTTTCATTAGCAAATAACTTTGCCAGGACTAGTCTATTAGTGGTGATCTCTTTCAACATTCCCATAAGATTAGGGAACACAACTAATTATTTAGCTGAGGGATTAGAGACATGGGGAGGTTAAGTGACTTGACAGGGTTACCCATCAAGTAGTTTGGGGGAGGGGAGGCAGGGGTAAGGTTTGGAGCAGACCACTTTGAGTCTGTAATCTTAGAGAAAAAAAGAATTTACCAGCCCCGTTTTCTAAATCCAATCTGTCCTTTAGTTTGTAGATTAGGAAAACCATAGTGGAGATGGTGTGCACGGCAAGTGCCTGAGGCTGAGATGGCACAGAGCATAATGGTATCTTCCTGTTACTTTATAGTTAAACTCTCTCCTGTTGCATAGTCTTTAATTAAAACAACAGTCCCCCCCCATCAAAAACTAGTCATCTTTATTAAGCATGGAGATTAGAAAGGGTGGGGAAACTTGTCTCTTAAAAAGATTTCAATAATAAATTATTTCCTTTGACGTAAAAATTGCGTTGCTGAGCTTAGTGAGTTCTCACTTAACTCAGCTTTTCTTTTTTTCTGTTTGATATTATGAGTTTGATGTTACTATTGGTAGCCATGGGGATACTTGGGGTGACACAAAAATTAACATGACGAGAGCAGCGAGAAGCCTTTGTTAGTTATACTGTGCCTCCATTCCCTGTCTGTCAGGTTTTCTTGATTATTACTTATTTTTGAGAGATGATAATGCATTGGGTACAGTGAGTCCTGAGAATGAGTCTAGAACTTTGTCTTTTACTTGGCTGGACACTTTGGGCATGAGATGGGCATGAGATACCTTGTGATGGGAGTTGAAGAAAACACATGTGAGAAGGGGGAGTAAAGGCCAGGGATTGGAAAGATGCGGAACTACAAACCTGAATGATTTCATATTTTGCTAATGGTTGTCCCTGGATGCTCTGCACCTTCATTATTTCACCCAGCCCTGCAGACGGACACCACACTTTGGCTAACCCCAAGCCATTTACTGCTTTCTTCCCAGAAGTCAAAGAATAAGGCTAAGTAATTTTGGCTTGTGTGCATGTGGCTGGTAGCTGTAGGAAATGAAGTGGCCTCGTGCCCTCTTGAAACCCTGTGTAAAGTGCTTGTGAAGTGATCTGGTTTCTTTAGTCAGGGTGGTGAGTATGGGAGAGAAGGAAGTGACAGTCATTTACAGTACCATGTTTAGTCTTTTGCAGATGTGCTTACAGTTTTAACAAAGGCAGAGAAGAAATTACAGGGTGGAAAAGAAATGCCTACAGACAGCCTGCTAAAGCCTAGGAAGGAGGAAACTAGTATTTGTGTGTTTTAGGAATGCTAAGTCCTTGCTTACATATCAACAAGCAAAATATTGGCACTCACTTCTGACTTGAGGAAGACATTTCTGAAGTCAGTAGAAGGAAATGCCTAAACATAGGCCTTACTCTGAGAGAAAGAACCCTGGAAATGCTCAGGATTATCTCATAAAAGTCCTTTGTGTATTTGAAGCCTCTAATGAAATCAGCCTTGTTCTGTAGGCCAGACAACTCCAGTTGTTGTTCTTACCTTTCTACACTGTATCTTTTCTTGTCTCTTTTATACTTTTGTCACCTCTCTGTACCTCTTTGTCTTGAATGATACCAGTCAAAATTTAACTTTGTGTCCTAATGCAGGGCTGACTTGTTAGCGACTGCTAGTTTTGGTCAGGAAACAGTGTAGATGCCTATGTTGATGGTGAGGGTGATGAAAGCTCTTTATATGCCTAGTTTGATTTTGTTGCTTCTTTACCTGTGCATAGTGTTGGTGCCCAGAACATGGTGAGCATATAAAATATCTGCTGAATGAGTGAATGCAGATGTACCTTACTCTTTAAAATTCATTTTTTTGCTAGTTAAAAACCACAAACCTTTGCTTTTTTTTCATTTTAAACACCAAAATCGTAGGAAAAATCGACTTGAATTGTCACAGCACTCTGCAGCTTGTACAGAGACATATAAGAATTGCCCAAAGGTGAAAAATCCTCCTTCTCCTCTTAATTAGTCCCTCACTCCCCGCTTTGCTTCTTTCTTCCCTTCTTCCCTGCCTCCCTTCCTTTCTCTCACTTACTCAACCTTTGCTATGAGCTGGGCATTATTTTAAGTTCTAGGGATATTGTTATAAACAAAATGAAGTCCCTGCTCTCATGAAGTTTGTACTTCAGGGGATTAAGGGCCGTGATTGACCAGAAGAAGTAAATCCCTGTGCTCTCGGGGAAGTGAGGTTGGTGGTGGTGTAGGTGATAAGAGGTAACCGTTGCTTTTTTGTAATACTTGCTGGCAAGGTAGGCTGTAATTTCACTTTCTTTCCTATCTACATAATCATCTAGTCCCTGTATATCATTTTATCTGACATGTAAGATTCCATTTGGACAGGGTTTTGTCAGTTATCGTTATATATCCTTTCTTGATATTGGATTAAATCCCTTTGATTTATTTGGAGAGGGAAATGGGTAATACACAGTGTTTTTGCTCAATCTATTTTGTTATGATGTTGACACAGCAGGGTGTGCTTTCATTTTTGTTCCAGTGTGTTTTATTTAACATTCCGTTATTCAGAGATTGGTGGGTTTTTTCCCTTACCCTTTCTCCCAGACTTTTAACTTCCAGTTTATTAAAAACAATCATTAATATTCTTAATGGTCCCAACCCTCATTCTGCAGTGTAGACTTCAACAATTTTAACACAAGGTACACATTATTAACCTTGTGAATTGTCTAAAGCTCAAGCCTGTCACATTCATTTATTCACTCATTCAGTCGTTCAGCCAGTGTAGAAAGCAAAGGATGTTTGCTTCTTCTCTCCAAATTTTATAGTGTAATAGGGCAGTGAAGTACAGAAACACATTATAGTTCTTTGGGGTAAATATGACAACAGAATTCTGAATAAACAACAGTGAGTATTCAAGACACAGGTAACTAGGTCAGTCTGCCTTGTCAGAGAAGGCTTCACAGAGGTGGTGATCTTTGATCTGGTTCTTGAAGGGTGAGGATGTATTTGCCTCCTGGGAACAGCTGAGAGAAAGCTAGATTTAATTGGTCTTCCTGTAATCCCTCAGGTGCCGATCCTGAGGGTGGCTTTCTCTCCCTGTACATGATTTGGGGATGATGGTCATATTGCAGATACAGCCTGGGTTTTGTTTGTTTGTCTCTGAAGTAGTTAGCATAGAAACCACTCTGACACTAGAACTGCTTCTTTATTTTGTTGCTGCTATTGTTCATCAATGGGATTAGATGTCAGTTAGGCCTTCAATGTTCATAGTGCTGCATTCCAAAAATTTGGATAGGTTACTTCATTGCATTGCTAACTTTCTGACTTGGGCATAATTACTAAGTAATCAGGGACTAGCTGTAGGTCATGCCCCTCCTCTCCTTCTCTTCAGGTAATCTGCAGTAAACATAAAAACTAAATCTGTTACCACCCTTGGTTCCCAACTCACAACCAGTGGAATGGCTGGGAGGATGCCTTCCAGTTTAAAAAGCTCATTGACATGTAAGTTGCTGAAAGCTCCAGTGAATTTTCTAATCAATCTCCTTGCTGATCTTAGGAATTGCCTTCCAGTTAAGTTTGGGAGTTTTTTCTTTACACCCCCATCTGAGCTCTCTCTGGGGAGAGACACGTGGTGAGACAGTGGACTTGCTGCTTTGTGTGCCCTGGGGAAGACATGATCATCAGCAGCATTATATCCTAATGTAGGAAAACGGCTTGCTACGTAGTTTCAGCCCCACGGCCTAACCTCTTTATTACTAATGCTGGGAGGTAGGGCCTGCTTTCTCTTCATGTTAGGGAAAAAAAGGTAGATGATTTGTTCCATGTCACACACCTGTCTGCCTTGGGGACTCATATACTTAATTGCTATACTATACTTCTTATTGAGACGATTGAACAAAATACCTTGTAATCTGTGACTTGCCCCCAAACATCTGATGTCACCCCTGACGACTGCCTGGCCATAGGGAGTCAGATCTCCTCAGTTGCCTGTCAGCAGGTATATTTATGAGTCCCCCCCTTTTTTGTGTGACTCTGTTATACATTGAGGCTTTTAAAGGTCCCATTTAATAGGTTTTTATTACCCTTCTCCCATTTCAAAGATTGGAAAACATCCTAGAAGGTGAACCTGACTTTTTAGTCTACTTTTTTGCCCTTAAGGGATTCATTTTGTATTTTTATCATAGAGAAGATCACATACAAATAGAGGCTTTATTTTTTGCTTCCATTTCTGCATGTTCTATTTTGATTTCTTGCCTAATAAAGAAAAATTGTTGAATAGTAATTGAAAATGAAAACCACTCTTCCATGAACTTGCCAACTCTTTTTTTTATCATAATGATATGAAATCAAGCAGTGAAGACTTGGTCAAAATTCAAGTGTCATGTACTATTAAAATAACTGATTTTAACATCAAAACTTACCTACTTTTGTTGTTACTATCTAGTTTCATTGGGGATAATATTTTTCAATGAAGATTTGTTTCATAGTGAGAACAAGGTAATCACAGTTCCACACCATAGGGAGGGGTTCCATTAATATATGTAACTATTTACTTATAAATCACTGCTTTCTAGAGACACTGAATGCAGGGTAGAGAAATGTAAATTCTTTATGTAAAGAGCTGCTACCTATTTAAAATGATTACAAATGTCAGTAGCATCTCCAAAGTAATCTTATATATCAGTAGGAAAGAAGGTTTTGAGTTTCAAAAAACTCAATTTACATATCTCTATAGCTGTAGTCTTGACTTAATATGTATGTAAAGCATCTGTCAATACAGTGATTGCAAATAGACTTGAAGACAGGTGAAATTTCCTAGTGGTCTGCTAACTTACTCAGTCTTGGCCAACCATTGATATAATGCTGAGAGTTGCTTTCCACTTTCCCCTCTGCTGGCTTGGGTCTGTTTGGCTACTGGAGTTTGTGGACCATACAATCTATAGCTTACAAAACTATTAAATGCATGCACTTGCTGTCTGGAAATGCTTTTGGACCAGTGGTTTCTTGTTCTGCCCTGAGAGTAAATGGGCCCCAGATCTCTGGTCTTTTAGCTTGTATGGGCTGGGATTCTCTGTGCCATCCTGGGGTGATGTATTGCTGTATCAATGTAACATTTTATCAACTGTCAGATAATATGTCTAGCCTAGCTGCTGTGGCTGTGATTGGAATTGAAACATATGACTGTGGGGGACATGGATGTCTGTGGTTTTTCATTGCTTATTGATTTAATGAGTTAGAATGCCTTTCCTTTGGTGCTAGCATGAAATAGCTTGGTCCTGTTTGCCATTTTGTACGATTGTCTTCATATGTGACTTGTGTGTATTTCCAGGGTCAGGGACTGAGAGGATGGGATAATTGTTTACAGAAAATATGGGGGTGGGATGTGGATTTGAGATCAAATAGGAGGCTGGGGAATGCAGGCTTTCCCTGAATACTGAGGAAGTTCTTTAAACCTTTAATTAACTGTGGAGAGTTCCTTTTTTGCTCTCACAGTAGGGAATTTGGCTGGGTGATCTAATAACTGTAAGCAGGAGTTGTGGGTTAAATTTTTACCTGGACATACCTCTCTGCTCTTGTCCTTTTTCCTGCTCTTACTTCTGTTCTTGAAATGAAATACTTCGTTTGTGTGCAGTCATGATACAGAACCCGTTCTGCCATGCATCTCCATCATAAAGCTCAGGGGTACAAGCCTCTTGAATCAAGTGGAAATTTGGGAAGTGAGAAATGAAATACAAGTTTTACTTTCACACCCCTAAATGAGTGACTGAAAAGGATGAAATTAAAAATAGTAATGCAATCTTATATTGTCCTTGGCTCACACCTTTTAATAAGTTGGTTTAAAAATATTTAGGGTGAATCTTCACCAGAGTGCTTTAATTGCTTCAGCACAATTGAGTAGTTCATCAGGGAGATGCTTCCACTGTGCTGAAGAGTCTGGGGGAAGATACCTAGGGAGCTGAAAGGCAGTGTCACTCAGGGATACACCGAGGATGACCTGACCTCTTCAGGTCTTGGGATTTCATTTTCCTCTCAAATGCATGTTGTGGGAGTAGAAACCAGGACAGCAATGACCAGTGTTAGTATAATTTACATCTGCTTGTGACTGCTCTTATAAGAACAGGTACATAAAGCAATCTTGATTAGGTCTCCTCATATCTATCATATATAACAGTATAATAATATCTCCTCATCCTTCTAGGTCCATTTCAGATGCCTCTGTCTCTGTTACATCTCCAAATTATCTCTCTCCACTGTACGTCAGACTTTTATATTATTATACATTACATACGTGTACCTACAGTGTATGTTGGACTGAGACTCTGAGTCTATAATGCACCTGCTTTGAATCTTAACAGCCACTTAGAGGCTGTTTGATTTTCGGCACATTGCTTTGCTTTTCTGTGTCTTTATTTTCTTATCTGTAAAGTAGAGATAATAGGAATACTGTCTCCATGGGTCATGGTGATTTCTGAATGAGTTAGTGTGTATGATGCACTTAGAATAGTACCTGGCATTGTGCTACTTCTTTATCAACATTATTATTTTACTTCCCCTTTAGTGCATAGTTCATGTTTTCTTTGCTATTCTCATGTATTCTTATTCTTATGTATATGCCTTAAATTGTGATGGGTTCCTCCAAGTCTGAGATTTTTTTAAAGCCTGGTATGGTAACTTGGATATGGTAGATACCCAGTGAGAATTCTGCATTGAATTCATACAGAATATTGTTAAGATTCAAAGCAGGTGCATTCTCATTCTGACTTTTAAAATCTTTAAATTTGGATGAGGGACTGGTTGGTCTTATTTGTTTAACTGCTGAAGCTGTAGCACCAAGGTCAAACACTTGCTCATGGTGCCCCACTTGGTGGCCTGATAAGAAGACCAGTCATTCAAGGCTATGGGTTTCATTCTATTCTTAACTGATATTACTAGCATAAAAGATGGTTTTTGATAATTTTCTGAGCAATTGAAGCTTGGCTAATACTGGCTAGTAATTTCCTAAAGTGCCACAAAGTGGCAGGAACATGATTTATGTGACATGGGCCCCTTGCTAGCTGGCATGAGCTCTGGAGTCCTAGCTTTGCTTCTGGAATTATGAATGTCTTTCAGAGGAGCTGCTTTTATTCCAGAGAGCATTTTTTTTTAACCTTGAGGATCTCTATTGCGTTGAATGGAGAGGTACAGGGCTGAACTGGTTGGTTGTGGATCTTTCCCCAGCCATTCTTAGAGATAACAGAGATTGAGGACATTTTGGCCCGCTGAAATCTGGGTGAAAGTACTGAATTAAAATATGAAAGTGATAAATGTGTGGGGCGGAGCATATAAAAAGAAGTGGTACTTGGCATTCTAGCTAGGTTAGATCTGTCTTTTCTAAGGTATGTACTTTGACACATGCAAAACTTGCATGACTTCAGCATGCAGAAGATTGCGCTTCACTTATCAACCAAATCCCATTCACATTCGTGACAGTGTTGCTAAGCATGAGAAGTATATGGTTGTGGAAAGCCAAATGTTAGGGAGCTGATGAGTTCCTGACTTTAGGCTCTGGAAGAACAAACAACCTCTTGAGTTTAAGGATAAAGAAGCAGCTTTGGCCTTAAGGCTGTAACTTTAAGGGTGCTTAGTTACAGTTGAGCCCGTAGGACCAGGCCCAGGAAAAATGATGGATTCATTATCCTCTTTAGCCAGTGGCCCAAACTCAAAGAGGTCTCCCTGCTCCTCTTTCCAGGTGTAAGTGTATCAACAAAGCATCTGAGAAATTTTAAGAATTCCTTGGAGGAATCTGGAGAGGCTAGAAGGACCTTTTTGATAGTTTAGAAATGTTAATCTTATCTCTTGATTGGCTGTATACGTTTAGGCTTCTCCTTAGGCCAGAATCTTGTTGATGGTTATGTTGTCTTTCCTCTATACCTTTCCCTCACCCCTCAATCTCACCCAATCCACAGAGTCTTCATTACATGGGAAACACTTTAATTTGATTTCAAAAGGTTTTGGGCTGTAAGTATACAATCCACACAGCTTGCTTTTTCCTTAATTGTGGTATAATACACATGACATTCTACCATCTTACATCATTTTTAAATGTACAGTTTATTAGTGTTAAGTGCATTTGCATTACTGTACAACCAGGCTTTAGAACTTTCTCTTGCAAAATTGAAATTATACTCATTAGACACCAACTCCCTATTCCCCTCTCCTTTAGTAGCCTCTGGCACCCACCATTCTGCTGTGTATGAATTTTACTGCTGTAGGTGCCTCATGTAAGTGAAATCATACAGTATTTGTCATTTTGTGACTGACTTATTTCACTACCACAATGTCCTCAAAATTTACCCAGGTTGTAGCATGTAGGATTTCCTTCCATTTTAAGGCTGATAATATTCCATTGTACATGTATACCACATTTTGCTTATTCATTTGTCTGTCGATGGATGCTTGGGTCACTTTCACCTTTTAGCTATTGTGAATAATGTTGCTTTGAACATGGGTATACAAGTACCACTTTAATAACCCTCTTTTAATTCTTTTGGATATATTCTCAGAAGTGGGATGGTCAGATTATATGATAAATCTAGTTTTAATTTTGTTTTGAGGAACCACCAGACACTCTTTTCTATAAGCAACTAAATTTTTAAGAAATTAATTCAAGTTAGTTTTCTTGGGTTTTGATCTCCCTCCTGGATACATGATTTTCTTAATCATACCTCTGAGCTCTGACCTGTATTTGGTTCTTGTAGGTTGGTGCCTTTCATTAGATTAGACCCAGACAAGAACCTTCTCAGGATCTAGGGCTAAATAGTGAAGAAACCAGTTGAATCTTAGAAAGCCTGAGTGCAAATACTGACCTGGTATTATGCTTCTTGTGCTCAGATAAGTGTGGAGTGACATGATAGTTTCCCACAAAATCTAATGCTCCAGGTGTGTTTCCCCTGAACCTCTCCTCTGCCATTGGAGTGGCATCACTGGAAAAGCACATGAAGAAGTAATCTGCTATAACCCTTAGTGCTATATATTTGAGCTATAAGCTTTGATCAGGGAGTTGTCTGTGTGTCACAGTGCTAAACAGCTGTGTGTGTATGTAGGCAGTGGAGTGGGGAATGGAGTGGGAGAGAGAATCCAGAGATCTATCTATACTCCACCTATTACAGTAGTTGGGCTGGATGGTTCAGTCATCTTTCCTCCACATGGGCCCTTCCATACTGAGGCCTCAGGCATGCAGCACTATCAAAGACCAACATAAGGGTCATTGGTGATTTTTTTTCTGTCAGTGCAGAATTGATAGGGGCTAGGAAGTAATGATTCTTCCATTGTATGTGTAGTAACCTGCTCAATGTTTCTGTCTCTGGCTTATGGACATGATCATTAGCTGATTCCAGTTGGTACATTCTTTCCAAGGCCTTAGCCAGTAAGCTGTTTAACAAGGGCTACATTTCAGATCATGGTGGGCTCTCTCTACTTTGAGGCACACATTGGGCCTACTGCATAATATTATTTTTCTGTTCACAACTTCCAAGACTAATTTATATGTGACTTTGTGGAACTTTCTTAGACACTCGCCTAGGGCATATTAGTCACTGCTTCTTCTGTGCCCCACTTTGAGGCTGTTGTCATCATTGTGCCTGACCAATCACATTGTGATTACCAGTGACAGTCTTTCCCACCAGACCTTATCCTTCTCTGTGCAAGTGTCATATTCTCGTCCTGTCTCCTCCAGGACCTTATGCAGTATTTGGTATATTGCTGTCTGTGGCTATTACCTGGTAAATATTTGGTTTGTCTACAAGTGACTGATGCAGTAGAATTGAGGAGAATTTGTAGTTTCACTTATGCCTGTGGTTCTAAGTAGCTGTGACCACATCTAAGCTACTCACCCTGTCTTCCTCTCATGTCAGATTGTGTAAACTGGAAGGAAAAAAGTGAACATAGTTTTAAAATATTTAGCATTTACCATGTGCTAAGTATTTTGCTAAACACTTTAGTTACATTACCTCATTTAATCTTCTAGTAACCTAGTAGAGTGCATTTCCATTTCCCAGGTAATGAAACAAAGACAAGGGAGGTTATTTGCTCAGTTCAAACCCATGTTAGTCCAGCCTCTGAGGTTATATTTTTTATTGCATGAAATTAGTGAAATAACTAACAGTCTAGTTGCAGAACTGGGACACTCAGCACTACTAGTTCTGCACTTGCAAGCTGTGAAGCATAGAGTGAGTAGGAAGACCTGGGGAGAAACGAGTCCTTGTGCAAAAGAACCAGGTTTCAATTAGTAGTGGATGGAGTGAGTGATCATTGTGAGTTGGACCAGCTTTGATTAGGAAGGAGGGGAGCTGTGGGTCCCAGGGGAAGAAATCTGAGGATGAGGTGAATGAGGGAGCTGGAAAAGATAGGTTCCTGTACAGAGGAATTTAGGTTTTAGACAGCCTCCAAAAGAGAATAGGGAAGTATGGTCTGATGGGATTATCCCCAGATAAAGGATAGACCTTTTGTGTGGACTGGGCCTTGGGCTGTCCAGACCCTGAAACAAGTGAGGCAGAGTCTGGGCACACAGGTTTACTTAGGCTCATTCCTCAGTCCTGTGCAGTGAAGCAGAGCATGAAGAAAAAATTAACACACATCCTGGGGCTCTTGACACAAACATATTGATGGTGTCTTGCAACTCTGATAATTTCATTGAACTGTATGAAGCTTAAAATTGATACATAGGCATCCCCCTGATTAACATTAAGTGCTGCTGTCAGTCTGACATAGCTGGATAAACCAATATTGAATAATCTATTAAATATGTCACACTTGAACAAGGAGCGTAAATCACATTATATTATTTCAGCTGTAATTAGGTGGGAGATAAAATCACAAATAGACAGTTTAGTGAATATTTCTTAGTGTGTACACAGCATCACTGGAATTTCTTTTCTTGCTCCATGGGGAAAAGTAAGTTGACTGCCTTCCAAGTATTGACTGCTGTCCAGGAAGTGCGAGGTTGAGAGGTGACTATGTAATGTTCATAGAGTGGATTTCATTTATAAATTCAATGAGATTAGCTGCAATCTTCCTGAAGTTAATGGCGATGGAAATGCACCATTCTACAATTAGCTGGAAATAGCTGGCTCTCTGACTTGGAGATCTAATTGTTCCTCAGGTTATGATATGTTTGGCTTTATATCTGCTTTCCCTCCACTCCTTTCTTGGGAGCTGGCTGCTGCTTTCATTGTCTGGGAATTAACGATGCAGACCAGAGCTTGTGAGTGAACAGGGCAGTGCACTGCTCGGTCCTTTGTGCTCCTCTTTCCTAGCTCACAGAGTAAAGTTGATTATTGAGAATAAATGAGAGATATAAACCAAGGCAAAAAATATAAAGACATTATTTTAAGAGGGTCCAAATGAATTGAACTATAGCTAAGAAATGGAGATCATTTTAGTTATTCCTTTACAGGGTTGGGGTGAGGGATACAACATAAGTTAATCTTTCAGGACAGTGCTGCCACACAGCAACTGTTTTTCAGTATTTATTGGTTGCTTTCATTATTATAAAAAAAACAGTTGGTGTTTTTGGTGGATGGTTAACCAGTGTCATATAAATGTGAAATTCAAGAGTATCTGACTGGAATGGTTGAGCTTCCTTCCAAATGGTTGGTTTAGTGAAACCGGTGAGTTTTCATTTCGGGCTGTTAACGTGCAGAGCATGTTATAAGCAGTATATACTGGTTATCTTTTTTTCTAATCCTCCCCTGAGGATATATTTCTTGCCTTTAGGGGGTTGGGGAGGGAGGTGGGGGGAGAGAGAGAGAGACAGAGAGAGAGACAGAGAAAGATTTGTGTGTGTGAGAGAGATATGTGAGAGAGAAACATCAATTAGGTGACTCCTGTATGTGCCCCAACTGGGGATTGAACCCATGACCTAGTTATGTGCCCTGACTGGGAATCAAATCCACAACCTTTTGGTGTATGGGACAATGCTCCAACCAACTGAACCACCTGGCCAGGACTATACTGGTAATCTTTCTTTTAAAAAATATATTATTCACTCATTTTTAGAGAGAGGGATGGGGGAAAGAGAGGGAGAAAAACATTTATCAACTGCTGTTAAAACACCCACAACTGGGGTCCTGGCCAGCAACCCAGGCATGTGCCTGACCTAGCATCAAATTGGCAACCTTTTGGTCTGCAGGTTGGCAGTCAATCCACTGAGCCACACCAGCCAGGGTATAATATTGGTTTTCTTTTATTGAGATGCTCTGGTTTTGTTTTTTTTGTCTTTTTTTTTGGTTGAATTTTTAGATATTAGTTTGATCTATTTCAGGTGACTCTGTTATTGTAGCCAAGCATCTTTTGCACTTTTAAGTTACAAGTTGAAGACCCTGGAACTTTGTGTGGGTGTTGTAATCATTCAGCAGACATTAAGCAAAATCCTGTGATGTACTAGATATATATGTGTGAATATTTTTGTATGAAAGTTTTCAACACAAGTGATGATATCCTCAGCCTTAAGTTCACAGGGATTTCCAAAAAGGCAGGTGGAGGAGTCCAGGGTGTTCATTCTTTGCTGTCTGAGACACGTTTTGAGGTACCAGTCTCTTGCCTCCAACATCATTGGAGCCAGTAGTTCTGTCTTGAGCCAAATAGACTGTTGAACCCAAGCCATATGGCAAGTGGGATTTAGGTTGAGCTTTGTGAGGCAATTATCCTGCTTCCTCTACCTTAAGCTTTGCAGAATGCTACATACAGGCTGGTTGTGTATTTCAGAGAGGGTATGCTTTATGAAACAAGGATTTCAAAATACTTACAGGAGAACAACAGAAGGCTGACGTTTCCCCCTCCAGGACAATTGCTTGTCTCTTGATTACTTTGCATAATAACTTTCTAACACTCTCTTTATATTTTCTTCTTTTTTATTGAGCTCAGTTGCACTTAGAAGGACTTAATGACACCATTTAAAGTTAGAGGATAAATGTAAAACCAATCTGTTCAAGAATATCAATTAGTTGTACTTAACAAAAAATGATTTCACATAAGGCAGAAATAGATTGATACTTGAAGGAGCTAATGGCCAGTTAGTTTTAAAGTGGATCACAAAAGGCAGGGTAAACACAGCTTGCCTCCATGCACAACCACAGCAAAAATAACAACTAGACTACAAAAACAAATATCACCCCAAATCTTCAGAAAATTGAGCTGTATGGAAGTCCGACAACTAAGGAATTGAAGAAGCCACATTCATCCAGACGGGAAGGAGGGGCAGAGATATGGAGATGTGCTGAGAGGTGCAAGGAGGTGCAGAGGGGCGCCGAGAGGCATGGAGATGTGGAACAGGCAGTCCCACACCCTTGTGCGGTGGATAAAAATCAGGAGGGGTGCCTTGGGAGCAAGGGATCCCAGCCTCACACTAGACAACCCAATCCAGGTTTCCAGTGCCAGGAAGGTTAAGTCCCTATAACTTCTAGCTATAAAAACCAGTTGGGATTAGGGTAGTAGAAGAAACTGCAGGATTCTTAGGAGTCTCCTCTTAAAGGCCCTGCGACAGACTTAGATTTATGCAGATTCACTCCCTCTGGGCTTTAGCACCAGGGCAACAGCTAGAAGGGCACCAATGATATACGGCGAGAAATTGAAGTGTCTGGCATCAGGGCAAGTGCTGGGAAGCAGCTTCCACTCAGATAAAACTCCAGAGGCCAGGCAGTGGCACTGTACCCCTCCAGGACAATGTCCTCTCTCTAACCCCTCCCCCACACAGAGCCACAGAGTGGCTACATGGGTTGCCTCACTCTGGTGATTATTTAAGGCTCCACCCCATTCAACTTATAGGTGTGCTTTTCTGCAGTAGGCTACACTACTGAGATAGGGTGTCAAAGTAGCTCTACCTAATACACAGAATCAAACACAGGAAGACTGCCAAAATGAAGAGACAAAGAAATATGGCCAAGATGAAAGAACAGAACAAAGCTCCAGAAAAACAACTAAACAAAATGGAGCTAAGTAATCTATCAGTTGCAGAGTTCAAAACACTGGTTATCAGGATGCTCAAGGAACTCACTGGGTACTTCAACAGCATAAAAAAAGACCCAGGTAGAAATTAAGGTTACGCTAAGTGAAATAAAAAAAAAAAAACTTTACAGGGAACCAACAGTGGAGTGGATGAAGCTGAGATTCAAATCAATGTTTTGGAACATAAGGAAGTAAGAAACATTCAATCAGAACAGCAAGAAGAAAAAAGAATCCAGAAAAACCGAGGAGCCTCTGGGATATCTTCAAATGTACCAACATTCAAATCATATGGGTGCTGGAAGGAGAAGAGAAAGAGTGAGAAGTTGAAAACTTATTTGAATAAATAATGAAAGAAAACTTCCTTAATTTGATGAAGGAAATAGACAAGTCCAGGAAGCACAGAGAGTCCCGAACAAAATGGACCCAAAAGGACCACACAAGACACATAATTAAAATGCCAAAGGTTAAAGATAGAGAATCTTAAAGGAAGCAAGAGAAAAGCAGATAGTTACCTACACAGGAGTTCCCATAAGACTGTCAGCTGATTTCTCAAAAGAAATTTTGCAGGCTAGAAGGGTTTAGCAAGAAGTATTCAAAGTGATGAAAAGCAAGGACCTACAACCTAGATTACTTTATCCAGTAAAGTCATCATTTAGAATTGAAGGGCAGATAAAGTGCTTTTTTGACCAGTTAAAGCTGAAGGAGTTCATCATCACCAGACTGTTATTATGTGACATGTTAAAGGGACTTAATTAAGAAAAAGGAGGTCAAAACTATGAACATTAAAATGGCAATAAAGTAACAACTATCAATAATTGAACGCAAAAAACAAACTACGCAAAGAAGCAGAACAGAAGCAGGATCATAGATATGGAGAGCATTTGGAGGATTGTCAGTTTGGAGGGGGAAAGGGGAGAATGGGGGAAAAGATGCAGGGGTTAAGAAGTAGAAATTGGTAGGTACAGAATAGATGGGGGTGGGGGAGTGTTAAGAACAGTATAGGAAAATGAGTAGCCAAATAAGTTATATGCATGACCCATGGACATGAACTAAGGGATGGATTGCTGGTGGGAATGGGAGGTACCAGATGAGGGGGGGACAAAGGGCTAAAAATTCGGACAACTGTAATAGCATAATCAATGTAATATATTAACAAAATAAAGTAGATCACAACAGGAAATGTTGCTTCATTTTCTGACTCTTCAGTTTAAAGAGATGTGTGTTCTGTGTTGGAAAACTGTGGGGGAGGGCTCAGAACCGTGGAGATAGTCACTTGGATCAAAGTACACTCACGTCTTTAGGAGGTTAATATGTAAATTCTCTCTGCCACCTGAAGTATGCTGAAGCACCCAAAGATCTTTCTAATGGGTTTTCATTTGATAATTTGTCTTTCTGTTCCATGACTTTTTTCCAAGAGTAATTTTTCCTATAGCATTAATAGCTACCTGAAAAGGGGAGTGGTGAGAGTCTATTTGAAGTTCCAAAGGGAGAAGTTCTTGGCTGTAAGATACTTCACATCAAGTGCAGCGAGGACCTAGACACTTTATTGAGCATTGGGGATGTGCAAGTGAATAAGCATTGTTTCTGCTTCCAAGGAATTCACTGTGTGGTGTGGATGGTCTTATGTAGAAGGGGTGCCAGGCATGGTGGAAGCACAGAAACTGGGCAGGAGTGAAGGTGTCCAGGAGGACTCTTTAGGTAGGGTAGTTTTGGAGGGTAGTGGGGAGTTTCCCGAATAGATAAGAAGACAGATCACCAGGGGAGAGGAACAGTGGTATCAGGGGGTCCAATCCAGAGATTGAAAATTTGGGTTTTAGTTATACCTCATACCTGTCTGCCATGTAACATAATTCTTTACTGAAAAAAGAGAGAATTAGGGACCCTCATGTCCCTTCTTTTTTGGCATAGGAAGCTGGACTGCATCCAAGTTTGTGATCTTGTTCGCAACTGAGGATAAGTGAGGCTTACAGAGCCTGATGTGTACACAGTTAGCTAAGTCACATCCAGGTACAGCTTAGACATTCACTTGGTCCAGGGCTGTTTTGACTGCTTTAGGTCTGAGTTGTTACTCTGTGGTTTCTCTGCTGTTGGACTCATTCCTTCTCTTACTAATTCAATAAATGTTTACTGAGTTCGTTATAAACAACTGTGGTCTGACAGAGGTTTATAAGGGCCTTTCTGTTGGGGAATTTATAATGTTAAGGTGAGAATTAACTTTGAAAATACAGGCTGAAATTAGATTATGAAAAGCCAGACTAAGGGGTTAGGACTGAATGATTTATACCACCAAATCCAGAGAAGATGCCAGTGAGCTTATGAATTTATAGCTGAAGGCAAGTCCTTTTTGATTTCTGTGTTCCTTGACTTTATTTTTTACTGTAGGGTAATGCTTTGGTGTGCTTGAATAAATTTTAAAAATATACACGTAAAAATAGGCTTTATAAGGCTTGCATTGTAAGAGAGTAGAGTATGTGAGGTTATGGGCTCTTGAGAGCCCAACAGCCTGATTTTGATTTCTAGCTTACTATATGAGCTGTGTGACCTTGGGCAATTTACTTAAACTCAGTGTATCATCCCTTGTATGGGAAATGGCGATTAAACTAATACCTACCTAAAAGTTGTTATAAGAATGAAATGAGATAATACAAATAAAGTGTTTAGTAAGGTGCCTGTACATAGCAAGCACTTAGTAGGTATTAGCTATAATTGGGGGGTTGTTTGATTGAACTCTTCAGTTGGTCTGATTTCTCTGTGATGCCCTAGTTCTATGTTCTAATAGTGTGGCATTCCGGAACCTGTTGGTGCATTAGAGTCATCGTGTGAGCATTTTAACACAGCGTATAAAGATTTTCAGTTTTCCCAAGATGGAATAGCCCTATTCCTCCTAGGTAATACCCCATATACCAAAAACCTTAGACATAACACAACAAAGAAACACAGGAAACCTCTGAAAGGTAGAGAGAGGGCAGGCTGCCTACAACTTGGGGACCGGAGGAGCAACATGGCATGCGTTCACTAGGTTTACTTATTGACTCCTATATATCTTGGAAAGGGTGCTGCAAAACCCTTTAACCCAGCATCACTAGGAGGCACAGACCGAAAAAGCTCTAAGAAAAGTCTGTTTCCCCTAGCCAAAGGCTTGAGGAAAAGTTGGACTAACTATAGAAAAGTGTATGGCAGTACTCTCACAGCCATACCTAACACCCTCATACCCTTGCTGTTCCAGCTGGGCCAAGCAGGAAGTTGATCTCCCACCCTGCACCTGGGAATCAGGCAGTGCACTTCAGTTCCCCTGTGGGGTGGTGTCAGTAGAGCAGGGTGCTGATCTTCCATTCTCCTCCAAGCAGAATAAGGCATTTGTCCTGGGCAGTACCAGGGGATTGTCAACGGGGTCGACCTTGAAGATGAACTTCACACCCCCATCCTGGAGCAACAAAGCTTTATGAGTCAGACCTCTCCTTCTTCCTCCCTGGTCACATTGGGGCTTAGGTGAATCTGATCTTACACCTTCGCTTGGGGATATTAAGGCAGTGCCTCATTTTCCCTGGGAACATGTCAGCTGGCCAAGCAGGGAGCTGAACTTCCATCACACTACCTGCAACAGGCTAGGTGATTCAGTTCTCTACTTTGGCCAGGGTAGTTTTGGCAGGCCCAGGAGGATACAGAATCTACATACTCAGTCCTCATGCTACATTTTAACAGGGGGACTGCCTGCTAAATAAATATGTCCAGGATACAATCAGAAGTCATAAGAACCAAAGAAATCAAAACATGAATGAGAACAGCCAATAACAGACACCATTACTGAGATGAACCAAATGTTAGAATTCTAGCAAGAATTTTAAAGCTGTGATCCTAAAAGTGCTTCAACAAGCAATTATTATTATTATTTTTGAAACAAATAAAAATATGGGAAATGTTGGCAAAAATCCATGGTCCCAACATAAGGGAACTTTTTGGGATTATGGAAATATTATGTATAATGATTGTCATGTACATATTTGTTAGATTCATCCAACTGTATACTTCATTTTACTCTAAGTAAATTACACTTAAGTTGATTTATAATGGTGTGTAAGGCCAATTATCCCTGGAGATTTTAGTTCATTAGGTCTAAGATGAAGTCCAAGAATTTTTTTTTTTTAATTAATGCCCCAGGTGATTCCGATGCAATTGGTGGCTCTTTGGAACTGAGCTCTACCAAGGAATCTGGGCTAGTTGCAAATTTTTCAGAATATAAATCTGTTAGCAATCTGTGTAAATAGAAACTTGTTCTGGTAAATTATGAATTACCAGATAACTACTTGCAGAATAAACAGAATACGTAATTAGAAACTATTAAGCATATTATCCCCACACGAAAATAATTATGTGTATGTTTTTTTTGTTGGGTAATGTTGTAAAGAATATTACATGGCATCCTTAGAAGCTGTAAATTTGTGATGCTACGTTATTAAAAAACAGCACTGTGGTGTGTGTTTGCTTTTTCTCCCACTCTGCTACATACACCTTTCTCTCCATTCCTCCTCAGGGCATTATCTTGTTGTTGGCTATGACAGGATGGATTCCACATCTGCTTGTGCGAGCGGCTGCTGCCTTGACAGCCATGGTTTTCATCAGTACCTCCCTAGGGTGGTGCTTTCTGTCATTATCCTGCCTTCAACAGAGGCTAGGAAATGATTTCTAATCCAGCCATCACAGCTTTTAGGTCTCTTCTATTGGCCTCATTTCAGCCTAATGGCCATTATATTGACTTCTAGGTTGGGGTTTTAATCCCTTCAAGGAGACTTATGGGTTCTGCCCCACTGATGGGCCACTTCTAAAACAGGGCCTGGGTGAGTCAGACCTCCTTACATTTCTTACTCTTCCCCCTGACATTAGCTTGGTCTGACTGGTCCACCTAGATGAATGTAGCAAAAAGGCTAAGATCGGAAGTGAGGGGGTGAGGTAATTGTCTTTGAGGATGCTTTTATCTCAGGGTACAACTTTCAGAGCAACTGGGTTGTTTGTCCTTGAGCAGATCTAGTTAATTCTGCATTGGAAGTTGGCTGTCTATGTCTCTTACCTGGGGCAGGTGAGCTGTTCTGGGTGCTGGAAGGAAAGTCATTTTTTAATTTGGTATCAGATTTAAACTGGATGTCAGAGTGTTTGGTAACTTTACTTTTTTGACACTGCACCTTTGCAAATACCCCAGGTTTCTTTACTTTTAAATAATAGTGGGCTGAAACTGGCCCTAGGTAGGACACCTTGTCTCTCTGAGTTCACTGTGGGATTCTCGTGTTCTAGCCAGAGCTGGGTCTGGTTCTTGGGTCACATGGTCTCTGACCTTCTTAAGTTCTCAGTGCTTACTTAGCTAGCTGCTCTTTGATTCTATTGTATGTTTTGGTAACAGTCATCAGATGCCTAATGTCAGAAGTCAGATCCAGTTATAGCTTCCAGTCTTATTAATCTTTTGGTAAGGGGATTATTTGTGTGTGGGGGGAATGTACATTAGGAATCTTTAGTCTGCATTGAGGAGATAACACTTGAAAATGTGCACATGATAGTTGTCTTGAAATATTTATGTGGATTGTGGTTTCTAAGAGGGAGTGGAGAAGACTATTATGGTCCCATTTGAGAAAAAGCATTCTGACAAGGCTTTCCAAATGTGAAGAGGAAGTTTCATGTCACTGAAGGTATTCCAGCAAGGTCTGAGTGTGGTAGAAAGTGTGGATGTCAGGGACTTCTAAGAGTATTTTCAAATGTCATCCTCTGTTGTTCTTTAAAAAATATGTAAGCCGTGAATGCAACTATGAATGCTTACCAGCTTCAGGTCTAACTTGCTTGCTTGTTCAGTAAACCTGGGAGTTAGTAGCTAGGAGTCTTTTTCCTAAGGCAGTTTTTCCTGGATGCTGTGAGATGCCCAGGCTATTTGTGTCTCCTCCTGACTGTCCTCTGAGTTGTGTACATTGGTAGTATCCTTCCCCACTGCTGTCTGTTCTTATCAGGTGTAGTGTGCACAGCCTTTTCCAGTATCTGTGTTGTGTGACCTATGGAAGAAAACAGCTAGGTTGATCATGAATCCTTAGTGGGACTGAGGCAAGCAGCTTCTTCAGGAGTGGGTCCCAGATTCCTATTCATAATGAAGCCTCTTTCACTGAGGCCAAAAGTAAACTAACTGGGAAAGTGGTTGAGTAAGCATTATAACCTCTTGCCCTCACTGCCATGCCTTCACCTCCCTTCTGTGGTTAAAACAACTCAGCACGTTGGAGGAATAACAAGGGCATATTCTCTAAAGGCAACCTTAGAGGTGCATGTCTTATTTTAGCTCCCAGGCATTTCTAAGTAATTCCAGTAGTGTGGCCATGAGTGAAGCCGGTAAAAAGCTACAGCATTGTTAACATTTTAATAAGTGGAGGATCTTCCTCCCACCCTGTGTCATTTTCTAATTGGTCACTCAGGGCCTTCTTGTCCCAAATACTAAAGTTCCCTCCCTCCCTTCCTTCCTTCCTCTCTTTGTTTTTCCTTTCCTCCTCTCCCCCTCTCCCCCTCTTCCCCCTTCTCCCTTCTCCCTCTCTCCCTCCCTCCCTCCCTCCCTCTCTTTCTAATATACAAAAATCAATTGTATTTTTATGCACTGGAACGAACAACCCAAATATGAAAATAAGGAAATAATTGCATTCAGAATAGCAACAAAAATATGACTTGTAAATTGAAAACTATAAAACATTATTGAAAGAATTAAAAAAAGACTTAAGTAAAATGAAAAATATCATGTTCATAGGTAAGAAGATTTAACACAATTAAGATTCAATATTATCCAGTTGCTTCTTTTTTTTTTTTGCCAAAATTGACAGACTGGTCCTAAAATTCATATGAAAATACAAGGCACACAGAATAGCCCAAACAATTTTTAAAAGAAGAACAAGCCCTGACTGGTGTAGCCCAGTTGGTTGGGTGTCATTCTGCAAAGCAAAAGGTTATTGGTTTGATTCCTGGTCAAGGTGTATGTCTGGGTTTCAGGTTTGGTTCCTGGGTGGAGCACATATGAGAGGTAACCAATGAATATTTCTCTCACATTGATGTTTCTCTTCTTCTCCCTCCCTTCACCTCTCTCTAAAAATAAGTATATTTTTCTTTTCTTTTTTTTCTGATTTAATGTTTATTGTATTTCTTTTCCATAACTATTTAGTCTCCTTATACCCCACTCCCCCCAACAATCACCCGACCCTTGTCCATGAGTCTTTTTTTTCTCTTTGCTCAGTCTCTCTACTCCCTCACCTCCCTCCCCAATTAACTGTCATCCTGCTCTCCATCTTCCTTCTGCCCCCATTTTCCTTCTTAGTTCAATTTGTTCATTAGATTCCACATATGAGTGAAACCATATGGTATTTGTCTTTCTCTGACTGGCTTATTTCACTTAGCATAAATTTCCCCAGGTCCATCCATACTATTGCAAAGGGTAAAACTTGATTCTTTTTTATGTCCGAGTAGTATTCCATTGTGTAAATGTCCCATAGTTGCTTTATCCATTCATCCACTGATGGACACTTGGGCTGCTTCTGTATCTCGGTGTCTATAAATAACACTGCAGTGAACATAGGACTGCTCATATTCTTTCAAATTAGTGTTTTCAGTTCCTGCGAATATATTCCCAGAAGTGGGATTGCTGGGTTAAAAGGCAGATCCATTTTTAATTTTTTGAGGTAGCTTCTACTGCTTTCCACAGTGTCTGCACCAGTCTGCATTCCCACCAACTGTGCAAAAGGGCTCCCCTTTCTCCACATCCTGGCCAGTGCTTGTTTGTTGATTTATTGATGACAGCCATTCTGACAGGTGTGAGATGGTGATGATAGTTCATTGTGGTTTTCATTTGTATTTCTCTGATGATTAGTGACATTGAGCATCTTTTCATATGTTTACTGGCCATATCTGTATGTCTTCTTTGGTGAAGTGGTTATTCAGGTCCTTTGCCCATTTTTTAATTGGGTTGTTTGGTTTTTTTGGTGTTGAGTTTTGTAAGTTCTTTATAAATTTTGGATTATTAATCCCTTATCAGATATATAGGTGAATACGTTCTCCCATTCTGTGTGTTGTCTTTTTATTTTGTTGATGTTCTTCTTTGCTGTGCAAAACTTTTTATTTGATGTAGTCCCATTTGTTATTTTTTCTTTTGGTTCTGTTGCCTGGGGAGATATATCTAGTAAAATATTGCAACGAGCAGTGTCTGTGATTTAGCTGCCTATGTTTTCTTCTATGATTTTTGTGGTCTTGGATCCATTTTGAATTTATTCTTGTGTGTGGTTAAAAGGTGATCTAGTTTCATTTTTCTGCAAGTATCTGTCCAAGTTTTCCAACACCATTTATTGAATAGACTATCTTTAGTCCATTGTATGTGCTTGCCTCCTCTGTTAAATATTAATTGACTATAAAGGTGTGGGTTTATTTCTGGGCTCTCTATTCTTTCCCATTAATCTATGTGTCTGTTTTTATGTGCCATGCTGTTTTGATTACTATGGCCTTATAGTATAGTTTGATATTAGGTAATGTGATTCCTCCAACTTTGTTATTCTTTTTCAGGATGACTCTTGGTATGCGGGGCCTTCTGTGGTTCCATATAAATGTTTGAAACATTTGTTCTAGTTCTTTGAAATATGTTGTTGGAATCTTGGTAGGAGTTGTGTTGAATCTATAGATTGCTTTGGGTAATAAGGACATTTTAATGTTCATTCTTCCCATCAATGAACACAGTATGTACCTCCACCTGTCTTTGTCTTCTTCTGTTTCTTTCTTCAGTGTCTCATAATTTTCTGAGTACGAGTCTTTTACATCCTTGTTTAGTTTTATTCCTAGGTATTTTATTCCTTTTGTAACAATTGTGAATGTGATTGACTTCTCAATTTCTCTTCCTGTTAGTTCGTTATTGGCATGTAAAAATGTAACTTATTTCTGGATATTAATTTTGTTTCCTGCTACTTTGCTGGATTCATTTATCAGTTCTAATAGTTTCTTGGTGGAGTTTTTGGGGTTCTGTATGTAAAGTATCATATTATATGCAAATGATGATAGTTTCACTTCTTTGTTTCCAATTTGGATATCTTTTATTTATTCTTCCTGTCTGATTACTGTGGCAAGGACTTCTAGTGCTATGTTGAACAAGAGAGGTGAAAGTGGACATCCCTTGTTTTGTTCCTGACCTTAAGGGGAACGCTTGTAGATTTTACTTGTTGAGTATGATGCTGGCATTGGGTTTGTCATATATGGCCTTTATTATCTTTAGGTATTTTTCCTCTGTTTCCACTTTGCTGAGAGTTTTTATCATAAATGGGTGCTGGATTTTATCAAATGGCTTTTCTGCATCTATTGATAGGACGTGATCATTTGGTTTTTAATCCTTCATTTTATTTATGTGGATTATCACATTTATTGGTTTGCAGATGTTGTACTAACCTTTCATTTCCAGGATAAATTCCGCTTCATCATGGTGTATTGTCTTTTCGATGCATTGCTGTCTTCAGTTTGTTAATATTTTTTTGAGGATTTTAGCATCTATGTTCATCAGGGTTATTGGCCCGTAATTTTCTTTCTTTGTTGTGCCTTTATCTGTTTTTGGAATTAGGATAATGCTGGCCTCATAAAATGAGGAGGGGCTTTCCCTTCTCTGGAATTTTATGAAATAGTTTGAGAAGGAGAGGTGTTAGTTCTTCTCAGGATGTTTGGTAAAATTCATGTGTGAAGCATTCTGGTGCAGGTATTTTGTTGGATGGGAGTTCTTTGTTTACTGCTTCAATTTCATTAGGTGTAATCTGTCTATTCAGATTCTCTGATTCTTTCTGATTTAGTTTTGGAAGATTGTCCATATATATAAGTTTTTTGGTTGTGTTTTGGTATATGTGTATCTGGTGCTAATAATCACCTTTTGGAATAGGAGTGTTTATTTCAAATTTTATTACATGTCTTTCTAAAAAGATTTTTGTGCACTTTATGGTTCAGTGAAAATACTTTGGCTTGATTAAAGATGTTGCTCTCCAGTCCTAATAGAAGCAGCTAACATTTCTTGAGCAATTCCTATGAATGTTTCCTTTTTATGTAGGTCTTAACATTTTCCTGGGAAAGGTGAGTTTTCAAATAAAGCCCTGTAGGTACTACTATAAAACTTTTGGGGTTTGATGCCTAAGACATATTTGTATCCTTAATGATTCCCAGCAGAGTGCTTTGCATTCAACAGGTGATCAAAAGTGTTGAATTTTTAAAAATACAAATTGCTTTCAAATACTTCTTGTTTCCTTATCTTAAATAGTAGGCTTTGGAGAAAACTTTTCCACTTTTAGGAATTGCTT
>CM052540.1:103770024-103993106 GCA_028533065.1 Trachops cirrhosus | reverse complement strand
TATCTTCTTTTTCTTAGATAAGTCTCTTTAACATTTCATACAATCAGGGCTTGGTGATGGTGAACTCCTTTAACTTGACCTTATTTGAGAAGCACTTGATCTGCCCTTCCATTCTAAATGAAAGCTTTGCTGGATAGAGCAATCTGGGGTGTAGGTCCTTGTCTTTCATGACTTGGAATACTTCTTGTAACACTTAATGAAAGGGAGAGGATTTTGGATGATATGGGAGAGCTAAAAATGTGGTGTGGAGGCCATGAGCATGCATCAGATTTCTGGGGACAGATCATTCGTGCCAGTCATGTTGGTCCAGGGCTCTCTCCTTTCTTCATGGAGGGATGTAGGTTGTGTTCCATGGGGAGGCTCAATGAATGATAAGCCAATAAGTATTTATAAAGCTTCTCTTATATAAGGCACATTGTGCTGGCTACAGGGATACACAGAAATGAATAGAAACGGTAGTTGCTGCTACTGAGGGTCTTGTTATCTACTTAGAAATGCAAGCTGTAAATGCATTAAAAATAAATTTATAGTAAAGTAATTCTTTAGGATCCTTAAGATTGTCTGATGTTGTGGTTCTCACACACTAGTGTGCCTGAGACCACCTGGAGGTGTTGTTAAAATACACAATCAGTGGTCATCACATTCAGCTTTTCTGATTCATTTGGCCTGGGTCCTGAGAGTTTGCATTTCTAACAAGTTCTCAGATGATGCTAATGCTGCTAGTCCAGAGACCTCCCTTAGAGAAGTATTGGTCTGGTAAAGTGATTCTCAACTTTGCCTTTGCCTTAAAATCACCTGGAGAGTTTAAAATATCTATGCCAGGTCCTTACTCTAGACCAATTACAGCAGAATTTCTGGGGTGGGACCCAGACATTTTTATAAGCTTCCTAGGTGGTTATCATGTGCAGTCAGGTTTGGGTCTAACACATGTCAAGAGTGTAGAAGTTCAGAATTCAGAGACAGATGTTGTTACCTAGGGCTATAGGGGTGTGGACAGGCCATAAAATTACTTAGCTTGATCTTAATGTAAGTGAAGAGAAAGGGTTGACTTGTATTTTTATAAATGTGATGCTGTGAACAAGTCTAACCTCTTTAGTTGTTTCTTGGAACAGGCTGATTAGTTTATGAGCTCTTCAGAACAACATGATTCCCATTCAGCAAGGGGGCAGTGAGTACATTGGAGGGCTTGTCACCAGTATCAGTAACTAGTATTCACCGACCATCCTCTCTTCTTCCAGGTTTAGATGGAAAATCTCTACTTACTCAGACAAGCTTCTATATGTATGTATTTGCAACAGGGTATGTTTGGGGACTGTGAGATAATGATAGGCTAAACTTTGAAAAGTAACTCGCATTTTCACACTTTATTCCTTTATATCTGTTTTTTCATGTATAAAATAAAGTACTATAGAACAAACATTTCAAAAATTTATATGAAACCATTAATGACCCTGAATAGCTGCAGCAATTTTGAGAAAGAAGAACAAAGTAGAAGGGATCACAATACCTGACATCAAACTTTATTACAAGGACATCTTAATCAAAACATTATGGTATTGGCATAAGAACAGGCACAGAACAATGGAACAGAATACAGAGTCCAGAAATAAACCCAACTCTCTATGGTCAATTAATATTTGATAAAGGGGACAGAAACATAAAATGGAGTAAAAATAACCTCTTCAACAAATGGTGTTGGGAGATCTGGACAGCTACATTCAAAAAGAATGAAACTCAACCACCAACTTATACCATGTTTTATTCATAAAAATAAACTTAAAGTGGATTAAAGACTTAAATATAAGTTGTGATACTATAAAAGTCCTAGAGGAGAATACAGGTAGGAAAATCTCAGGTATTCCATGCAGCAATATTTTCACTGATATGTTCCCTAAAGCAAGGGACATAAAGGAAAGAATAAATAAATGGGACTTCATCCACATAAAAAGCTTCTGCATGGCTAAAGAAAACATCAGCAAAATGAAAAGAGAAACTGTATGGGAAAATGTATTTGCCAGTGACATTTCAGAGAAGAGTTTCATTTTCACAGTATATAAAGAACTCACGTGACTCCAATCTAAGAAGACAATTCAATTAAAAACTGGACAAAAGACTTGAACAGACATTTCTCAAAGAAGGACATTGAGAGGGCGCAGAGACATATGAAAGGATGCTTAGCATTACTAGCCATCAGAGAGATGCAAATTAAAAACCACAATGAGATACCACTTCACGCTGGTCAGAATGGTCATCATAACCAAATCAACAAATACTAAGTGATGGTGACGTTGTGGAGAAAAGGGAACCCTAGTACATTGTTGGTGGGAATGCAGACTGGTGAAGCCACTGTGGAAAACAGTTTGGAATTTCCTCAGAAAACTAAAAATGGAACTGCCTTTTGACCCAACAATTCCACTTCTGGGATTATACCCTAAGAATCCTGAAACACTAATTATAAAGAACCTATGTACCCCAATGTTCATAGCAGCACACTTTACAATAGCTAAGTGCTAGAAGCAACCTAAGTGCCCATCAGTAAATGACTGGATCAAAAAGTATGGTACATTTACACAATAGAATACTATGCTGCAGAAAGAAAGAAGGAGCTCCTACCCTTCCCAACCCCATGGATGGAGCTGGAGAGCATTATGCTAAGTGAAGTAAGCCAGAAAGTGAAAGAGAAATGCCATATGATCTCACCTATAAGTGGAACCTAATCAACAAAACACACAAGCAAGCAAAATATAACCAGAGACATTGAAATAAGGAACAAACTGACAGTGACCAGAGGGGAGGGAGAGGGGAATAACAAGGGAAAGAGGGAAAGAAACATGTGTAAAGGACCTGTGGACAAAGTCAAAGGGGGGAAGGATTAAGGGTGGAAGGGGTGGGGGAAAGTGGTGGTGGGAAAATTGAGACAACTGTACTTGAACAACATAAAATAAAATAAAATAAAATATAAAAGAAAAGAAAAGAAAATAATATAGTACTACACGTAATTGTCAGTATTCAATATATGTGAATACTAGTAAGGTTTTTAGGAACATTTCCTATTTGTTGTGAGACTCTCCGACTCCCCTGACCCCCAGAATTTAGCAGAATTTAGTCTGCTCAATAAATTCATTTTTGTTGAATGAATCAGAAAGATGGTTGTTTATATCAAGTGCTCATGCATTAGTAAAAGTAGGAAGAGCTTGTTTCTGAGAAGTTTCACAAAAGAAATGCTACTGCTTTGTATTTCCCAACTTGGGTAAGAATCTTTCATATTTAAAATAAAGGAGTATAAATGCAACAAATGAAGCTGGAAGTACATTGTTTTAATGGGTACTAGTCCCAGCTAACTATGATCTAAAAGAGTCATTCCTTTTCAGCTTTAATTGATATTTAGTCACATCAAATTTTAGATGTTACTACTAAATTTTATTTTTAATTTTATTAAGTTTAATTAAATATAAAGTGACTTACTCTGTAAGAACAAGGCTGTGTTTAATTTCTTAGAGCTTCTAGAGCCTTTGTTGTAATAAATTTCATTGGGCTCAGAACTAATAAAATTAATATTGGAGATTTGGTGCTTGTTATAATTTAGACCACTTCCATTAAAGCCCACTGGAATGATGTACAGTGAAATGGCTGTCCTGTGTTGGTGATAGGGCTATTCTCCATCCACAGGTTGTGGGAAGCATGAGAATTGTCTGGATTTTTTGCCTACAGCAGAGGAGGAGGGGATAGGTAAAGGAACCTGATCAGACCGTTTCATGCTAATTTCACAGGTGGCTGGTCACTGTGTGCCTGACTGTTGTTATTTATAGAGCTGCACGTGAATGTAGCCATACACAAGTGCCTGCAAGGAAGGTTTGCATCAGGATGTCTGATAAAAGCAGGGAAATAGAATCTCAGGACAAGTGATCATTGGTGAGTGTCATTGATGAGTTAAATGGTATCATGAGTGGCTGTCACAATTTCCACCCTTATCTCATTGCGTTTCTTAAATTCTTTTGAAAATAAGGAAGAAATTGGACTAAAACAACCATGGATAGCCTCTCCCTTAGTTTTAATTGGGGTTGGTAGGATTTTAATCAGGTTGACTCAAATAATGACTTCAACTGTATTTAAAGAGCAATCCACAAAGCTATACATTAATTAGAATTATATTTCTAGAGCTTAAAGTACTTGATCATTTTCCCCCTACTCTGTCTCTTATTCCCCATCTTACAAACTGGGAAACTGGGATGTAAACATACCCAGCTTAATTTTACAGGTAATGGTGAAGCTGTGATTGGACCCAGTTTAACTCTTTTGTGTTTCCATTATATCATTCCTGCTATTAAAAGTGCTTATTTCTTTCTTTAAATTTGATACTTTGTCTTCACAGCCCAGATGAAGGTTATCCTTTGTTACGGTGTTTTCTCAGAACTACTTGCAGAGGTTTTAGAGAGAGGGGAAGGGAGGGAGAAAGAGATGAGAGAAACATTGATGTGCAAGAGATACATTGAGGTTGCCTCTTACACACACCCAGCCAGGGACCTGGCCTGCACCCCAGGCACGTGCCCTGGCCAGGAATTGAACTGGCGACCTATTGGCATTGGCACTCAGTCCACTGAGCCACACCAGCCAGGGCATTATTATTATTTTTATTTCTTAAAATGAAAACTAGTATTAAAACCAATTCTTTTTATAGCTGATGTGTCTGCCTAATACCACCAGCTTTAGGAATAACAACAATGCCTCTTTGGAGAGAGAGAGAGGCCTGCATGGGCACTGTGTTAGCCAGGAGCACAAAGCAGCAACAGCAGCAGCCTTGGTTAGCTGTTATAAATGGGCTGGATGCACTCACAGGTATCAAATGGCTGGAGGCAATAGGTACTGTGAATCACACAGGTTGGCCTTGGTATCAAGCCTGGAGACCAGCATTCCTAAGAACACTCTTCTTCTGCCCCACCCTCAGTGGCCTTTTGGCAGAGGACTAGAATAATTGTTTGTTTAGTTTTACTAGCTAATTATACTGCACAGAATTGACAGCCATCTCAGTTAGAGTATTTCCAGTCTCTTGAAGGTACTTTACCACATTACTTGTAATCTAACCTCAGTGGAGACTGCAGTGGCTGATGTGTGTGTTTGTTTTTCTCTGCCTCCCTTACCACTTGTTTTGAAGGCCACACACTAAGCTCAGGAGAGGGAGCTGCCTGTGGCCTGAGAATTGGCTGCCTTACTCTGGCTAGCCATGTGCGGCTGCTGGAAAAAGTGCCTTTGGGTCAGTGGTTCTCAGGTTACCAAACCCTGGCATGAAGACCTGCACTCTATGTTGGACACTGACCATGGGCTTTCTAGCAGAAAGACTTGTTAATTCCCCATCTGTAAATGGAGGCAGGAAGATTAACTCAGTGTTTCTAAACCTTGAAAATAATCTGCAGGAGCCTGTTAAAAATACCAGCTCCTGGATGCTATCTCTGTGGGTCAGGTACAGGAAGTCTGAAATGGAGGTCAGGCTTTGGAACCTTGTGTTGTTGTTAATTTATTGGTAGGGTCTCTTCCAATCCTGGTGGTTTTACATGATCCCTACCAGAGCAAGATGATTTTCAGGCCATAGGGACTTTATTTGTAGCTATAGTCAATTCTCAATTATTTGCCTTGTAAATGTTTTCAGTCCCAGAGGCCTTTACTCCAGTGAGTTCCCAGATTATATTTCCAGGCTGTCTGGATGGTATGCTCCCATGGACTGAAGATAATTTTCCTGTTGATTTTAGGAAAAACAAATCAAGGAGTGAAATCTACCATTAAAAGAAAAGAGAATAAGACAAAAAGTTTACACATTATGTTGCAACCGAGTCTAAGTTATCTCTTTGAGAGCATCCTCTGTTGAGAAGGAACAAGGTGTTATGTTGCCTTGTCTTTGGACAGTTGGTTAGGGTCACCTGTATTTTAATTTTCACTCTTTGTGCCCTACAAGAGAAATTTCCTTTTCTGAAAGGCTTTCTTGAATTACTAAGAATTATTCCAATATTAGTAATAAGATTTCAGCTGTATGGTTTTATTGTGTATCACCGTGGGCTTGAAGTTGTCTGCCTTTCTCTGGATGTTACCTCCTACCTGTATCCAAATCTACCTTACCCATAGGAACATGCTTCCTTGGTGTGCCCAGCTCTGCCACGTGTGCTAGGCAATTACTTTGACCCTCTCAAGAGGGTGCTGCTCATAGTTTTTTGCTTCACTTATTCCACTTGACATCACTGAACCTGCTATGATTCGAAGACCACTGCTCCATTGGCTCTCTCCTTTGCCTCACTGAGAATCTGAGATACATGCCATTCTTTGGAGATTAGAACATTAACCTTAGAGAGAGGAATAATGTTACACTGGGACTGCTGGAAGTCAGTTCAGGAGGGGTCAGACCCTTGGTGATTTTAGGATGGGTTTCCACTTTGGTCTTTGTAACTACATGGTTTGTACTAAACTGGATGCTAGCCATTTATTTAAGTAGATGCTTGTTCTCTAGTTATGAAGTGGTTCACAGCTGGCAGATTTATCATTGGGATTCAGTTTTCGTGCCCACAGCTGTTGTACTCACACTGATTTTTGCAGCATCTTTGAAGGCTCTTGAGTCTTTTCCAAGCAGGGGAGAGAGCAGAAAGCTTCGCCCTTTCCTTCTTTTCCCTATTTGGATATTCCATAGCTATTAGGGAAGGACTTTGTATTCGATAAAATAAGGGCAAAGGAAAGTAGCATGCCTGTGGCAAAAAAATGCTGTTAGCAAGCTTGAGGCATATTAGAGATATTTGTCCTGAGAGTAACATTTACTGCCTTTCTGATTTTGAACCATTTTTTTCCTTTGCCTGTTTCTGAGGCCTGGGATTCACCTGAATTTCAGAGTGGACTGCTTTTGATCATTTGAATAGGTATCACCATTCAGCAGGGAATACATGTGCAGACTGAGATGTCTCTTAAAGCCAATTTGTAGTGTATAAGTCATTTGAAGTGATTTCTTTAGTCAGTAATGCCTTTCTGCTTCAAATTCTCTGCCCGGATGTATGTGTTTATTTCCTTTACTTTTGTTACACTGCTATGACAGCCCCTTCACACCTTTAACTACTTACCCAGACACTTGAGCGTGTTTTCCATTGTGAGTAGGTATATTAAACTACCCAAAATGCCATCAAGTGCCATCCACACAAGTTTGGAAACAAGGAGAACCTGGATTCCAGTAAGATTTCCCTGCTTGCTTGATCAAGCTATAGCAGAAAAGATTACCTGGCCCTTTAACATTAGTTTTGGAGAGACTCAGTTAGGTGGATAAATGAAGTCCCAGTGGGAAGTCAGTACTCACCTGCCTGTTGGGAAAATCTAAAATTTTGACATGATATTTCCTCCCACAACTTGGAGTACCCAGCCAAAAGGAGAGCCTCTTTCTCAAGACCCAGCTATTTCCTTGGAGAGGAGAAGGGTATAAATGAAGCTGTCTGTCTTCATGCTGGAGTACGTCAGTTCAGAGGGATTTGCTTTACTTTGCCCCTTTTGCCTTTTATTTTTTCCTATATGAGGTTAGCTGCTATTTTGTGGGGTTTGTGAGAGGCTTCTTCTAACTGTGGTTGAAGGGCTTCAACTCTGGATAGGCTCTGAAGGAGTGGCATCAGGGAGACATGTTCTGATTCACCTGTCTCTCCTTGAGTCGAGGGGAAATGAGCAGCTGGTTGACCCAGAACAATGCGAAGGAGCACTGGGGTGTCGTTAGTTGTCTGTGCAGGGGAAGGAAGGAAGAGATACTGGGAGGCAGTGTGTGATTGCAGCTGATGCCCTCAGGGAATAGCAGCTTGTTTTCTGTGGTTCTCTTATAACTGTGGAGAAGGGAGAGGGAAGAGGCCTGTGGCTTGTTGGGGTTAAAATTCTAGTGAAGAAGTCAACATTTTACTAATTCAATTCACTAATTTACTCATTTTATGTATGTCTCTTATGTTCCTGTTTTGTGCTAGGCACTGTTTTAGATGCTAGGGTTGCAGTGGTAAACAAAGAAAGAAAGAAACAAACATAAATGGTCCTTGCCCTCCTGATGCTTAAATTCTAGTGAGGGGGTTGTAGTGATAATTAATAGAGGAAGAAAAAACCCAGAAAAGAAAATGGAACAAGCTCGTTTAGTAAGGGTGGTCATGGACGGCCTCTTTAAAAATAAGCACAAAATAAATAAATAAATGATCATTAAATAAAATAGTGGTTTTATTACCTAAAACATTTTAAACACTTCAGTTGTTAAAGTTATTATGGAATGCTAGCGTGCATAGAAACCTAAATGATTTTTTTCTCTAAAGATTTTTTATTGTTTTCCCCATTTTTTCTTATTCATTCATTCATTTATTTTTGACACTATTACAGATGTCCCCTATTTCCCCCCAACTTTGCCCCCCTCCAGCCAGCTGTGCCACCCCCACCCCCTTCACCATATTGTTTGTATCCATGGGCTACAAATATATGCATATGTATTCTTTGGCTAATTTTTCCAGACCCCCCCTTCCCAGCACCCGTCCCTTCTGAGATGTCTGTCTGAAGAGTTTTCCAAGGTCCTATCTTCCCATTTTTTAAAGACTTGCAGCCTTTGTTAGCTGGATTAGAGGTCACCATTGCAGTTGCTTTTAGTGTAGACTGTATTAGGTCAGTCTTAGGTTTTATGGGTGTGCTTTTCATAAGACTGTTCTGTGTAATTGAGAAGTTCCTTCTCACTCCAAACTGATGTTCTGCAGGGTTTGTTGTTGTTTTTATTAAAATGGTGATAAGTAACTTTTGGCAATCTGAAATATTAAAGTCCCCTCCACAAAACTGAAATGGATGGTAAAGAGCACATAAAGAATACCTTCTGCGGAGTGGAGTGCCAGCAGCCGTAGGTGTAACCGGCTGTCTGATAGTCTAACCCAGTGCAGTGGCTTTTCACTGTCAGAGGATGGAGTGGTGTGGCATACATATTCTTTGGACTCCCCAGGTGAACAGGAATTGTATTTTCTGTCATTTGCTCTGAAAGAACAGTATTGTATGAACAGAGAACCACATTTGTTATAGCCCTACTATGTGCTGGGCTCTTTGCGATTGGATCTCATCTAAATACATTTATTCCTCAAGACATCCAATCACAGTGATTTTTAAAGTAGCATTTCTTGCCCTGGCCAGTATGGCTGGCTTGGTTGGAGTGTCATCTTGTAACCAAAAGTTTGAAGGTTTGATTCCTGGTCAGGAAGCATACCTGAGTTGTGGGTTCAGTTCCTGGTCTAGCACTGGTTGCCAGTCTGGGTGTGTGTAGGAGGCAGTCAACTGATGCTTCTCTCTCAGGTGTCCCTCTCTCTCTCTCCCTACCCCCCCCCTCTCAAAGCAATGAAAAAAATGTTCTCAGGTAAGGATTTAAAAAATAAAAATAAAATAAAATAGCATTTCATAACCTGTTAATGGGTGATAACCATCACTTTTTTAGAAGGTGAAATCAGATAGGCGATATCAGAATATATCACATTCAGTAAGAGTGCATACTGTTTCAGAAACTTTTGTTTCAGATGTATGTGTATAGAGGTGGGTATGTGTGCACCAGATCCTGACAATAATGTGTTTTTATTGTGCTGTGCTTTAAAAACTTTGAAAAGCATAAGCCTATCAGAGTTTTGGTATCATTTTGTAGATGAGGAAACTAAGACTCTGAAGATAAGGGCACTGGTTATAATCATAGTAAAATTTGAACTCAGCTCTTAACTGGCTTTCGTGTTTGTTGTAGGGCATGGCAATTAAGTTTGCCATAGGACTTTCCATCACTGATGATTTTCCAAGATTTTGGAATTCACGGAGACACAGACATGGCCCTGAATGTTGTTTTAAAATCAGATTACCAAACCCAAAGTTTGATTCTTTTCCCAGAACATGGTCTATTTCCAGAAAATGGGAGAAAAAAAAAGATGAGTCTAATTACTTGTCTTTATTAACAAATGGAAAATCTAGAAGTTCTTTTTCTTTCACAAAAAGACAGCTTAGTTTTAATGAAGAGAAAAAACTAACTGGACTCAGTAGCAAGCTTCTAAAGCATTCAAGAAGACTTTGACTTGGTGAGACCAGAGTTGGTATAGTGAGTATTTAGATATAGCAAGAGGAATCTGCTGCTTGGTGTAAAATGTTTTGGTTTTTACCAGTCAGGATACTTTTGAATAGACTTCACCAACATCGATTATAGTAATAACTGTTATAACACTTGGCACCAGTCCTACCTACTTCCCCAGCCTCCTGGGACAGAGATGGAACTTTCACCACTGTTCTAGGCAGCTATTTTGGCATTACAGACAGACTTCAGAGAGGCATTATTTTTCCTGACATTCCTTCACTCTTGCCTGTGGTCACTCTTGAATGAATTCTCAATTGGTTCAGCCACACTGTCCCTTTTTTGCACAGAAGAAATTGCTCTTGCTGAAGATGCTGGAAAAATACAGTGATAACCTACTATGCTCCTTTATCTTCCTTTCTATACCACTTTGTTGCCCCACTGCACTCTAACTCCCAATAAAAAAAGTGACTTTTTGGCCCAGTGCCCTATCTTGAGTGTTTTGTGTGGCAGAGCTGTCTATGGCTGACTCCCAGGATTGTTAATGACTTCTTTCTCTGTCCCTAAATAATTGCTTGAAAAGACAGCTGTGGAGAGACGTTGCCTCTAGCTCACAGGCTCATTAATTCCAGCCATGTGGAGGAGGATGCAAAGGAAGAAGGTGGAAGTCACTTTGCCAGGGGTAGCAGGTTGGGGAAAACAAAATAGACACTTTAGAGTGAGGGCAACATTGCCATGTTGGAGTGTGTGAGGTCTGGGCAGACTGCAATCCAATGAAACTTCATACGTTAAATTCCCAATACAGGGAATCCAAGAAGTGATTATGGCATTTCTTAAGTTTTCACAGTAGAGTATCTCCAGTATTGTCTGAATATAATTTAGCTTATAGGATAGTTGGTTTTTGTGTAACTCTTCAAGAACAGAAGCACCCAAGTTAAAGTGGGAAGTCTGAGAAACTAAGAGGAAAGATTCCTAAGAGATTCCCCAAACAGCCTTCATGGGGCTTGACCATTATTTGTAACTTCTGTTTTTGTTTGTTCCCAGAGGCTTGTTTCAGGTTTCAAAAAAGATACTTCTGTGCCATCTTCTTAAAAAGGGAGGGAGGATAGTTAAAACGTGCATAGACAGAAGGGTAATTAAATATAGGCAGGGAAGAAATACTGTAACTAGCTGTTCCATTCAGCTCTAATACTTCTAGTATTCAAGGTTATAAAGGAAACAGTATGGGGTACTTGATTTTTATTTTCCAAGGACAGAAATGCACCAAGTTTCCAAGGATTTGCAAACTGTTTCCTAAAACTGAATTATACAAGGAGTTTATATAAGTCTTTAGAAAAAAAACATTAATCAGATGAATGTATAATATCATTAACAAAGGTTATCAAGAAGATACAGAACTCTTCCTGCAAGCACCTTTTTGGTGTCTACTCCACAATCATTCAGAGTGCTGCATTAATGTCACTTGCACAAAGTGTAGTTAAGCACTTCAAGTTTGCCTGTAGTACAGCCTTACACTTGAAAAATAGAATAGGTGAGAATTTCCATGAAAGCTGTGGTTTTGAAATTTTGATGCACATCAGAATACTTAAGGCACTTAAAACGTGTATCTGTGCCCAGGCTGCATCCCAGACCAATTAAATCAGAACCTTTGATGGTTGATCCCAGGCATCAAAATTTTGTAAAACTGATCCCAAAGGTTAGTCAACTTTGAGAACCAGTGTATTAGATTATCTTTATTCAATGTCAATTTCCTCAGTTGAATTTCTCAAAGGGGTAGTTAAATCCCAGAACACAATCATCTCATGTTAGTTAAAAGATGTCCATGTAGTTTGTAGTAACACTCTTTTAGGAACACTGAAACTTATATTTAGGCTGGCCTGTAAGAGTGTTTGAACCAGAGCCAAAGTACTCATTGAGGAGCAACTTAGGATCAGGCTTATCTGATCGTAGCTGTAGGAGTAGCTAAGACCTTAGATAAAGGTAGGGGTAAACTTTTTCATAGCCATAGATAATGTGTAAAGATGCATTAAGATTACTCTTGGAGCTCAGAAGTTTTTCTGACCCTGCATAGGCTGTTCTCTTGGGACAGTGCCAGCTGTTTCTCCAGTGAGACAAGGAGATCTTTATGCGTTCCCTAGTTCCTTTTGGAAGTTAAGAACAGATGCCACTGTTAGATTTAATATCTGAACTCTCTGACCCTTAAAGAGTGTATATGATAGACAGGGGCAAGTATTTGTTTAAAAGAATTATTTTTTCTTTTATTTTTGAATTTGGAAAACGGAATATCTCTCTAGGGGTTGAAACATCAGAGAATCATTGTAATGTGGATTTTTTCACAGTTCATATTATGCCTCTTTGAATACACATTATGTAGGATAATGGAGTGTGTGTGTGTGTGTATTAGAGAGAGAGAGAGGGGAAATGAATGTGAGAATTATCTTGAACTGAATCATAGTGAAAACATATACTAGGAACCATATGGTAGTAGTATTCTGGTTAAGGCCTTGGGCAAACATAACCTCTGCTCTGCTCCTCAGTTTTCTCACCTGAAAAATTATAATACCTCCCTCTTAAGAATGTCTTGAAGATTAAATGAGATTGTTCATAAAGCACTTAGAATGGTGCCTAGTACATAACCGTTAATATTTAACTGTTCATTAAAACATAGTATCAACTTGTCCCACTAAGAATATTCTAAAATTGTAAGACCCAGATGATGCTTTATTCTTTAAAAGCCATTAATGATGATACTTCAGCATCCCTAAATTACCTTTCCTTTTGTTTGCTTAGGAAGTTCATCTTTTTAACCTAAATTCATCATGCTATGCTGGGATTGCTTGTACCTTGAGACCTAAACTGGGTTCTGTCCTCATACAGCACAAAGACAGTTATTTTCTCTCTAGCGTGAATTCTTGTACTCTTACTCTCCAGTTGACCTTCTGGCCCCACTAATCTGAACCCACCCGTTTTTCCATGCTGTTGAGCAGAGATCTGCTTGGGGCTGATTATGATGGGAGGATGACCTCATAGTTTTTGATGCCATCTTCCAATTTATATAACTCAGCCTTAAGCATGCTTTTTTAAAATAATGGCCCTAAATTGCTGACACCTTGTCATCTGCTCAGACTTCTACATGTTTCTGTGCTCCCTAGACTGAATGGGATCAGCTGGAGCAAGATGTCTTTGTGCAGTCCTGAATTTACTGCTCTTGGCGAGTGACCTCCAAATAGAGCTCTGTGTTCCCTCTGAGCAACATAGGTAATGATTACAGTGACAATGCTGCTATTGTGTCCAGAAGTTTTGGGCTGTAATTTCATAATGAAATTGAAAAACATGAGATTAAAACTCTGAATATAGCACAGTAATTATATTTATGTATCACAAATCATCTCCCTGTATTTAGTTAGGTGTCTGAGATATGACCCTTCTTTGTGAAGTGCCGTCAGGTCGTTTCTTATATCTGCAAAATGCAAGGCTTCTAATTTATGGCAAAAATGTGGGAAATGCTTTCTCTTAAGGGGAAGGTGACAAGAATGGTATTGAATTGGAAGGAGCTGGTTTGCTTCATTGACTAGTGTCAGGAAAGGAGGTTGTAGAACAGCTGCCAAGGTAAAGAAATAATTTGGGTCTTTTCATGGTTTCATTCCCCAAATCTTAGACATGACTATAGGCTTTCTCATTTGAAAATAATAGACCTACATTGGCCTGGGAAATCCTCCAGGTGTTCAGCAAGCAGTGTAGTCACAGGGATATGAGTCTTTACCTTACTTATGGCCAGGTTTCTGGTATAGGTGACTTACCTCCAGTTTATTTCCCACAGGTAAGTAATACATTCGCTGTGCCTGTTTCATTCACTTCCTGAGAGCTTGAATGTTCCTGTTAATTTGGCTGAGTCCTGGGGAGGAGGGAAGGTATGGGTGGTAGCAGCTAGCAGGCATTGTTGGGGGGTGAGAAGTGGGGAGTCAGACTCAGAGCTGTTCCTTAATAGGAAGTTAGAGAGGAAGGTGGTTAAGGACTAATGATATTTATGTTCACTTGACTTTAAGGAAACATCAAGTATAAAATAGCCATAACAGGAGTTAGTGAAAGGGATAATTATTATTGTCAGTCATTACTGAGTCACTACTATGAGCCAAGCTTGGACCTTTGGTTACCATTGTTAAACTTCACAGTAGACACTGATATAGAGGAATACTGTCCCTATACTACCTCAAATTCCCAAATGATTTTTCTTCATCAAGGTACTCCAGATCTTCTCTTCCTCCCCCAAACCTTTCTTCTCAGATTCTCTCTGAATCTAAAAGCCCAAGTATCTGGAGTATCTGAACTCCTTTGAGCCACTGTTTGTTGGTGAAAGAGTAGTCTACTGTTTACCAGCATTGGAATCACCTGCATTTCCAGGCTTCATTCACATACCTTACCCAGAGATACTCTGGTTTAGTAGGTGTGTGGTCTAGAAAAGTGCAATTTGGACAACTATCCCAGGGATTCTTATGTATGATAAATTCTGGGAGTCACTGCCTTAGCCCTCTCCCAGGAGCAGGGTAGTTTTGGTGATGTGTTAATGTTGAAATTTGCTCTGTGAAAAAACAGACCTATTGTTAACTCCCTTGCTTCAACCCCTTGGCATCAATATCTTGGGTGAAAATGCCTGGTTTGATTGATTCCATTTTCTCTGGATGTAGGGAAGGCTGGGCTTTTTTGAAGTGTTACCTACCGTTACAGAGAGGAGGAAAGTCCAAATCTGCTGTTTTCACTCAAGGCCTGCTAGGGAAGAAGTGACCTACCTCTAGCAGGAAACTTAAAACTATCTAGGGCCTGTGGTCATTTCTATTTCCATTGGAAATTCATTGAAAATTCTAGCACTTGTCATGTTTTTGGCAAAGTATATAAATATAGCAGTTGAATGAAATTCATAAAACATTTATTGAGTAGCTGCTGAGGTTCCAGTGTTTTGTCAAGGGGAACAACAAAGCTGAGAGCCACTGATACAATATGATAAATAGGCTGTCATTGCTTTGGAGGGATAGGCAAAGGAAGAAGAGGTATTTCAAGTGTGAACAAAGGCCTAGAGGCAGCAAAGTGAGAGCTGTAGTTGAAGAACACCACTTATTGGGGTGCGATTGGAGCATAGGACTCCTGGAGTGAGTGCTGGGGGAAAATTATGCTGATTAGGTAGAATTGGATTAAAATGTTGTGCCAAGGAATTGGGAGACATCATTATTTTGCAGTGTCTTTAGATCCCTCCTCTAAAGATGGGGAAGGAGGCCCTGAGAACTTGTTGCCCAAGGTCCAGCCAATCAGAGAAGGTCACAGAAGGCAAGCTCTTTTTTGCAAGGTTACTAGCCTTACATTTTTCCATCTCAAGCGTGTGTCATTCTTAACACTTTCTCTTGGCCTCTGTTTTTTGGCATTTTTCTTTTGTAAAAGCAAACTGAAGGTAATAGAGTGACAGGAAGGTATTGATGTTAGGCAAAAATATGGCAGTATTTATCATCCTTTTGCTCTATGATGTTGGAGAACTGCTGGACATTCTGGGGGTGGATGTTTGCAAGTAAATGTGTGTGTTTCTGTGCTCTTGCAGCTGCATCCATTTTGTTCCTGGTTCCAATAAGGGCTGATACTTTATCTGCTTACTGCTGTTTCTGGGAAATTAATTTGCAGCTGCTATAAATATGCACAGTCCATATACTTCATTTATTCTTTTTCCCTCAAAGCCTCTTCTCTTTATTAGGCACTTTTCATTTATCTGTTTGGTGCTTACATTTTTTTATATCACTATTTTGATAGTAAGAATAAAGGTAAAGCCACTCAGTTATACAGGTGGGCTGTGTCGCCTGGGGGAAGTCCATGTATCAGTTTTGTTTCTGTTGTTACAGGTAGGAAAACCAGGAGAATTCAGGAGAGAGCTCATTTTCTTCATTACTAGCGTAGACTGTGTTTTCCCAACACAGACCTTAAGACAGTTTATAAAATAGTGCCACCCTGCACCCACCCGCCCACTCATCTATTCACCCATCCATCTATTCATCCGTATATCCATCCACATATCTGTTCATTTACCTAGTCAGTTGCCTATCGCTTTAGAAGAGAAAGTACAGTTTAGTAAGAGTACAGACTCTGGAGCCAATTTGCTCCTCTGTTTGATCTCATTTTCTTTTATCTTTAAAATGGAGATAATAGTAATAACTTCATGGAGTTGTGATGATTAAAGGATTAATGTATATAAAGTGCTTAGAAGAGTTTGTGGACATAGGAAGTTCTAAATTTGCTGCTGCTGTTATTATTGTGGTTGCTATCTTCAACTATTGCAAAGAAAATATATCAACAGATAAATTTAGCCCATTGGCTTCTAGTTTTGTGACCTTAGAATTTGTACAGAAGAAAAAACTTCGAAAGGGAATTTGGCCTGGGTCATACAGGGCCCTCGATCCCAGATGTAGGATCTATAGACAGTGTTTGGTCATGGTAAGAGATGGCCGTCAAAAAGCTATTCCTGAAGCTTTATACAGAATAAATCAGAATTAGAACAGTTATGAGGCCATTTTAAAGTTTCAAGGCACAATAAGTCAAGGAAATGAGTGAGAGTGGTGACAACAGAAACAGGCACTTAGCAGTTGGCTACAAAAGGTTTTTCTGTGGGTAGATTCCACTTGGATTGGGATGGGAAGAGGGGAAATTTGGAACCAAAAATATTGGGGACTTAGTGCTCTCCATCTTTATCCTTGAGGAGAGAGGAGCTTGTTATGTGCATATCATCACTGGTTCTAGGAGCAGAGGGGCTAGTGCCAGAGCACAAAGCTAGGTTTTCCTGTTCTGTGCTTTTACATGGCTCAGTATAAACAGGACCCAATTAGCTCTTGAAGTGTGTGTGCCTGTTCTCCTCTCCACCTAATTACTTTGCGGAGTTTGAATTCCTGCACAGGATTACCGTGCACAGAGTTACCTTGATTACACAGTAAGTTTATGGAGCTATAAATGTTTGAATATTACTTTGAGAGGGCCCTTCAGATGTTAACATTCAAGGCTTCTGTGGGTGGGCTGAGAACAGCCACTGTGCATGTTTTCCACATTCTGAGGTGTGACATCTTAAGTTTTCTATTACTATTCACATCTCCTCTTCTTCAACTGGAGTGAAAAGATATAAGGTAACTGAAGATAGATGGGGTGACCAGATGTTGAAAATAGGGAGACCACATAGTCCCATAGTCTTTCCCAGAATCAGACATTTTTGTGGTATGATCTGGAACAAGAAAAACATTTATGGCAAAACCTCACTAAATTGAACAATTGTGGGGATGGTGCAGACAGATTTGTGGGGTAGTTGCAAAGAAGTGCATGTAGTTCCAATATTTTTAGTTTTAGAGTGGTAAATTGAGCAAGAATAATGAAGTATTGCCTAGCAGAACTTCTGGGGGAATTTTGCCTTCTTGTATATTTGGAATATCAATCATTAATATTAAATATATTTGATTTTTAAAACACTTTTGGGTGATGTGATTAGGTCTGTATGAGCCCATTTGTGCTCTTATTTGACCTGATATCAGAATCTTTGTGTTTGAGATAAAGCTTGCTTCTGCCCAGCTTGAGTCCAGATTGCCCTAGAAGTTTTGAATTAACTAAGGTTCATTTATATGTGGGGGAATGTTTACTGAGGGGATCCATTGGAATCACATGTGAGAAGTGCCTAATGCAAATTCATTTTCCTCTCTCTTTCATTTTTGAATGAGGGAGTGGCTAAATTTCCAGTTTGGGGATTCTGGTCGCCCACCTCTACCCCGATAACATAACCTCTTAAGGAAAGTATTCTGGGACCTACTGGTGGTTAGGAGTAGGGAGTATTCCCCACAGAGTCCACCTGTGCCACTAGGTCTTCTTGTCTCAAAATCAAGAAATCAGTCACACTCTCCTTCTCAAAGTGCCACGTTCCTGAGAATCACCTGGGGGACTTTTACAGGTTCAGGTCTGCCCCCTGCTCACAACCACCCCCAAGGGATGGGGTCAGACTTTATAGATCTGAGGAGCTGCTCTCTGGCAGAGATTAGGTGCAGATCCCAAATCCAACCCTGGACTGCTGTACCCACTCAGCGTTCCTAGGCTTGTAGGAAGGCAGTGGTTCCCTTAGCAAGGATGCGAAGCTCTTTCCTCCTTTTTTGGTGTTCTTTTAAATTCACATTAAACAGCATTTTAGATATGTCATAAAGCAGGAAGGAAGACTGACCTTGCCTGTCTCCAGAGTCTCACAGAGATAAAAGGAAGTGCCTGCCTTTGGCGGCAGCTGGGGATTTGTGGTGTTCCAGAAGATCTCAGCTCTCTAACAGGCTCTTTGCAACCTCACTGATAATCACAGTGTGATCACTACTGGGCTTCCTCATTTAAGATGCTCTTAAATTTTCTTTTCTAACAGTGTAAGGTTATGTCTTCACCAGCTCCTTAGATTTTAAACAAAGGAAGAGAAGGAGGCAAAACAATCCCAGAACACTTTTTTTTTCTCTTTCTAAAGGTTACAAACATAAATCATATTTGAGAACAATGAATGGACCTTATTTTTTATCTTCAGAAAGCTGGGCCTCTGGCATCTTAAAAAGCCTTTTTATTTTGGAAAGGAAGGAAATAGTGGAAGGGCTATGCTCTGGGGATCAGGATACTTGACTTTGTCACCGGCTGCCTCAGGCTCCTTGGTCGAACCAGTCTCCACTTTCAGCCAATTTCCCCATCTGCAAAATGTGGGGTCCCTGAAGTTATTGCAGGTTAATGTTGATCCTTGTTATGGGCTCAATGCCTGCATGATAGGCATTTTCTAGATTCTATTACCCTATTTCAAATATGAGGTATAGCATATACCATCCTTCTTTGCTGCACTTGGGGTATCTCTTCACCATTGTTTCAGAAAACTGTGGTGTTTTAGTGCTGGAGGAACCTTAAGAAAACATGTGGTTCACCCCTTCATTCGTTTTATACAGGAAGCAAATGACACCCCATTGGACTTTCCCTCAGGTTGGGGCATAATTTCATCTTTTCACATTGCTATTAGCCTTTCCTTCAGTGTATTTTTCAAGCATTGTGTTGCTCCTTCGCCATGCTCCTTTTAGTTTCATATGCCTTCTGTTTCTCATGGGACACTGGAATGTTCATTGGCAGTTCTGGGCAAAAGTGCTCTTTTGGCTCCTGAATTTTTCTGTTATCTACTTTTCATGAGAAGGTACTGATACATTGCTACTAAATATGTATTGTAAATTAGAAATTATGTAAAGATGGTATGAGAAGTAACTGTAAATAAAAGATAATTTTTTCTCCTGTACACTAGTGGATCAATTTATACCTTCACTGGAGTGTAAATGTTTTGAGGAGTACTGATCTTAGATCATGTGGGTTTGGAGTTTAAACTGCCAGCCTTAGGATTTCCTGTAGCGCTTGTTAAAAATCCTAATTCAGGAACCTCAGCCCAGATCCACTGAATGAAATGTGTTCCGGTGGGTCCAGGGAGTCTGCATTTTTAACCATTTCTCCTGGTGCTTCTGAGGCCCAAGCAGTTTTGGGAACCCCTGTTTTAGATAGGTAGGAGTTGCCATTTGTAGGTACCTGAGCATGGGACTTCTTACACTGACATATCAGAGTTTGCCTAAGGGCCACCACTAAGTTTACAGAGATCCAGTTAATATTTGGAAAAATCAGATTGGCAATTTTCATGCCAGTTACATAGGAGGGAATATAAACTGTATAATCAGACATGGAATTTCTTAAAACTCTGAAGATTGTGTAGGTAGTTTTTGATTTGTAACTCCAAATACTTTCTATTATGCCTCAGTCTCTTTTTTCTAATTGGAAATAGAAATATTGAAAACCTAAAAATAATGAAAAATTAGACATCAACATTTACCAAAAGGGATATAAGGATTATTGTTTTTAATTTATTTACTATAACCTTATGTTTGAAAGAATATTTTAGTATTCTGCTTATTGGGCATGTACCCTCTGAAACATTTAAATAAAATAAGTGTAAGCCAAATAAACATGTAACAGGAAATTTGTTTCTAACTATTCACTTCAGGTCAGTGTGCTCCCAGCCTTGTGGGTGTCAGGGTTATTTATTCCTGTATCAGCTTTAGAAAAGCTCCTACTCAAAAGCTTTATGTATCAGGAGGGCAGGCCTTTTGGAAAACGTGATAATTAAAGATTTAGCAATCAGAGCAGCAGGGAAAGCAAGGGAAGCAGTTGAGCTGGTGGGAATGAGTATGCCATAAATATATCTGGGACCACCAGATATATGTCCCTGTTGTAGAATTGCAGAGCAGCCTTTCCTTTTGGTGTCTTCTCCTGCCCTTAGATTTGGCTAGGTCTCCCTACCATCACGCACTCCTCTGGGGTGATTTGTGAAGCTACCCTTGCCCACATACAGTACTTACTCTGATTTGGTCTTTTAAAAGTATGTTCAATTCCCCACCAGCCTTAGTTCACAGTGTTTTAGTCACTCTGGCAGTGAGTGTGCCAAAGGTCAGGAATTCTGGCAGTGTGATTCACTTCTGCTCTCTTGATAGCAGCTAGCACAGGCCTTGGGGCCTAGAGGCTCTGTTGACCTGAAGTGATTCAAGTATCCTGATTCTGAAGGCCCCATATGATAGGGTCCCTGCCTACTTCTCCAGCCACAAGCAGATCTTGCAGCTCTCCCTGGCCCCTACCTGCACTGTTTTTGGAAAGGGCTCTGTTTTTGTTTCTGACCCTTCCCATTTATTTATATTCCATCTATTTGGAATACTTTGTACATCTTCTCCTTTTTATTAAGATACATGACTCATTCCTACTCATCATTAGATAAACATGTAAAAACAACAGTTCTTTCACTCTTTCTAAACTAGAATAGGTATCCCTGCTGCAGACTTCCATGGTTCCCTTACTTATCCTAGAATAAACCTTATCATAGTATTTGGTCCTTGCTTATTAATTTTTATCATACCAGAAAATTTGCTCTACCAGCAGGATGATTCTAGTTGTGTTGCTCATCATTATCTTTCCTCATTGTTAAGCACAAGGTTTGGGACATTTCTTGACTGAATAAAGTAAGTCCATAATGAAACAATACATGTTAGTTAATGGTAAGGATATACTTGCCAGTTCTAGGGATGGTAATTAACATTGATGGGGTTAACTGCTAGGTTCTGTTAGAAAGAATGATAAAAAATAAATAGACATGGCCCTGCCTGGTGTGGCTCAGTGGATTGAGTGCTGGCCTGAGAACCAAAGGGTCATCAATTCGATTCCCAGTCAGGGCACATGCCTGGGTTGCGGGCCAGGTCCCCAATAGTGGGTGCATGAGAGGCAACCACACATTGATATTTCTCTCCCTCTCTTTCTTCCTCCTTCCCCCTCTCTCTAAAAGTAAATAAATAAAATAAAAAATAAAGTAACACCTAGATACCTTGTTTAAAGAAAAACAGAAGTGGAACTTATGACCAAAAGCTTTTATGTGCCTGTTGATGCCTAGTGCTAGGCAAAACTTTCTGCAGAAAATGTAAAATACCTTGATGAATGTATTCATCTACTAGAAAATATATAAAATTAAAGACAATGCTATGTGATGAAGTGCTTACTATATTACATACAGTCTTTAAGAAAGAAAAAAAAACTCATAGGTGTCAATACAAACATGTATTCATTCATTAATTCATTTAACAGTTTTCATTATTTGTGTATGTGTCAGGCACTGTTGTAGATACTCAGGATCCAAAAGTGAACAAAATATACAATGGCTGATCCAAAAGAACACACATTCTAGTGGTAAAGACAGTCAATCAGGAAGATAAATAAGTAAAATTTCTAGAATACTGAGAAGTTAAATGCCATGAAGAAAAATGAAGGAGGAAAGGTACATGCACTGGAAATGCTATGTTGTGTATATTGGTGGTGGGGATGCAATTTTAGATTCAGTGGCCAGAAAAGCTGTCACTGAGAAGAAGAAAATTCATGAGTGACCATCAGAATGGATATATGAGAAAGGAGAGGTGCAGAGGCCATGAGGCAGGATGGTTTGCTTAGCTCTTTGGCATGTGCTCAAGATCTTTTATGTTTGCTACCTTAATCCAACCAGCAGATTGGGATCAAAGTATTCTGTTTATCAGTACCTGTAAATGTTTTCTGTTTTGGGAAAGCTGCCCTGACTAAATCCTTAGCCTGAATATGTATGTTAAGGGTTATGCATTTATTTCTTCTTACAGAGTTTGATGGAAAAGACCCTAAGAAAACCTTTTTTTTTGTGGGTCAGAATTTGTGCTTTGTTATCTTTGCTTACCTACCTTCTAATCTGTAGTCTTCAGTGAAACCACCTCTCTCAAATCTTACATTTCTTAAAGGCAGGGTATATTTCTTGCTTAACTAGTTTATACAAGTCTTAATTACCCTTTGCCCTACAAGGGGACCTGATAACGTATTCTGGCTGATAATGGAAGGGCTCTTCTGTCTACTTCTGTCCCACTTGATGTCTTCCTTATCTGTTCTTCTGTGGCACTGACTGTGAACTCATTTCAATACTTAATAAAATTTTATCTCACATTATTACTTATTTTGTGCAGCAGTCTTATCTGTTCAACTAGAGAGGAACTTGTATTTTCTCAATGAGCCTTACAGTACTGGCTCATATTGGGTGTGCTATAACCATCACTGATTGCTGTTGGTCAGGGTGCTTGTTTCTTTTGGGTGAATGAGCCATAATCTTATTTTCTGGTGTTCTGTTTTTCTGGATTACAGTTTGTGACTTGGGTTGAACTCTCCTTAGGACTTGGCCTCTGTATGCTGTTAGATGGTCCAGTGGAACAGTATAATTTGTAAGGGATAAATCCTTTGTGAAATCTTTTTTTAAAAGAATGTTTTATTTATTTATTTTTAGAGAGAGGGTAAGGGAGGGAGAAAGAGAGGTTAAACATCAATGTGTGGTTGCCTCTTGAATGCCCTCTACTGGAGACCTGGCCCAGAACCCAGGCATGTGCCCTGATTGGGAATTGAACCAGTGACTCTTTGGTTCACAGGCCGGTGCTCAACTTGAGCCACACCAGCCATGGGCCCTTTGTGAATTCTTAAGTCTTAGAGTATATAGATTTTTGTACAGAATACTGGTTTTCTTCAGAGTGACAGTTCAGAGAGTCGTCTGTTGACTGTTCATTACATAAACATCAGAAATTAATTGCCCTTACAGATTTCATTGACTTTTTCTTTCTTGCACAGTGGTCATTTCCCCAGAAAGAGTTGCTCACTCCAAGACAATTACTGTATGCCTAATAAAAGAGAATGACAAAGCCAGGTTCAGCTGTGGGTGCTGGACTGGACAGTTTCTAGCTCCTCCCATAACAGGCAATAATCAGATCTGTGTCTCAGAAGAATTGTAAATGGCTGCATTTCATGGCTCTCCTTAGGAATTGCTTTGCTTGGAATACTGTTGTTGAAACTGTTGATGTACTGTGCACTGTTTGCTCTTTGGCAGTCTACTCTGAATGGCACCAATTGGAGATAACTCTTTGGATAAATGCTACCACTTGTTACATATGGTCTCCCTCTGGGGACTATGCATGTGACTGTGAGGGAGCCATCTAGGAGTCTCTGATACCCAACAATAAACTACCACTCATTGTGTTTGCTTCCTTGTAATGACTTTGATTGCTCTTCTGGACACTTTTCCCATCCTGGTCTTTGTGTGTTTCCTCTGCCCACCAAATAAAAGTCCCTGCAGTTGTGGATAGTTATGGAAAATTCAACCTTAGGACTTAACAGTCAAAAAATAAATCTATGTCTTCCCATGCACAGTCAGTACCAGCTGTAAGCTAATTAAATGCAATAGTTCACAGGTGTTCCTGGGGAGGACTTTAACACAATGGCACATGCTCTTCTCTTTGGAGTTTAACATTTTTCAGAGCTCCTTCAAATTTCATTTTCCAGTGACACAATTCTACACAGGGAAACAGAAGGAAAGGAGATGGAAGTGCTGCTGATGGATGGAGGCAGATACCATAACACAAAATGCAGGTGCACGCACACCTGTAGGTTGACTCTATTTGGATTTCACAAATCACAACGGTGTTGCAGGTGTCGCCATGGGAAGCCAGAGCTTTCAGTCTTCATTGTGTGAAACTTGCTATACCTTCGCTTTTGAATTAGAAGTGATTATTGGCTTTTGTAGTGTGTCAGAGAACTACCTAAGTTAGTCCCTAATGTGGCTCTGGAATACTGAGTTTCTGAGGCTGGATATGAAGTGTTATTTTGTCCCTACTTTCCGAAAGTCAATAAAGAGTTGCCATGAAAATCAGCCCTGTAATGCCTTTAATGAAGCATTATGTTAAGAGGTCACTGTGGAGAGGTCCTTATGTACCTTATAGCCCAGACTTTGTTTTATCATTCTCCTGATCTATTAGTTTTATCATTCTCCCAATCTATTAGTTTTATTCCTGTAGAATGTAGAGTCATGGGCTCACAGTTACGGGGATGTTAAGAATCGTTTAGATTTTGTCATCACATTTTTCATTTCTCCAGTGGTAGCGTCTCTGGGTTTCAACCCTTTACCACAGACTATGGTTCTTGGACCAGCAATGGCAACTTCACCTGAAAACTTGTTTGAAGTGCAAACTTTCAGGGTCCCATTTTGACTTCCTGAATCACCTTTGGGGGTGGGAGGAAGCTAGCAATTTGTGTCCTAACAAGACCTCCCCAGGTCTGATGTACGCTCAAGTTTAAGAATCACTGCACAAACTGGAGTTGCTTTCTTTTTAGCCTCTTGAGCTTGCAGCAGTTGACATTTTAACTTTTTTATGATGGAGAATATTTGTCTTCCTTTAAACTCTTCCTCAGTGCCATTGATTGTCAGATGCAGAATGCCGATGTGAGAATGTGATACGGTAGTGTTTGAAGCTTCAGCCCAGTGCCTTGTAAAACTTAAGTAGAAGCCTTGGTAATAAGTAGGGGATTCTACAAAGATATTGTGAGATAATATGGTAAAGCTTTCAAAACACATCAACTTTACATTTGTGGCAAGTGTTTTGCTCAGCCATTGGCATTTTTGAAATCATCCTTTACCTTTGACCCCTGTGCAGAAATTTCCTTGTGAGAACAGTATCTACTTTAGAGAGATCACCGTGGTGGGGGATAAAATGAAGAGACAAATAATATAAAAAGGCAGACTTTCTTAGCATTTCTTGCTCAGTAGAAAAAATTCCAGTGAAGAGTGAAAGATACTTCGTATCTTGAGTGAGGCAAATGATCATGGTAGGGTGTTTAGAGATTGAGTGTGACATTGAGAAAATACCAGTGTGAGTACAAGAAAATATGTGGGGACAAAAAGGGTATGAAAAAGACATAAAATTCAAATTCTTCTGGAAGATTATTGCAAATCTATGTAAAGGAGAAATAAAGTAACATAATCATTTCACTTCAGGTTGGGAGTCATTCTAAAAATTTCAATAGAAATGAACTTTTTTCCTGATCCAAGTGTAGGAAGGAGAGCCAACTTTTACTTCCCTTAGGAAGTATGGATGTGATGCCCCCAGTGAGCACTAAATTAATATTGAATGATAGTATTTATAAAGCTGGGAGGGATAGTCTTTTTTTTTTCTGCTGACTGAATCCCACCAAGGTCTTCTTTCACCAGCTTCAAATCCACAGAAGAAAGACAAAATAAGAATACAAGGACAAAATTCAAGATTTAGTATCTTAGGATATATTTTTAAAGGCTTAGTAGGAGACAGTGTTGAACTGGAATAGATAGCATCTCTTTATTGAGTGCTTCCATATATGAGGTATTGTTTTAAGGGATTTACATGTGTTGAATCATTACTGCTTACACAGTCTTAAGAGCTAGGTTTATTATCTTCATTTTATAGCAGAGGGAACTGAGGTACAGAGATAGAGGTTGAACAGTCTTCCCAAGAGCACACAGCTACTAAGTGGGATTTAAATCCAAGCATTTTTATTCCAGAGCTCTTCCTTGCCTTTAACCCTCATCTTTAGCTGGATTCACTCATAGACTCCTCCTTCCTGTGATTCCAAGTTAAAGAATTGCTATAGGTTAGCTTTTCACTAAAATAAAAGTGTGTGTTTGTCAGATCCTTCATCATATTTGGCCTCAGAAAAAGAAGTATCTATCTGCTCTTCCTCAGAGAGCTATTTTTCAGCATTTAAAATCTGATCAGGAAATATTTATTGTGTAATATTGTTACACCACTCAGTGTAAATTTTAGATGGAAATTAAAAATATTTATAGCAAGTGATGGCCAACTTGCTTTTATAGTGTTTAGTTTCCTGAACCTCATGTTGCCTCTCTAAAGCTTAAATGATGGGACATCATGAAAACTCAATGAATCTTAAATCTAATGAGCTCATATAAAATCAACACAATCTAATTTTATTTTTAGTTGTTTTTCTTCTTTTAACAAAGAAGCTCACAATAAATTGGAAACTTGGACTTTGTCACTATGGGTATTGAATTATTTTTTGTTGTAAATCACCAAGATTGGGATTTAAAATGCATATTTCAAGGTATATTGGTTATGTATGATTATTTAACAAATGAACCTTAAATTTACCAGCTTAAAACAGCAAATACTATCTCATAATTTCTGTAAGTAGACATTTCTGGGTGGTTATTGTTCAGGTTCTTTCATGAGATCGCAGTCAAGATATTGGCCAGAATTCCTATCATCTGAGTAGTTGGCTGGGGCTGCATGATCCACTTTTAAGATGGTACACTCACATGACTTTTGGCAGGAGTCCTCAGTTTCTCATCACAGGGATCTGGCCACAGTGACCTCTTGACATGGCAGCTGGTTACTCCAGAGTAAATGATTCAGGAGAGAGACAAAACCCAGTCTTGCAAGTCATAACTGTTATTTCTGCTACCTTCTGTTAGAAGGAAACCATTAAGTACAGCCTACACTCCAGGGGAGGAGAATTAGGCTCCATGTTTTGAAGGCAGGAGTATTAAAGAATTTTTGGGCATATTTTAACCACCACCCCAGCCCCGACTCCACTCCCACTAAGTCATACTCTCTGGGTGCACTCATTTGTGTTTTTAACATCTCCCCCATCCTCACACTGAATGATTTTTATGCACACTTACATTAGAGAACCACTGGGTGTTCAGGTGGTACTTGCTGAGTGATTTAGTCTGGAAGTCAATTAATATTGTAATGACACTCTCTTGGTTTATTTAAGAAGCCAGGACTGTTTTTCAGGTCTTTAGTGTTCTAAATATTTAAGGTTTATGTTAGGCATTAAATAAGGTGATAACTAGATAATATAGTAAATTATTTTCTTAGATTTCACTTTATCTGGATAGGTCTTTAGTTTTTCTTCTGTCACTTGGCCATCCAGATGAGCCATCCTCTCGTTTAGCCTGAGGTGTCTTGATCAGCTGCCCTCAGTGTATATAGCCAAAGTAGGAACTTTACCTCACAGAAAGAAATTAAGTGTATGGCTGGACTGAGCAAGGCAAAAGTATATCCTGAGGTTTTTGTCTCAAGATCCAGGGTGAACAGGGTCTGATGGTCCTCTGGCTCATTGGCTACAACAGCTGCATGGTTTCTGTTAGGAGAGGTGAGGGGTACAAAACTATGAGTTTGCAAATAATAGGTGGCTTCTTGAGCCCCTCTATTCTGGATATTACTCCCTTTTGGCTATTAAAAACTTTTGGTGGGCAATTAGGCCTCCTTCTCTGTCATAGCCATCATTTTATTACCTTGCCTTACCTCTTAGTTCTCTGACTCCTTGACTGTATGCAAATGGTTATTTCAGAGTGCAGGATGCATAGCCTGAAAAACTACAACTTCTCTTCAAATCTGTACCAACCAGACTTCCAGTTTTCTTCCCATCTGCAAGTGAAAGAAGGCAGATACATAGCGATGCTCAGAACCTAGGCCTCACATTTCATCTGAAATTCTTCCATTAGTAGAAGCACACAATTAGAGGATAAAAACCCCAGAGGAGAAGTAACCCAATGGTAAAGAGATGCCTTTTTGGCATAAGACAGCATTGCACCAAGAATCTATCATCACACACCGAAACAGCCATATGATAGAGCTGACATGCTTCAATAGGTACAACAGATTGTTCTGCTTGTAACCAATCAATACCACAATTAACAAATATTTATTGGACACCTAGGAAGTGCCCTGGTGAACATTGCCCTCATCATCTATTTGTTAGAGTAATACAAAACCTCCTAACCCCTCTGCCTGCTTTTAGGCTTGTCCCTGCCCCAATAAAATCAATTCTGCACACTGAAACCAGAATTAATTTTCCTAAAATACACATACTTGACCAGGTCACTGACCTACTTAAAGTATTTTGTCTGATGATTAGCGTCTGGAGAAAGCCTGCATTCCCTAGCCTGACTTAAAAGTAAGTCATAACCTGACCTCCACCTGACTGTTTCTTCACTGCTGCTTCTCCACACACATTTCCAGGCTTCCACATCCAGACACTTCCTACTCTGCTTGTGATCCTAACATGCTCACCTCACTGGTACTATGTAAGAGTGGTTAATGGCACTGGCCTCTGAACTCTGTGGGCTTTGATTCAAGTCTCAGTCCTGTAACTTACTGATTTTGTCATCTGTGTCAAATTAGTGGACATTTCTGAGACACAAATTACTTGTGTACAAAAATAAACTACCAGACTCACATGATTCTTGTGAAGATTAACTGTGATAATATTTAAAATGCTTAGCACAGTGCCTGGCCCATAATTAAGACTAAGTAAATATTGCTGTTGCTATTATTGTATTAATGATGTGTGGAAAGCCCCTGGCACACAGTAGCTGTTTAATAATAAAGGAGAGATCCTCTCCTACCAGAGAGGACTTAGTCTCTTCTGAGAAGACAGATCCTGAGAAGCCCTAGCTCAGAATCTGACTTGGCATAAGAGTAGCATTGGGGAAGGTAGAAAAGTAAGTAGACTTTTAAGAGAAAGAGAAAAAGGGCAGGGGATTAAAGGAGAATAACTCTGGCCTGCAACTCAGGCACGTGCCCTGACTGGGAATTGAACTGGTGACCCTTTGGTTTGAAGGCTGGCACTCAATCCACTGAGCCACACCAGCCAGGGGAGAATAGATTTTAAAGGGATTGTGTGTGTCCTTGTGATGTTTACTCCATTAGACTATGATTAATGACATCATTCTTTGTGGGGCAGGGAAAATTGTGGTGGACTGGGGTTCAGAAGAAGGAGACTATCTGACCTTGGGAAGGTCACTGCTTTCTGGCCTTTTAAGTTCATCTGTAAAATGTTTTTGTTTGTATGTTTGTTGTTGTTGCTGTTGTTGTTAGAGTTAACTCAGATACTGTGTTTAAAAGCTTTTTGAGGACTAGAAGGCATACTGTGAAATAAGGTGATAAATTATATTCCCAATCATACAATTCAAAGCGTGTTTAAATTTTTTGAAAGCAACATTTTAATGTTTACATACAATTGATACTGAAGCATATAATCTCTCCAGAGGTGAAGTTTGCTAAGAGGTCAGAGTGAGTCACACATCCTGGAAGTGTTTCTATTCTTTCCCCTCACGTCTTCTATATCTGTTGTTTGAGAAGAGCACCATGTTTGGAGTAGTATTTTGGCCAAAGTGCTTTGACTCTGCATCACTCTCCATACTGTTGGCTGAGTGAGTTGCCTTCATAAAAGATACTTCTGAAGACCCTCATGGGAAGAATACTTATATGGACACATGGAGTTGGGAAGAATTGTTTGAAACCCAGAACAGATTAAGACTTGACCCAACATTCAGTTTTTCTATCTGTGATCTGGGTTTCCTAATGCCACTGAGCTGCATCACTCCGTGAGGTTTACGAGGCACTGTGGATATATAGCTTGTGTCTGGCATGTAATCAACACATGACAGACATTCTTTTTTTACTTGGACACCTGAAATGGTGTCCCCTAAATATCTGAATCTGAATTTTTCAGTCTGGGGGGTGCCCCTACATACTAGCTATAAGCCCCACTTTCTGATCTTGTTTGTACCCCATTACCTCCAAGCCCCATCATTCTCCTCCAGTAAAAATTATCCTTCAGACGCAAAGCCTTTTCAGGTGATTTTCAGTTAATCACAGCCTTAGCTTTCCCGCTCTCCTATGCCTCTGGCCTTGCTGAACCTGCTATCAGTGATGACTTTCTTAGGCCCATGGGACTCGAAGTTCCTGTTCACATCATAGCTTTTCTGCAAACCACCCCTTTCCACCAGGTGGAAACAATTCTTCATTCCCTGTTGTCCCAGTGCATGTTGTTTATTACAGCTCTTGTTGCAGTCTGCCTTGTAGCATAGTCACTTCTGTGTGTGTTCCCCTCTGGAGTCTGAGCCCCTGGAGGGCAAAGACTGTTGTTTTATTTTGTGCTGTATTTTCCTACCCCCACAGAGCCTGGTGTGGTAGTGGTTTATTAAATACTGCTTGAATCAATGCATGAATGAAATTGTTTCTTCTAGTCCTGTTTGCAATGTTGTAATACAGACCAGGTGAATGCAGAATTTTGGCTTAGTGGGTTTAGTTTAGCATAGGAAAGGAGTTTTCTAAGAAGCAGTAGTGGCTTTGAAAACAGAAATTGCCTTTAATCTTGTGGAAAGCACATGCCAACTCTCTCCATAATAGTCTCAATTACAGGAGAGCATCATGTTACTGTAAAAACACAAATAAATAAACCCATGACAATACTGTGTTTGGGAGATAAAACCACATAAAAGCCATCTTTCCTCAACTCTGGCATAATCAGGGTATTTCTGGGAGGGAAAAAATGCACACAAAGAAACACTTCTTTGAATTGGCAAGGTGGAAGTATGGGGTTTACATTTTCCATCCAGCTTTTGCCAGACCTGATGCTGTATGGATTGCATTATATGATACATTTGGTCACTAGGGTTGCCAAACATGGTTAGCCCTACCTGGAGGGGCAGAGAAAATGTCACTCAAGAGGTGGCACTGTAAAATTTCTCTATCTGCCAAACTTTACCTAAACATGTCATATTCTTGTAATTGCTGGATCTCCATAGGTTCCAGGATGCCCTCAGTGAGTAAGTCTGTTGCTGGGGGCTAAATCTTTCTACTGGAATTTGTTTACTGATGCCCATTTAAATGTCTGCCTGGCCTTTTTTGTTTTTCAGGTGATTTTCAGTTAATCACAGCCTTAGCTTTCCCCCTCTCCTGTGCCATCTCGATGGAGGATATATCCATTTATTCTAGAGAGAGAGGAAGGGGGGGGAGAGAGATAGATAGAGAGAGAGAGAGATAGAGAGAGAGAGAGAGAGAGAGAGAGAGAGAGAAACATCATATGAAAGAAATGTTCCTGAACATGCCCCAACAGGAGATGGAACCTGCAACTAGGCATGCACCTGACTGGGAATCTAACTTGTGACCTTTCAGTTTACTGGATGATGCTCCAACCAACTGAACCACACTGGCCAGGGTTGCCTGGCTCTTTTTAACTCTAGGGGTCTGGATCCAGATTCTTTTGAGGGTAAAGTAGGAATAGTTTTGTGAGTCTCTGAGGGCTAAAACCAGACTGAATGTAACCTGGCCACTTCTCCCCACATCCATTGCTTCCACCCTGGGCTGAGCTACCATCATCTTTCGCCTGGATAGCTTCAGTTGCCTCCCAGCTGTCTCTGCTTCTGCCTCTGGCTCCTTGCGGAGTCCTCTTCACTCAGCAACCAGAGTGGCCCATTTAAAATGTACTTTAGATCATATCAGTCCTCAGTTGATCATATCAATCCTCAGTTGAGAATTCCATTTCACTAAGAAGGCAATTTAAAGACTGTACTTACCCTGGCCTACAAGATACTGCATGGTCTGGAGCTAGTTATTTTCACCTCATCTCCTGCTATCCCCTCCATTAATCCTCTCTGACCCTTGAGCTTTCTTGCTGTGCTTTAAACCAAGCTAAGAAGTCCCAGTCTCAGAACCTTTGCATTATTGTTCTTTTAGCCTGGAACATTGTGTCCCCAAGCACGCACATGGCTTATGTCCTCACAATATTCAGCTTCTGCTTACATGTCATAGATGGGAAGTCCTGTCCACCTATGTCCAATGCTAGAACAATGTCTGGAATATGGCAAGCACTTAGGAAATCTTTGTTGAAAGCATGAGCATTGGCTTGAGATTCTAGCAGACTTGGAGAGAGAGTTTGATCTAGAGGGATGATGACTCTGGAGTTAGATGTCCGGTCAGACACTATTGAATTTGCCAACCTCCCTCTGATATCCTTCGGAAAATTATTTCCCATCTGTAAACGCATGTTTCTCTATTAGATAAGTGAGTTCATTGTGAAGAGTAAGTCAGATAATGTCTGTACAGTGTCTGGCACATGTCTGGCACATGTATTGGAGGCTTCTTAATTATTCTTGCACATTCTACTTTCTAGCTGTGGAGTCATGTTATATGGGTTATGGGGAGTGGCTAATAATGATTTACTTCTGGTATGTAATTCTCAAGTACCTAGAAGTAGTTGTGAATATATTTAAAGCATCTAAACCTGTGCTTGACATATGCTAGTCCTTAATGAATGTCCAGGCCTTCCTGCTTTTAATCATCAGACTTAGACACTTCCCAAACTCTTGGTGTTAGCTGGCATAGCTTTGTGGGCACATAAGGATTTTTAGTAAAAAGAAAAAGGGGAAGTCAGCAGCTGAGCCGGGGTTGCTCAAAATCCTGCTTGTGGTTCAACAGGGACTGCATTTATGAAATGGCAATTGAGTCCAGGGCAATTGAGACTTTGGACTGTGCCAGTAAGTGTGGTATTTCCATTTACATCCTCAGAGTAAGTACAATTTAACCATTATTCCATTGAGGTTCTCCTTGCCAAGAAAAACCCATTGTAAATTTCTGGTTTAAAGATTCTTCAGTTTTAGGGAGTTGTACTTTCTGTTACTTTAACATTTCTTGGCACCATACATTTTAAGCCCCACTGGTGTACCTTGTAAATACAAATGTTGTGAAAAGCTGAACCACGTCATTTGTTTTCCTATGATCCTTACAGGAAATGGTGATGCTTCTGCCCCATTTGCTACTTCCCCTGGGTTTCTGCTCAAGCAGTTTGGAGTGAGAGAGACAAGTGAGAACAAGACAGATTTTCAGTAAAAGATGGTAGTTGTATTCACAAGAGCATTTTGTGGACAGGGTTGCCTAGGCAGAAGAGAAAAGTTTGTGACTGGCAGAGGTCTGCGTGAGGTGGACCCATTTGTGTGGACTCCTCCTGACACAGCAGCGGCTGCTTCCAGCCAGACCACCTGGGTGATGCCTCTGAAGCGGAGAGCCCTGTATAGTCTGAAGTCTCTAACGCAGTGTACTGAATAGGGCTCTAAAGAATAGGAGCCGTGTTCCCTTTGTCACCTACAGTCCTGTTTTCAGCCGGCACAGTGAATGTGCACTTGGGGGCTCAGTTGGCACTTAGAAGAATCTGTAGGAACTTTGTGTGTGCGCAGTGTGTGTCTAGCAGCCTAGGGGAATGGATCCTGCACTCTGGAGATGTCTGGGGGCCAGTGCTTGCAGAGAAGGGGCTGTCCTCTTTATGCTACAGGGTTTGCCAAGAATGCACACCCTTCACAGTGTTGTGGCCAACATGGCATCTTAATAAAAGGCATTCTTTTCTTGAGCTAGGTCCCCTTTTAGAGATAGAGAAGCCAATTGTTTTTTAGTTAAATTTTATTTTTTTAAATCGTGATAACTCAGTTGCAAATTACACTGGCTTAACCATAAATATATTTACGGCTAGTCTTCTGACATGGTTTTAAGCTGCCATCTTGTATAATAATCAAATAATATACCACAATGTGATAAAGCATCAAAGACTTTCATATTCCATCTGTATATATGATTTACCTTCCTCTGTAGCTAGAAAATGAGTGTTTCTGGAAGGGAGTGGGTCTGTTTCCCTTTATTGTGCATGTTACACACAGTGTAACATAACACATTTTATTAAAATTAGGGAGTTTTCTCTATGGACTTGTTAATACTTCCCTAAGAGAGACCACCTTAAGAGAGAGTTTGATAAAGGAGAAGGTTGTCAGGTTGAAAGGATCAAGGTATTTGAACACGATCAAAAAGTCATGCTTGGATGACAAATCTTTTTTTGTGGTCAAGAAACAACATGAGGGCAAGTAGTTTTTAGTATGTAGAGGGAAATACTCTACTCTGTTTCACATCTTCTCCAGACCTCTTTCCAATTTTTTTTAATGCTTAAATGAAACTTAGGATAATGACCTACACATTTCAGCTGTGTATATGTTCTACATATATGGTACAAAACAACAGAACCATCCCTATTTTTCATACTGTTTACTCTTATGAGGTCCCCATCAGTAAATGTCTTCCTGTTGGAGTTAATAATTTGGGTTTGGACTTGGGCATCTGTCAATCTGAAGCTGACCAAGAGAGGTCATGCTAGGTGCTGCACAGTTTTCCTACTGGAAAGACAGGCTGAGCCTTTGCCTTTGAAATCCAAGTACTACAGAAGCTAGAAATGATGCCTAGTTTGGGAGGATGGAAAGACATCAGTTTCTGAGTAAAGCTCACAAGTGTGGGTCAAGTTTTTGCCTTGGGAGACAGATAATCTGAATCTAAACATTTCTGACAGCTCAAAGCTTTATTTCCTAATCATTAAGAAGAGGCAAAGAAACACTTTTTCACTAATTTGTGTTTTAGGCATAATGCCGTGTGCTTTAACATATATTAATTTGTTTAAATTCCACTCATTCTAGTGAAATTCTGGTCATTCCATCAGCCCCTGGAAATTAAAAATATGTACTCACATTCTGCCTTCTCTGGACATGTAGCACTGTGTGTCTTAAACTCAGTTATTCTGGCTAAGATGAGATTTTGGGTAGGTTTTCGGGTAGCTTGAAATGAAGGTCTGCTTCACATAAGCAGCTTTTTCATGTTGTTCTTACGTTCTGTAAGTGGCATTTCCAGCTGCTGTCAGTGGTGCCTTATCGTTCCGTCTCTGTCCAGTATCAGAAGTCCCATGGTACTAGTCTAGGATCTTTATAAAGGGCTTACTTTTGACCCAGTTGACTGATAAGTGTGGAGTGCTTTACAATTTACCAAGAGGTTTTATTAGTATTTGCTGTTCACATTAGAATTATAAAATAGGTTTTATTATCCCCATTCTTTTTGTAGATAAAGAAATGAGGGTCAGAGAGGTTATGAATCAGCTATGGTTTCCTATTTAGTAAGTGACAGAGGCAAGATTCTGGCCTGGGACATCTGATTACAAATTGACTGTTTCTTTATTCTGCTGTTACCTTCCTGCTCAAAGTAGGTCATTAACTCATTTGTTCAGGAGATATTTGGTTGACTCTGGAGCCAGACAGCTTTGTGACCTCAGGTAGCCTTCCAGAGCCTCAGTTCCTTTGTCAGTTAAGTGATGATAGTAGCTGTTGCGAAGTGCTTAAAACAGGTCATTGTGAAGTGCTTCATACTTTGTAACTACTCAGTAAATGTTAGTCATTCTTCTTTTTCCTCATCACCAACCACCACCACCACCACCACCACCATCACCACCATCACCATCATCATCATCATCATCATCATCATCATCTCACTCTGATTTGTGTCACTAGGGAGACAAACTAGGATGCAGCTATGGAAACCCAGAGTGATTTCTTCCTAGAAATCTCTAGGATGAGAATCACTAGTTCTGATATAAGAAGCCAAATTGAAAATACAAAACCAAAATTTGTATGGTGAGTTGATAACTAAGTATGAACAAGATGCTGAGGATGCTTAGAGGAAGAAACATTTATGCTTTTAATTGCCAAGAGCCCCTATCTAATTCCTTTTTTGCTGAAGGCAGTATTTCATGTACCAGGTCTTATGAACACTTTGTGTATACCCTGTATGAGTGAGCAAGGAGAAACAGAATATGTCTTGCTGAGGGAAGCTAGTGCTCATTTTGGGGAGTAAGGCCTGTATTTAACAATTAGAGTACCGACCAGGATAAAATAGATGGCAGTGCTCTGGTGTTAGTGTTTCGTGCAAGCACCACAGAAATTGAGATGTGAGTGGTTTCCTGTGGGTTGGTGAGTGGGGTAGACTTTGTGGGGGAGGTGGGCCTTGAGTTGGACTTGAAAGGATTTTAGAATTTGTATTAAGAGCCACAAAAGAGTGGAGAGCCTGAGCAGAAGTAGAATTATGATACTTAAACCAAATCCTGCCCTGGCTGGCATGCCTAATGGATTGAGTGCCAGCCTGTAAACCAAAGGGTCACTGGATAGATTCCCAGTTAGAGTACATGCCTAGGTTGCGGCTGGGTCCCCAGTACAGGACGTGTGAGAAGCAACCACACATTAATATTTCTCTCCATCTCTTTCTCCCTGTCTAAAGGTAAAAATAAGGCTGGAGGGAGAGTCCTGCCTGGGGATGTGGGTGGTCCACAAGGTGGTGCTACTCCATTCCTGAAGCAGAACCTGCCTCTGTACCCTAACAGAATGCAAATAGCTCATCCACATCTTCAGAAAGGCCCTGCCAAAACATCTTTGTGTTCATTGTAGTGTTTCTGGTCATATGGTGGGAGATAAAACCTAGAGAGAGACCCACAACATGGACACTAGATCTGAGTGGGTCTGTGAGAAGCAACCAAACTGCAGCTTCTTTGTTTGTGAGCTGTTTGCCTGCATTTAAATGCCATTTACATATGGAGCTGTCAGAGTTGAGTTGGCCCATGATTATTCCTTGATGTATGTTGGGGAAAAAAAAAAAAGAAAAGAAAACCCTGGCTAATGAGGAGCTGGGTTTCTTTTCTCCATTGATGACAGCTTCCTTTCTGATCTGATGGTCTGTCAGAAACTCAGGTGGTATGTGACTATGGGGTTATGTCCCTGCTGAAGCCATCCTTCTCTCTGAGTTGTAATTGATGGGGAGACCTGTCACTTGTTATGCTGATGCTGCACAGATTTTTGTGCAGCTGCCAGCCAAGAGAATTTTAGGATGGCAACTGATTGGGTGTAGGTTGTGGCAAAAGTGATAATAAATAGAGAGCTGGTGAGGGTAGATTTTGATTGACCCAAGATTGTATATTATTAAACTGAGTCTGCATGTACATGTCAGTTTATGAAGAACCAGACCCATAATCCAACTTAGGGCAATGACAGTTTGGATTTATTAAATGTGCTTTATATCACTATTAATATTGAGGAGCGGAGGGGAATATCTCTAATCTTTTAATCTATGCAATAATGGTTTGGAGGGAGGTTACCAGACACATCAGACTATTGTTTGTCTCTAATTGTATTCAGAACTCTTTGAAGCATTGATTTGTTTCTGGCACACTGATTTGGCTCGACAGTCTCATAAAGCTCTTTTATAGTCCTCTTTGCTTTGGATTTTCTCAAAATAATTGGAGAATAATAATGGAGCTAGTGATAAAGAAGAGTGTAAGGTTGAAAGCAAATTTTTAGCTGAGTGGATAGCCGTAAACATCTTCTGTGCTCATAAACACCTGGGCCTGTGACCTTTGTGTTTATAAGATATTTATTGCCTCATGGGCTCTCTGCCTGGGGGTTATCACTTCAGTGCCTTGTAAAATTTGATTATGCTTAGTAAGTACACTTTGAGTTTTTGCTGAGTAGTGAAAAAATATCTCTTTCCTCAGTTTTCTTTGGGAACAACCAATCTATCAGCAGGGCCAGTTCTTGCGATGGATAGAAGCAGAGAGCTTGGCTGTGCTTGAGTTCTATGGAAATGGTATAGTGGGACCCAGCAAGTGCATCTTTTGTTCTTAAGTGGCTTTTAATAGAAATGATTTTCAAATAGAAGTGAGTGGGGCAACACATCCAATAAACCCAAGCTGTGGTGATGGGTTTTCCTTTTTAAGGATAAATGAAATTTTTGGTCCAAATCAAGGAACATTTCTTGCCTTTGTGGCCACCTCTTCACCCTTTCTGCCGATTTCCAAAACAGGACTGAGGAAATGAGCCAGAGAAATAGTTTCCAAGTTTAGTTTCACTGACTTTAATAAGGTAGTATGATTAAGTGCTGCAAAAGCACATTTAGTTGCCTTCCATCTTCAGAGGTTCTTTAAACATTTCTTCAGGAAGTTCTAGGCACTCTGTCAGCCTGTATCTATCCCTGATGCTGTTATAACAGTTCCTAGAGAAAACAGTCAGATTCCTGTGAACTGACAGGTGTGCTGGGCTGCCTGTGGAAACTATTAGTTGCCTGGTTCATAATGCACACAGTGGTAGCAGGCATATGGGGAAACTTGCCAAGAAACAGGAATCGTCAGAGAGCATTATATAACTGTATGTGAGCAAGTCTTGAGGAGTATGGACCCATATTTATCAAAGAGTTCTGTTCTACCTAAGACTTAGATTCCTGTCCCATGAGGTTAATTGCTGCTGTATTTCATGGAGTTTATGAGCTGTGTTTTCCTCTGCCTTGTTTCAATCAGATGGTACTGCTTGGAGATAATACAAAAGCACAGGATTGATACAGAGCTGCTTCTATAATGGCACTTCTCCAGAAACTCTGACACAGTGTCATGAAGGAATAAAATAGGAAGACAGTCAGTCAGTCAGTAGAGATTTATCAGACACATACTCTGTGCCCAGCTTTGTGAAATACAAAAGTAGTATGAGTACCAGATTCCAAAGGTGCATTGTATCCAGTTGGGGAAAGAGATGTTTTGGTCAGTGGTTCTACGAGTGTGGTCCCCAGATGAGTAGCATCATCGTCTGCTGGAACTTGTTAGAATTGCAGATTATCAGGCATCGTCCCAGAATAAAAGAGTTAGAAACCCTGGACGTTGGGGCCAGCAGTCTGGTTCACAAACTCTGCAAGTGATTCAGATTTATGCTCAGATTTAAGAACCTCTCTGCTTTAGGTTGATTTATTTAAAGGGAATAAATCAATGAACAGGGCACATGGAATTAAGGGCTGCTGACAGAAAAGGAGGGAATAGGGTACTCTACAGCAGGATACTAAACTGAGCCGTCAGTTATGTGTGAATGGGCTCAGATGAAGGAGGGAGCAGCGCATCATTGTGGTGGTATTTCCTGTGAGAGGGAGTACTGAGCCAGGTTTTGAGGAATGAATAGGAGAGAAAGAGGGAGAGTAACAGCCTACAGGCGTGCAAATGTGATGGTAAGGGTTCTGTTTCTTCAAAGAGCTTAGTTAAATACGGAGAGAGTATGAACTCAGCCTCTAGCCAAGAAAAATAAATGTAAAATCAAGTGTAAAACTTAGGCAGTTTTTTGAAGAAGAAAAATATGTTCCTCACAAGTTGAATTCTAGTGTGAGTTCATCTCTTTTATCACCCCTGGCAGGGGTGCAGTTAATTGGGGTCAGAGATCTTGCACCTGGAGAGGCTTAATAAAGTAAAGCTCTCAAGAGCAGGGTTTTTATTTACCTAAGACTACCACTTTAAAAGTGGGAGGCCTGAGGCACTCATGAAAAATAGGGGTAACTGTATGGAAAAGGGGATGAGTGGCCCTCTGTAGATACAGTGCCCAGTATATGTAAAGTGCTGGATAGAGGGAGTTGGGCTCTAACTTGGGGTTAGATTCAGAGGAATGGCAATGTGAGGAAATACAGATTTAAGTCTAATAAGTTTTTGTTTTCCTTTAAAGGCAGAAAGGGGCCACTGAAGGCTTTTTCGCAGGGAGGAAAGATCAGAATTATATATCATGAATCTGATCAGAGGGGAACCAGTGACTGCAGGGAAGTAGATGCGTTAAGAAGGCTGTTCTGATCGTAATAGTGACAGATGAGAAGGGTTTGAACTAGTGCAGTTCTAGGAAAATGGTATTGTGAGCTTCAGTAGATTCATGGTGGTTGAAGTAGAAGGGAAGAATCAAGGGACCCGACACTCTGTTGGTGTCTTCCATATGCAGTTTGATAAAGTCCTTACCACTGTCATTGGTAGATCTTAACCATCACCATTTTAATGATATGGAAAATTTTTTCAGAAGGACCCAAAGGCTGTGTAGCTGGAAGTGGAACATTCAAGATTTCACTCAACTCTGCTTGCAAATCTTGTACCCTTTCTGCTCTAGATGCTAAACTTTGGCAAATGGAATACCTTTTTTTTTAGAATTGTGTAATTGTTGATCTTGCCAGAAGTCTTGGCTGCTGGGAGGGGGTGTTAAGAGAGAGGGAAATATAGCATAGGGCAAAGTTCATTTGGTGGAACTATATTTGGAAGAGCTTAATAGTTTCAGCACAGGACATTTATGATCTTGTCCCACCCAAAGATAGATGCAAGGACTATGCTGTTTTCTCCAGCAATCAGAATGAGAATAGAGTCCTTGATATAACGTTTACTTAGTGAATCCCTTGATCTTGGTCCCATAAGAATATACATATGGTTCCTACAGTTGTGCTTTGGCTGAAGGTTGCAATTTTAGAACATGGAGCTTTTCAATATTCTGTTTATTACTTCAGCTCTCTTACTGCCAAGGTCCCTACATTCTGCAAAAGACAAAACTAAGTCCAAAATGGGATACCAGGGAGAAGGATATGGGAATGATTACAGCTAAACTGGGGACCTGGAGTTGTTTAGTTTAAGCTATTTATTTGCTTTTTAATCTCCACTTCCTAGCAAGCATATTGGTACTGAGCAAGTTAGGAGATGGGCACAGCCATAAAACTATGCCATCATTATATCTCCTGATACCTGAATCTCTTTTTCAGGAAATTTACTACATCATTCTCTGCCTTTTCTCACATAAGTGTGATGTGCTACATCTGCCTTGCTCCCCTCTCCTGAGTAGAAAGTGCAGATGTACATTTTTTTGTTTTCTTTTAGGCTTTGACATATTTTTATTGTTGTTCAAGTACAGTTGTTTCCATTTTCCCACAACCATTTCTCCCACCCCACCTACCTCTACCTCCCACCCTCAATCTTTCCCCACCTTTGGCTTTGTCCATGGGTCCTTTATACATGTTCCTTGACAACCCTTCCCTTTTCTTTTCCCACTATCTCTCCCCTCCCTCCCCTCTGGTCATTGTCAGTTTGTTCTTTATTTCAGTGTCTCTAGTTATATTTTGCTTACTTGTTTGTTTTGTTGATTAGGGTCCACTTATAGCTGAGATCATATGGTATTTGTCTTTCACCGCCTGGCTTATTTCACTTAGCATAATGCTCTCTAGTTCTATCCATGCTGTTGTGAAGGGTAGGAGCTCCTTTCTTTCTGCTGCATAGTATTCCATTGTGTAAATGTACCACAGTTTTTTGATCCACTCATTTACTGATGGGCACTTAGGTTGCTTCCAGCACTTGGCTATTGTAAAGTATGCTGCTATGAACATTGGGGTGCATAAGTACTTTTGAATTGGTGTTTTAGAATTCTTAGGGTATAATCCCAGTAGTGGAATTTTTATCCCAAGGATGCAAGGATGGTACAATATCCCCCCCAATCAGTGAACATAATACATCACATAAGCAAAAGGAAAGATAAAAATTACATGATCATATCAATAGTAGAAAAAGCATTTAATAAAGTACAGCACCCATTTGTGATAAAAACACTCAGCAAAGTGGCAGTTAAGGGAGCGTACCTCAACATAATAAAGGCCATGTATGAAAAACCTACAGCCAACATCATACTCAGCAGGCAAAAACTAAAAGCTTTCCCACTAAGATCAGGAACAAGACAAGGATGTCCACTTTCACCACTTGTATTCAACATAATATTGGAAGTCCTAGCCACAGTGATCAGACAAAAAAAAAAAAAAAAGAAAAAAGAAAAAAAGAAAAAGAAAAAGAAATACAAGGCATCCAGATTGGAAAGGAGGAATTAGAACTGTCATTGTTTGCAGATGACATGATAGTACACATAGAAAACCCTATAAACTCCACTAAAAAACTATTTGACCTAATAAGTGAATTTGGCAAAGCAGTGGGATACAATTCAATATTCAGAAATCAAAGGGATTTTTGTACACGAACAATGAAATGCCAGAAACAGAAATCAGGGGAAAATATCCCATTTGCTATAGCAACAAGAAAAATAAAGTACCTAGGAATAAGACTAACCAAGGGATTAAAAGACCTGTACTTAGAAAACTGCACAACTCTGAAGAAAGAAATTAATGAATACACAAATAAATAGAAACATATACCATGTTCATGGATTGAAAGAATTAGCATCCTCAGAATGTCCATACTACCCAAAGCAATTTATAGATTCAACACAATCCCTATTCGAATACCAATGACATATTTCACAGCTATAGAAAGAACATTTCAAACATTTATATGGAACCATAAACAACCCCGAATAATCACAGAAAGGCATATTTATGTGTAAGGTTACACCTGGAAATAAGATGTGCAGGACAGTAGCTGGCTAGTGATGGGATAAGGCAATATGCCTTATTATGTTTGAACTCCACTCTGTGTAGACTGTCATGGAGGCATGGGGAATTTGTTTAGGTAAGGAGTCCTTGAGAGGAGCCTGCCAGTTGAACTATATTTCAGCAGCAGTGATGAAAGGTGCCTAAACACATGTCCCATGACAGCTGAAGTTCATCAGCATAGTCTAAAGGCAAATTAGATTTATCTCTGCTTATTAATGCAAGTCTTCTCAGTTTACTGGTTTGTGCACTTAACTGTTGACTGCTGCATTTATTGGGGGAAACTAACACATCAAACTAGTAATGCAGTGCCAGGTGGTTGATCAACAGGTTTTGGTTACATTGGGGATCACTTCAGCCCATCCTCAGCTTATGCGACACCATATCATCTCCTTTACTTACGTGCATATGGAAGGAAGTACTTGTTAAATACTGGAGAAGTTTTTGATTGCTAGGTGGAAAAAGCCTGGAAGTTCTCAGTTGCACAGGGAAAAATATAAATGTTTTACACGAACAGACTAAGATAAATGGGTGTAATGAGGATTGCGGTGATTTTTGTTAGGTACTTTTAGAGGAATTGAAAATGATGAATCCTGAAGAGACAGCCTGACTTCAAATCCTAGCTATGTGATTTTGCCCAAGACCTTACTTCTCTTTGCCTCAGTTTTTCCATCTGTAAAATAGGAATAATAATACCCATCTCATAGTGATATTGTGAGGATTTGATGATATAGTAAATGTTTAGTATTGAATACTTAACCTTAGTCACTGAATGTAAATACTCAATAAATTAGTCACTAATATTTACGACACATAACTACATCATAAATACTAATTATTATTTTTTGTGGAAACAGGTACCTTGTGGTCAATTGTTGTGGTAGAAATGTAAATTCTCTAGGAGCAGAAAATAGCATATAGATTTTTTCTTCTTAATCTTGGTTGAGGTGCACTGTCTACGCTTTTCATCAGTTCCACACCTGTATTTGGAGAACCCACCTTGCTGAACAAGCCACTTGAGTATCTCTTTTCTGTGGACATTGTCACCTTTTCCTTAATTTTGGTAAGGCCATTGAAAGGGAGCAGTCAGATAAGGACCTAAACATTTGGCACTTTCAGTGACCATAGTTCTCATACTGACTTGCCTTTAGAAGTTTGGGGTAGTTATTGGTGAAATTGAGCTTTGCAACTGCTTTTGCATTTGTTTATTTCCTGATCTGCTTTGGAGAACAATTGAAGGCTACCTACGTATGTTTTAGAGTATGTGAAATGACACTTTTAGTGACGAGTTTTTTTAAAAAGTCTAGTGAGATTGAGCCTTAAGCAGAAAAAAAGACTTGCTACTTTCTAAGACTCCTTTTCCCTAGAGACTTTGTGTGGATAGTAATTTAAGTTCAGGACATATATTTACTGACACATATTTCCTGGGCCACTCCAGAGAGAAATTTTTCTCTTTATCCAGTAAATAGAAGTTTCTTTAGGCTTCAGGCATTTATTTTTTTAATATTAATTTTTGTGATCCATATGAATGAGGCCACATGTCTTTTAAACAGTTTTAGATCTCTTCTGTTAAATAGATTACTGTCATCTGTCATATAACTGAAACCTTCCTGAGACAGAAGGAAGTGGTTCTCAACCTTGGGGTCACATTAGGATCACTTTGGGAGCTTTTATAAAATTTCAGTGCCTGGGCCACAATTCCAGATGTTACTAGTTCTCAAGCATGGAGCCCAGACATTATTGTTTTTTAAAAAATTTCCTTGGTGATTCCAGCATATAACCAGGCTTAGAACCACTGATCTGAAAGGAGTGCTTTTTAATGGAAGAAGCAGTGGAATGAGAGCAATTCTAGTTTTGATTAGCAGTAATTTTCTTGTTTTTTATTTCAGTGCCTATGTTGGCAGTGGAGTGGATTGCAGTTGAGAGGGTAGCAATTGTATCTTCTGTGTCTCTGAATCCTCTACAGCCCACCCAGCACCTGGCATATACTAGATGCTTAATACCATCCCTCTACTTCACTTGTTTTGGATGACTAAAATAATGGAATTGAGTCCATATTTACCAGCTGGTCATTTTACTTAATCCCAGAGCCTTTTCCCTTCTGTGGTCAGTGAGGGAGCTGGTCCACAAACAGATACTTATATTGCTCTAGGAGGAGTAAGATACTCAGCTTTGAAATGCTCCAGGCATAAAGCTGATCTTTGGTTAAGACCAACAAAGGCTTGCTGTGTACAACATAAATTGTTGGGTAAGGGGGTAATAAATGTAGTACCATTTATTACATTTTAGGTAACTAGTCCTTATTGCTGTTATGGGTTCTGCACATCAAATGAAAATGGGTTCTTTGGTTTTTTTTTTTTTTGCTCTTAAACACAAATTACATTTTTGTACAGGGCAATTTGGAACTCTGTTTCTTCTCTTTTCTTCTCTCTTTCTCTTTTTCCTTTTTCTCCTTCTTTTTCTTTTTCATTTTCCTTTTTAGACAGCCAGATTGCATCAGGACTTGCAGCTATAGTTACTCATAAGGGAGAATTCTGTGAACACAAGGGATCATGGCCTGGGAGTTTGATAAACTGTTATTATTTGGTTTGTAGATTGACCAGTACCACAAATATATTAAGTGGAAGTAGCCCTTTGCAGTCAAATAGCTCTTTATATAGTTGAGTGTTAATTTTCTACGCAGAAGGTTGTTTTAATCTTCCATAGGCTGTGGATTGGCAAGGTAAGTACTTACAGTCTCCAGTTTATGAATAAAAAATTTTCAGACTCAATGAGATTGAGTGACCTACCTTAGATGATGGAGCTGGGCTTTCAACCCATGGCTTTTGACTATAAATCTTTTCAGTATACGGAGCTTTGGGTAGAACTTTGGCTTGGATTACAGCACCCTGTAAATGTGAGTAATGACATCTCAAGGTTCTGTTTGTCCTAGCTGTTGTAGTTTGGAATCCTTTGTTTGCATGTGTGTGTGCTTGTGTGTATGTGTGTGCTTCTGCCTATCAATATTAACCATCTTGCCTTTTGCCTCTGCTGAATGCAATTGATAGAGATAAGAATGCATATTTTACATAGTCAAGCGAGTGTCAACTTTTATCAACAGTTGTGATTTTGTCTTGCCGAGAAGCCTGTTTTCGCTTCTAGTCTGTTGTGAGTATGAGTATTCATGTATAATATTTTATTTCTGAGCAGAGTATTTTTTCATGTCTATGTTCTTAGTTTAGTATAATCATGTTGAAAGATTAATATTTTCAGTTTTAAAAGATGAAAATTTTCTGGGTGGTTTGTGGGTGGTTTTCATTCATCTAATAAATTACTGAGTGCCTACTGTGTGCCATTTGCTGTTTACTTTTCCTTTCATCTTAAAGAATCCTAGAATAAAAATTAAACTGTACATAGGTTAAGGGAGAAAAAGTGAACCAGCCTACTTAGCTTCAGCTTTGTCTTTATCAGGTCACTTTGGCTATTGAGCTATATTGACCTTGACTTTTAGTAGATACTTTTTTCCTAAGTCATCTGATAGGCCCAGGGTGGGAAATGCTTTCCTTGATCTCCAGAAATATATCATGGAGAGGTGGTTGTGGTTGGTGAAGGTTTTGAAAAGAGCCACACTGGAGCTCCCTGGATTGTGTGCTGTCATTCCGTTCTGCTGACTTGTCTCTTCCTTTCTAGCCCCCACCTCTTACAAGCAGAACTTCTTGCTTCTCGGTTCCTATATTCCAGAGAGATTGTTAATTATGCATGGATATAAGGAAAGCAGTCAGGGTTGAAGATTTGAAATGCAGAAAAGTGTTTTTTTTTTTTTTTTTTTTTTTTTTTGGTACTCAAGAGCTGCTTCGCTTGTGCATTAGTGTAGCACATTTATTTTCAACTGGGATGAATTTATGCTATGGAGATGAATTATAACCCTTAAAGAGGAAAAAACAACATCCCTGGATTCTAAAGATAACTGCAGTAGAAGCTTCAGTAGAAATTTGAAACATAAAGTCTGTGTTAGAACATCACATGAAGCTCTTCTTACTTAAAACATGAAGACTTAAAAAAGGGGGGGATAAAAAGCACTTCTTACATTTTAAGGGAAGTAACATTTGACTTACACCTTGGTGAAATAAAGCTTTTTGGTTGGCAGCAGAGGGGGCTTTTAAAGTTTCGTAGGAGGAGAAGAGTGTTGTTTTGCCATTATTTGTCATACTTGAGCTATGACACTGAAATCCTTGGTGGAATGTCTCTAAGATTGCTCACTCCAAGTTGTCTGTTGCATTGTGGCCGTCATATATGTGTGTCCTCACTGAGGAAGCCCATGGCATGGGTTCTTTCCTCTTCTGTTACTCTGTTTTGTCTTACCTCTTTTGTAGACAATGGTATTTTATAGTAATTCATGTGTAGACAACCCCCCCCAAATAAATCCCAAAACTTTATATGAGGGAAAAAATCCTAATAAATTTGTGTTTCTGGTTAGACAGTGATAAAATAACCTAATACATTTTTCCTTTTCTTACTTTGCTTTTGCTAAGAAGTGCCAGTCCAATTTTAGTGTTTAATGATACTTCACCCAAAATTCCAAGTATAGCCTCTAATTTTCACTAGTTGGTTTTATTTATTTTAGTTATTTTAACAAGTAATAATCTGTATCCCGGATTATTATCTGTATCACATCCTCACTGGAAGTAGCTAACTACCATTGATTTAATTATCACTGAGGGAACATCTCTGATTTATTTAAATGTGTGTCCCAAATATCTTATAATGGAACACATTTATTTATTCACTCATTTTGTCCATTCATTACACATTCATTGACAAGCTCTTACTGAAAGCCAGCCAAGCACTTGAATTTTTTCTCCGGTTTGGTTATAGGGCACAAAAATAGAAAGCATAAGGAACTCAGAATTGTGGGTAACAGAGCATTAAGTTAGGGGAAAATTATTTTTCTTTGCTGATCCTGAGAAGAATTTTGAAGCTGACTTAGAAGTATTGATTTGAGGGAAGCCGATGATTTTCATCTCCTTTTCCCATCTCTGAACGAAATGTAATCCCTTCAGAGGCTGAGAGTCAGAAAACCTTTATTACAGTGAAAGGCCAGGAAAGGAAGACTTTTCTAGACATCACAGTACTGAAATCTGTATACAACAGAGAAATTCTGGGGTCAAGTAAGTAGTTTATTTATATACCATGATTCTGATCTCAATTCTCCTAACCAAAATCAGAAAAAGAAAAAGGTTGAAACCAATTTTTTTCATGTTTTTTGCAATTTGCTACTTTGAAAGTTTTTTTTTTCTTTTTAAGGAAGGAATAAAACAACCTTCTTGAGTAGTACAATTACAGTTGGGGAACAGTGTTTGTTCTATAAGTTTTTTGCCCTGATAGAGGCTGGGGGCATCATCGCTGGGAATGAGGTGTAGAACTCCAGGATTACTTCATCCTGAGGACTCCAGAATCCAAACAAAGACAAAAAAACAGTCTGAGCAGCTTTCTGATTGTCTTATTCTTGCTGCCCATCATGGTGAGGAAGCACCTATTCTTTCTGGACTGGATTGTGTGATCTCCCAGGAGTGCAGAGAGTCTGGAAAGACTCAGTTCCTTTTGTCTCTTGTTACTCTAAGCCTTGCTAAGAAGCCATGGCTTATCTTTTCTAAACCAGAACCCAAAAGACCTGTTTGGATTTTTTTTTTTGAGTCATATGGCAGTGTTGTGCCTTTGTCTTTGGGTATCCATTGGATTCTAGGTGGCTCGGCTTTAAAGAGAACCTGAACTAAGTGACAGGGAGAAAATAGAATAATGCATATTGATGTTGAGGGAGTGAGATGTAGAAATCAAAAGTACAATTCCTTATATCACTTTACTCCATAATTGAAAGGTACTTGGCTTTGGCCATTGAAATGATTTAAATGGCGAAAGATTTTAAGTGATGCTTTGTAACTGACTTAATTTTCAGGGTTTTAACCCATTTGCTAAGTGGCTCAGCAGTTCTAAGCAGCATTAGTATTTTGTGTGACATTTTTCAAAAGATTGTTTGGGTCTAAGGTAGCCATTATGCTAAAATTCTGAGAAGTATTTTCAGGTACCTGAACTATGTAACTTTTTTTTCCCCCTCAAAGGAAGTCATGGATTAAATTTGTGAGATCCTGGATCTGCATTTAACTTCTATAGTGTTTCAAATCTTTCATTCCCTCTATTTTTAATAACAGTGTTTTCTTCTGGTCATTTAGTGAGAAGTGTAGGTAAAAGCAAGCATCAATTGATTGGTAGTTTTGAGTAGGGGAATGGGTTCTCTGGAGCCATGTATGTAGCTGTTGGGACTGGAATATGGTTGGTAGTTCTAGAATGGAGTTTTGGTCCCTGGCATATGTGATATGTCACATGGAAGACCCTGACCTAGCAGCATGTACCAAGCACCTGATAACATCAGGAACTAGTGCTGACCTAGTGTTCAAAGGCTGCATGTTATAGACTCCCTTGCCTTCCTCTCACCTGGGTCACCTGGTGTTGGATAGCAGGGACACTTTAATGTTACGGACTTTTTCACCTACTCAGGTTGCTTCTCATGTTGCTCTTACAGAAGCCTAATAAATTTTTGGTGCTGTAACTCAATAAATTAACAAGCTAAGAGGAAAATTATAGAGAGCCACTTAGGAAATATAGTCCTTGGTTTTACTCTGAGATCTTTGCCAGAGTTTGCCTTGTAAGAGAGATACAAGAAGCACCTGCTAACCCCAACAAAAAGGTCATTAACTGTACACTGCCCCCTGTTGCCTGAGGATAAAGTAAGCAGTAGAGATCCAAAGGGGTTTTGAGGAGAAAATCTTAGTGAAAATAAATACTAATTAGTTGGCCATGTTGTGAGATTTGTCTGAATGTAACTAAGCTTCAGAGAATATGTAATTTCCCTCCTGGATTTCCATCAGTAGCTCCTAGTATGCTTTATTAAAAAGTTGGTAATCAGTTATTACTGTGGGTCAGGGAACCACTTACTGAGAACCGCTGTTCTATCTGATCCTCTGTTTCTGCTCATCTGACATGCATGCATCTGGTATGAAGTTGCAACTCCCTCCCCCAAAGCATTTACCTTCACTGTTGATGTGATTATTGTATTATTATATAATTGGATTTTGACCTTATAAACTGTTGATCAATTTGAACTTCAAATTAATTTTAAATTTGGATTCCTGACCCTGAAAAGTCTTGGTTGAAGTTGAATTTGTCATAGAATGTCTTTGAAAAATCCAGATTCTGGTAAGTGTATTAATTTCACAGTAATTATACTAAAAAAATATATCCACACTCACAATTGATTCATCTGGAAGCCTTGAAAAAAAAGTCATGCTTGGATTCCATCCCAGACTGATTGAATCAATCTCAAGGAATAAGCACAACAAAAACATAGTTTTGAAAGCTTCTCAAGAGATTCTAAATGTCAGCTAGGTTGAAAAACAATGCTGTAGCCCAGGGGTCCCCAAACCAGAACCAGGCCCTGAGAGAAGCTCACCTGAGCTCCACCTTGCCTCCTGTCTCTGTCTGCCCTCCCCCCTGTCCACCACAGGAGGTGAGTGGACCCCCTTCCCCCTCAGCCTCTTTCCCCTGTCCATGGAAAAAGTGTCTTCCATGAAACCGGTCCCTGGTGCCAAAAAGGTTGGGAACCGCTGCTCTAGCTCCTTGGAGAGATAGGGGAGAAAGAGAACTTTGATAAGCCCTTTACCCTTCTACCTGCTGCTCTGCCTTCTCTCTACTGTTAAACCAGTTCTCCTATCATTGTAGCCCACATGCCTGTACTTTATCCTTCTTTTCAGTCTGGCTAGCCTCATAGAATTGTAGGTCATTTTCTTGAGACTTTAGGAAAACAGTCCTGTAAACTGTTCACTCAAATGTGTATAATGAAAGGGCTTTATTCTTAGGGTTCAAATTATCTTAAAATAAGGCTGTTTAGTTTGGGGTCTAGCCAGTTACCTCTTCTATACTCTAGTTTGAACTTCTGTTTCAGGTGGAGTTGCCCACTCTCCATTCCTCACCTGAATAAAGGAACAGTTTGGTGATATTTCCAAAGCTTTCTGAGCCAACCCTTAATGCTGGAAGGAAGTTTAGAAAAGAACCTGGTGCCCTCCCTCATTGCCAACAGAATGAATGTTGTTGAATCAGTTGATCCTGGCTCTGAAATAATACACAGGAGGAATTTCTGCTAAATAGAGCTCAGAACTCTGATCTTCTGATTTTTCTTAACTCAGTACTCCAGGGAGTATTGGCCCCTGGACATGCTGAATCTCGATCTTTGTTAGTGGAAACCGAGAGTGATTTTTGGCAAGGGGAAAAGGCCGCAGAATGAAATCCCATCTTTTTTAATTTTTTAGGGGCTAAATAATATTTTTATATGTGATTTTCTTTTTAGTAATTCACAGAAGTTCTTTTCTTTCATTAACTTTGAAATGTCTTTTTTTTTTTTTTTGCCTGTTACGAGTTTATTACAATTGTCTCCATTCCCCCCTCACCACTCTCCCCTGACTCACCAATCCCCACGTTCCACCCTCAATCCTACCCCCTTTTGGCTTTGTCCTTAGGGCCTTTATACACATTCCTTGACCATCCTTCTTCTTCTTTTCCCCATTATCCCTTTCCCCTCTTCCCTCTGTTTACTGTCACTTTGTTCTTTGTGAAATTCCATCTTTTGATGTAGTTCTTTTGAGTCAGTGTTGAAGATTTGTACCAAGAGACCCCCAAACCATCACAGATATTGTAGCCCTTCCCTTTACTGCCTGTGAACCTAGGCATGTGACAAGAGCAGTATTTCTAGAGATATCTCTTAAAGGAAGAATAATTTCAGTGAGTTTGGGAAAGCTTGAAGACTGGCTTGGGGTGGCTTGGGGTGAATAGTGCATGTTCTTCCAGTGCTTCAGTGCAGGTTGCTTCTTTTATTGGAAAGTCAGTGGTTGGGGAGATGCATTTTCTAGACTCATGTAGGGCACTTACAGTGTTGAATGCTGTAGACAACAACCCAGAGGTGAAGATCTTTATCAGTTCAGGTTCACAGGTAGCAGTCTCATTATTGGAAAGAGGGTGAAGAGATTTCAGAGCATGGGCACATTTGAGCAGCAGCTGCTCATTGTCCTAGAACAAATCACCTCCTGGCCAAGATTTATTGACATACCTTATGGAAAGAATCAGCACAAGCCACTATTTATCTGTTTGTTCAGTTGACCATTAGAAAGCCTTAAATAATTGTGTGTGTGTAACAAATGTGACCGACTTGGGTCCAAAGGACTGTACTTTTATAAATCTATCTCTTACCTTTCTTTGATTTGAAAGGTTCAGACAAAACTACTCTTTTCTTGTATGTAGTATAAGCAGATTCATACTCAAACTGGCTGAGAAGGCAGGCACCATGTTACAGTTTTATGGATGAGTGACAGGTGTGACATCACTGTCAAATAGTAATCATCCTCTGCCTGGTGTGTTTGGGAGTCCCTTGACCACATCTCTGAAATAATCGGCTATGGCTAACCTCATGGAAAGTAGTACATGGACATGTGACAAAATGTAGAATAGTTTTATATTTATGCAGTTATAAAAATACTACATTTTAAAGAATTTATGTAAATTGAATGATTTAAACTGGATTTAGGAACACTCATTGTACAGGTAATCTGTGATAATTCCTTTTGTGGTAATTTGTTTCCCCCTCTTTGTATCCCCATTTGAAAGCCTGTAATTTAATCTGTTTGGATAAGGTGGATTCTTCTATGGTTAAATCATTCCAGTTCATACCTATTGAGAAGTAAATCAGCAGACTAAGCTCCTTAGGGGCAATGACAAACAGCTTTGCCACAGGTACTCAGGAAACCTGCATTCACTTTCTGCGCACATAAGCTCTGTTTCAATTAGTCCCAATACTTGGAATCCTAGGGAAAAAAAAATTTTGGCAATTACAATGATATTAACATTCACTCACTGCTCAAAAGAAGTATTAAACACCATATAGTGTGCTTGAAGGTGCAGGGAAGCAATAATTTTAGGATGATAGCTGCAGTTTCTACTTTGAAGTCACTACAGTCGGGGGACCAGGCCCCCCAAAAAACAAACCCACAATGATTAGTGCACAGTCAATGTTAGGTGTTTGTTGCTCTTGTGTTGATACTGAATAGGAGATGCTGAGATGTACCCATGAGACCTTGACTGTGCTTGGGGTTTTTAAGGAAGATTTCATGAACTAGAGCCAGTGTAGGGTCAGCACTTGGCCTGGGATGATGGCCAAGAGGATTAACAGGGATCAGTTTTTTTTTAAAATCTGAAAATGGGGATCATCATCATCATCATCATCATCATCATCATCCAGGTCCACAAGTTGTTATGAGGATTATGAAACTAATGCATGTAGGTAGTGTGGCAGTCCTCGTAATTGAGAAACCATCAGTAATGATAGCTGTACATTTCATTTGTTCTTTGTTCCTTTGTAGAACTCTTTGAAGAGAGTAGCTCTTTCCTGTATTTTGCAGATGCTCATAGAGGTTAATATATTCAAGGTTAATCTAGCTAGCACTTCCTAGAACTAGGCTTTGAATATAGAAATCTCTTTCCTGGTTACCTTTTGTTCTCTTTTGCTACTCTGGAGGCCCAAGATGATTCCATCTGCTTCCTGCTTCATTATCCCCCTAAGTGCCCCATTGAGAGGAGCCTGCAATTGCCTAACCCTCTGCTCTGTCTCCTGGTCATGCCACGAGTCACTGCCAAGCCATTTGTGTTAGAGAGGGAAATGGAGGCTTGCCTATTGCATGTAGCAGTTTGCTATGTGTTCTTGCTTATTTGCCATGGACACCAGTGGGAAAGTATTCATCGAGAGGAATCATGTTTGTTAAGGGACCTACATGGTATATTTTAAAAGCTCTTAGCTCTCTGGAATCATCGAATGTGCTTTAGCATAAGAAATAAAGTGACACTGAACCTTTTATTAATACTACACATGTTTTCCATTTAACTTTGACTGCTTAAATTTGGCATAAAATGGAAACTTGCAAACTAGACTCCCTGGGATGTGTAGCTTCTCTTAATGCTATTTAGATGAGGAACTTTAACAGGGGGCTCAGATGGTCTCTGACTGCAACTAGGGTCCTGGGCTAGATTTTTTCTTTTCCTTCTATGTCTTGATGGCATGGATTGCCTTGTTTTATGAAGCTTGTGGACATGGATAAATATTGAAGTGGGAGCTGATGTGTGACAACAGAGAAGATATATATGCAGTGTCATTCTCATTCAAGCTTTTGTAATTTGTACTTTTGACAAAACTGGGTAGCCAGTATTTGGAGTTTGCATGAAGTTTGAGTAATTTGGGATGATTCTTAGAGATCATGTATTTTTTTTTTACCAGTGAAGCAATAGGCCTAAAAGGATAATGATTGTGATGATGAGTTTGATGATAGCAGTGAAAGCACTAGTACTTTTTAAGCCAGGTGCTGCCCAAGGTACTTTATGTATTTCCTTATTTGATCCTTACAATGACTTTCTGAGGCTGGCATTATTATTACCTCTACTTTACAGAGGAACCTGAGGCACAGAGAGGATTAATCATTTGCCCATGCCACACAGCTGGGAAGTGGTAGAGCTGGGATTTGTACTTGGGCTTTTGGGACCATCAGAACCTTTCATCTCTGTCACTGCACTGTAGCTTGTATGAAACTTGTGCCTGAGTCACAAAGCTGGGAGAAATAGTCTAGGATCAGAATCCTATTCTTTTGATGGCTGAACGACATCAGTGATTTATAAAGTTCTTTCAGCTGTGGAATCCTGCCATAAATAGAAATAGTACTAGGTAGTGTAATCAAATACAGTAAAAATCCAGGTGCTGTAGTTGAAGTGGGGTGGGAGGGGCATTAACCATTCAATCCATTTCTTCATCCCGTCCTATGGCATGATTTTAAAACCTGGGCTTTAGTTAGGGGTATTTCCTTCAGATAGATTTTTTTTTTTACCACAATTAAAATCAAAACATGGATCAGTGGGCATGTCAGTCAGATCTGTCCCATTCTCTAGCAAGCTCTGAAGCTTTTGTAGTTGCATTATTTTAGGTTTGCAGGGTCCCTGGGGATAATCAGAATCATTTGTGTGCTGGAGAAAGACCTTCCTGAGAGTCTAAATGGGCCATCAGCCCCCTCATTTGCTGAAGATCTCTGGGCACTCTAATCAGCATATCTAGTGGGCAGTGAATTGCTGACCTTCACTGCCTATCATTTTGCTTAGACATCATACAGTGCCCCAGGATTATTATGAACATTACTTTTGTTGTAATTACCTGATTTTGGCTTCTTTCCCCTGTGACCTAGATTCCTCTTCTTGTCTGCAATGCTGAGTACTGTTTAGCAGTTGCTCAATAAATGTTTCTTGAATTTTTAAAAAGATTTTGTTTATCAGAGAGAAGGGAAGGGAAGGAGAAAGGGAAAGAAACATCAGTGTGTGTGTACCCCTCACGTGCCCCCACCTGGGGACCTGGTCTGAAACCCAGGCATGTGCCCTGACTGGGAATCAAACTGGTGGCCCTTTGATTTGCAGGCCCATGCTCAATCCACTGAGCCACACCAGCCAGGGCTTGGTTGAATTTTGAATCACATTTTAGTGTTCTAGACTATAGACAAAGGTTTAGAGGTCAAACAGGTTGAGTATGACTCTATAACTTGACCTCATTTTTGTCTGTCTCCAAGTAATTCAATAAAATTGGTTTATTGGGATTATAGTTTGACAAAAAGGAAAGCTCATATCCTTTTTAAAAGTTATGAAAAAACCAAAGATTTTGTTTTTAGACCCCTCCCATAATATTAAATAGTTTTTTTTCTTTGTAAGGATAGTTGGGGGAGAAAAGCAATATGGGGGTATTCAGTAAAAGCAGGCCTCAAGCCTGAAGAATTACTTCCACAGAATTACAGAAGAATTACACCTCAGACCTGCTCTAGTAGCCACTCATACAGGTCCATTTTTTGTAGGTGAAGGAAGTGAAGCAGGAAAGTGAAGTATTATGAGTCCTATAAATTTAGTGAGGATTGGTGGAGGATGGGGAGATAAATACAGGGAGATGCAAAATAGGACTCAGTCTAGGCCAGTGGTTTTCAGACTGTGGTCCCTGGACCAACAGCTTCAGCATTACCTGGGCTTGTTAGAAACACAAACATTTAGATTATACCCCAAGACCTCTTGAATATGGGGTACAAGACCTCTTGAACTCTGCACATGGGGGCCCAGTATTTGTGTTTTTGAAAACCACTAATCTCCTACCTCCTTCCCCCTCTAACTTGAATATTCCCAATTTTTGCTAGTTTTTAGTTGATCCATATAGTACAGTTTGATTATGTGTCAGTGAGTAGGTTGATATTAAAGGAGAACTGGTGAGAAAACATAAAAGGAATTTCCTGGTATTTCAAAGGCATTTCATAGAGTTAAGTTACATGTGTTGTTAGTGCCTATTGCTTTTGTTCAGATTAAGCTCTGAAACAAAATTAAGATTCTCATCAAGCCTTGAATTTAGGAATAGCCATTTAATTTGTTCAGGACTAATGTAAAATGTCTGATATGTATAGAGGAAGTGCATCATAAAAACATACACTTTGAGTGCTCCAGTAGGAGAAGCATTGTGAAGCCCACAGGATGCTAAGATTAAGCAAATACATGTAGTTTTGTTGAGCTCTCCTTAGTGTAGTGAGTGTGGTGGTTAACATACTCCACAGCTTGATGGGGCTTCCACTGGTCAGATTCCAGACAGTTTGGGCATTAAAAAGGATGACTGGAATTTAATTTAAAACACGGAACAAATAAAATCCATGAAATCCATAGTGATGAGAGAGAGAGAGAAACTCTTGGCACCATTGGAAATGACTACTATGTGAACTCCACATTCTAAAAATTGTAAATTAAAGAAAAAGAATTAAGCATTTACTTTTCGTTTTAGTAAGATGCTGTAGTTCTTTTAGGATTGATAAAGGAAATCTCTGCTTTAAGAAAGAATGCTGGCAGATAAAACCTGGAAGGAAACATAGAATGTCAGCGTTTGCATCAGGCAGTGAAATACCCGATTCAGGCAGGGGCCATTAATGGAAGGCAAGAAAATTAGGTATAAGGATGTTGGGGAAAGAATAATCTTAACGGTATCAAAGAATACTCCACAGATCACATGAAGAGGGGAGAGGGGAAGTTTATTTTTACAGTAGTGGTCACCACCTTAATTTAAGTGGTTAAAAACTTAGATCATAAATGATAGGGTAGATACCCTGACAGTACGAGCCTCCTGGTGTCATGTGGCATGAAGTACACTGCATCATCAAGCATTGGTTTTCCCAAAAATGTTTAACCTGAATGATTCAGGTTTATAGAAAACACAGGGGATAGAAAGACATATTAATACACACTAGGGGAAGCAATCAGACAAAAAATGTGGGGCATTCTCAAGATAACTGATCTGTTTGATCTCTTCAAACAGTCAGTGTCATGAAAAAAATTGCCAGAGTGCATTATTTTGCATTACAAGAAATGGAAGAAACAACCAAATGTAATACATAAATATTGATTGGATCTCTCTTAAAAATAATAACTGCTATAAAAGATATTGGGGGCAGTTATGGAAATTTGAATATAGACAGGATATCAGATCACATTAGGAACTTACTGGTAAAGTATCAGGTGTGATAATGGTATTTGGGTTGTAGTAGAAGAATGCCTTTATTCTTAGGAGATGTTAAGTTTTCATCATGAAATTGTCATAATGATATCTGCAAATTATTTTCACATTTCCATAAGAAACAAAATAAGTATATAGATTAAGGGACTTTGGCAAAGTGTTATCTAAATCGAAATAGTATGCATATGGATGTTTGTTTCTTATTTTTAATATTGGGTTGGCCAAAAATGCATTTAGTTTATTCTGTAAAATAAAAGGCAGATTTTTTTTATTTTTACCAATAACTTTATTGATTTGGGTATTTTGAGTATGTTGGCTGTCTCCCATGGGGTATAACGTTGATTGTTCTCCGTGTCTTGATTTCAACATTATCAACTTCAACTGGCCTACCTGATCATGAAGCATTGACTAATGAGAAATCTCCAGCATGAGACTTTGCAAACCACTTGTGACACATTCAATCAGTTACAGCACCTTCTCCATATACTACACAAATCTTTTTTTTTGCATTTCAGTCATGCTTTTGCCTTTCTTGAAATAATAAAGCATAATATACTGAAAAATAGTGCTTATTTTCTTCCATCTTCAGTATTAAAGTGGCTATACAAATATTCACCAATTTTGATATATTTTTTAAATGCACACAGTGACAGCTGCCATAATACAGTTTTATCAAAATTGTTTCAAATAAAGACAATTAAGTTGCTACTAAGAGCCATCTTACAGGGAAATTGAACGAACTTTTTGCCCAACCCACTATTTGTAGAATGAGTGAGAATGTTGAGTAGATAAATAAAAGAATGAATGGGGGAGGTGATGCAGAGCACAAAGCAGCAGTCTGTGGTGTTTGTTGCTGACCTAATTGCATAGGAACAGGTGGAATGCTACTATGTTGGATTTCCTCAGAGGCTAGTTCCAAAGCTTTCAATTTATCAGTGAGGGAACATTTTGTTGGCTTAGTTCAAATGATAATCTAGGCAGTAGAACTGTAAAGTAAGCACTTGTGTCCATTTTAAAGATAAGGAAACTGAGAATCAAAGATTTGAAGTACTTTACGCATAGGTCTAACAACTAAGGTCAAAAGATTTGGACCTACACAATTCAACTCTCAGATACAATCTTTCTACTTCAGTAGTCAGTGCTACAGATATTTTTTGCTTTGGAAGTGGTTTATTACATAGTATCTTTGCATTACATTAGCATGATCAGTTATTAAGCATGAAAAAGTAAATAGGGAAAAATTCACATATTGGTCATTCCTCCTTGCTCTACTTGATCTCGTTTGGCTGATTGAATAATGATAATGATAAAGCTAAATGAATGGAACATTTTGTGATTAAAAACAAAACAAAACAACCCTTCATTCTACTTAACGGGTTGCAGTTATTAGAACAAAATAGGAAACCCAGTTAATCTTAATATAAGCTACTTATTTAGGAAAGGAGATATTTCACATTAGATTAGTCTTGCCTTTGCATTGTATTGCTGGAGACAGTTTTCATTTGTCCACCTAGCCCATAAATGACAGTTGCTATAAGAAAACCAGTCTTATTGATAAAAGTGAATGCAAGAAATTAAATAGGCTCAACAAACAAACCCAAAATGCACATGACAAGGATGTGGTCATCTACCTTTCAGTCATTCAATGAGGCATTTGGCAGAGGTGGGTTCTGCAGATAAAACTGTCAAGGTTTTCAGAAGCTATCCCAAGACAGCAGAGAGGAAACATGACAGACGCTTCAAAGAGACCCTCTCTGAGATGATGAGTTATATATATTTTATACTCATATTAATATTTCATTGGAGAGAAGGTCAAAATCTACATTTAAATGGAAATATTTAAAAAGCAGAAGCATAATATTTGACTAAGTGAAACACTCAGAGGGTTTTTCAAGAACACAGGCTGTACCCCTGGGACCTCAGCCCTCTGGATCTGTTGTTTGTTAGAGCATGCTGGAACGTTTAAATTGTTTTAGTCTTGTGGGTAGATCTTAGCCCTGGCATTTGGGAATCCTAGGTTCCCTACTCCTTGTCCATTTGACCCTGCATTACATTACACATTACCTAACATCATGTCTGTGTATATGGCCTCACTCAGGCTTGTAAAGTTACTTAAATCTCAGATATAATCATTTTGTTCATCCTGTGAAATGAATATATTAGGATTGTGGAAATACACATAAATAGGATGCTTTCGGTTGTAAGTAATGGGAACCCCAATTAACAAAGTGTCTTAACAAAGAGTTGGGAACAAGAGATCTCAGGGTTGAGCCAGAAACTCAAAGAACCTAGGCAAGCTCTGTTTGTCCTTCATTTCTCTTGCTATTCACAGTGTGTTGGATTTCAACCATAAGCTTGTGACTTTATGATTTTGTGTATACACTAATTCCAAGCATACTGTATACATAGCATTCAAAACAAGAAGGAAGGATGTAGGAGCAAAAGAATCTTGTACACATACCTGTCTTATTACAAGGAGGAAGATTTTTCTCAAAAGCCTGCACAAAGACGTGTCTTTACATCTTACTGATCAGACTTGAGTCACATTATCAGCCTTCACCCACCCCCAGTCTCCAATTACTTGTAAGGCGAATATCAAGATGACCATGATTGGCTAAGAGCACTCATTCTTTATTCCGAGGCTGGTCACATTGCTTCCTCTTAAACTCAGAGCTCTGTTATTATTAGCAAAGTGGAAGGGGGAATGGGGCTTCTGAGTGTGAAGTAAAGGTGCACACAAGTCTGTTTTCCTCTGTTGTTCAGTGCTTCCTTGGGAAGTGGCTATACTGCCATGAATGAGAAACAATCTGGAAAAGGAAAGTTGGTGATTTTGACTTACTCAGAGAAATCATAGCAGGTTGAAATGTTTGCAAATGAAAGTAGGGTCCAGTTCTGTAGAGTTGTGCTGATGAACTAGCTCCACCTTGGGTGGACCTGTGCTGACCTTGGGCAAAACTAGAGGTGAGCTGAGCTCATCCAGAGCTCCCAGGTTCTTCCTTCTGTGTGCCCTTTTTTAATTTCCATTTCCATCAGTCCAGTCAGAGGCAGCCCTAATAGAATCGATATGGTTCTATTCTGGCACCAACTGTAGACAGTTCAGTTCTGGGCAGGAACTTGAGATAAAAATAAATGACACACAATTCCTGTTTTTAAGAGGTCCATGGATAGGAGCTTCACTATTCTAAAATCTCTGTGACCTTTTGACAAAATGACGGTTTAAAGCACCCTTCACTCTAGTTCTACAATTTCTTTCAAGGTTTTTGGGAAATTTTTTTTGTCATTGGCATTTGTATGTTCTGCATGTTTTGCTCTCAGGTGTATTGTTATTCACAAAGCTTTCCAATGTCAGGTGTGGTCTGAGAGTACAGAGAAAAAACATAGTTGACCACTCTACGATTATTCTGGACCAGGCGATTCTCTTAATGCCAGCCAAGATCACATTAGTCTTTTTGGCAATCTCATTACTCCATGTTTTTTATTGGGTTTTCAGTCAGCTACAAACTTTGAAGTTAGCTGAAATATCTAAGAACAGTATTTGGAAGGTGACTTTGTAGAGACTTGGGGCACTGGACTTCTCATCATTTTTTTCCTTTTGTCAACTCTTTTCTTAGATTTTGTACTTGGCAGTGGATCCAGAATCCATGATATTAATAATAAATATTAACATTTTGCTCTTAATGTAAGCGCTTTACAGGTATTATTTCATTTGATTACCATAGTGGCTTTCTGATCTAGGCTTTATAAATTTCCATTTACAGAGGAGGAAACAATAGGGAGAAAGGCTGAGTAATTTGAGCAACAGCTTATAGTTAATGGTTGAGGCTCCAGGAAGTTGGGTGGCAGAGCTCAAGTTCTTAGCCTTTCAGTGAAACTTAGGCATTTTGTATTTCTCTTATTCCTCCCAATTTCTCTCTTTCCTTCCATCTAGTAGTTGTATAGTTGCTTTATAATATTATTACTTGTCTTATCAGTCAAATTGGCTTATTAGAATATACTGTATAGAGATGAAAAAGTTATAAAGTATTAGGTCCTAAATTAGGGTTTATTTGTTCATGCCTGGTGTGTTCATTCATTCATTCTGTAATTCATGATTGATTGAGTCCATGAGCTATCAGACTGAGTTGGGGGTTCAGAGAGGAACAAGACATAGTATTCTGCCTTTGAGGAGTTCACAAAGCCATGTGGTCAAAGCTGTACCCCATCAAATTTCATCATTCCTTGTAGCTTATGGTGAAGACTACATTTCATTCTAAATGTGATGATTTCAGAGTATAGCATTTACTTGGTTCCACCATATCCTCTAAACCAGTACTCATCTTGGGCCTCAGCACCAGTACGTCTGTGGGGATCCACGTGGCCTTCCTCATCCTGAATCACTTAGTGACCTTTTTCTCTCCTTCAGATTTGGTTTTCAAAATGCTGGTGCCCCTATAAATAGGGACCTATGAGCTTACTTTGATAGAAGAAAATAAAAGACTAGAACCAGACCTTTGCTCAGATCATGCTTTGTGAGGAGTCCGTGGTATAGTTGAGCAAATGACACATGAGCATGCGAGCAAGGATGGAGCCACAGATGAAGGATGAGGACAGAGAAGGGGAAGCTGGCGGCTCTGAACTTTGTAACAGAGGCCTTACTGAGTGCTTCATCTCTTGTGTCTGAAAACAGCTCTGCCCCGCCCTTTTGCCACTCAGTATCATGTGATCCTCTTCCCAATTCTATCCCTCAATTTCCTCCAAGGTCCTGCAGCTTCCTGTTGGATTTATTTTGTAGAGTAGAAGTGGAGAAGGATGAGGAGGTTTTTGAAACTACAGAGAGAGAAACTTGAGGCACAGGGTAGAGAGCCAGCCATCTGTACCTTGTCCTAGAAACCTTTAGGGATTGTCTGAGTCTTGTCATAGTGGTTTGCTGTAAGCCACAGCTGGCCCTCATTCCCTTACAGGCATGGGCTCTTGCCCCCTTCTTCACTGTGCATGGTTGCGTCTTTTTACCTGAGAATGGCAGCTCCCATTCACGGAAACAGCTCCTTGTAACAGAAGGGAAGCAGTTTGCAGTCTATACTGCATTGCCCCTACCCATAACCCCATTAAGGGGTTGTAAATAGTACTATAATGATGGTCTCAGTCATTTGTTTTGATGTATCCGAGCTTTTAATAAATTAGCCACAGCTTGCTTAATAGGAATATGAGAGTAGAGTGTGTTGCTGCCAGCAGCTGCCAGTAAATTATAAAGCATTCATCTGTTTTACAAGGGAATTAAATGTTTGTTCTCTTTTAAGTGCTTGTGACTAAACAAGGGCGGAGGTGGTGGGGGTAGTGGTGTAGTGGTTTGCCTGATGCCCATGCCCTCCCAAATGTAGGTACCTAGGGGAAACACCTGTAACAAGAGCCATTTGAAATTCACTGCCCTTAGGTAAACCCTGTCTTTATTGGTCGCTACTCCATGTGCATCTCGAAAGCATTATTTATTGAATTACATTTTTCTTCCACCTCAAAGAATTCAGTGAAATATAAGTCTCATTCCTCCCTCCTTCCTTTTTTCTTAAGACTGTCTAGGGAAGGAGCATTAAATAAACCATATATCCAGCATGACTGACGTTCAATTGTCTGCAAAATTGAGTTAGCCTATTTTATTTGACTTTTATGTTTACATTTGAAGTACACTTCCTGCCCCTTCAACATCATTGTCTTTATTTATTGAATCATTTAGAGAAGGAAGGTATCAGAGCCAGTGCTTTTGGTAGAGATAAGAATATGGGAGCCAGGTAACCAGATTCAAGAGCTGTTGACTACTTATTTTGTGACCTTCGACAAGTTGTGTAGACTATTTGATTGCTCCCTTATTTTTTATTTTTTAAATTTTGAAGTAATTATAGATTTACAGGAAGGTACAAAAACAATAGAGAGAGATCCAGGTTACCTTTCACCCAGTACAAGCTGTATGTATAGCTTTTTGTCCTTTACACATGTGTAGATTTGTATAACCACCACTGCAGTCAAGATGCAGAACTATTCCATCATCTCAAAGATCTTACTAGTTGTGCCTTTGAAAGCAAAACCCATCATTATCCCCCAGACCCCAGCCAATCTCCTGGCTTCTACAAATTTGCTTTCCATGTTCACAATTTTGTTATTTCAAGTGTTACCTAAATGAAATCATAATTTAAATTAGTTATGACCTTTTAGGATTCTTTTCATTCTTTATAATGCCCTTAAAGTCCATCAAAGTTGTTCCTTGTACCAGTTGTTATTCCTTATATTGCTTAATAGTATTCCATGGTATGTATGTACCACAATTTATTTAATGATATACTTGTAAGAGTTATTTTTATTGTTTCCAGTTTGAGGCTATTGTAAGTAAAGCTGCTAACAACAGTCATTTACAGATTTTTGTGTGGAGATAAGTTTTTGTTTTTCTGTGATAACTACCCAGGATTGCAGTTGGTGGGTAATATGGTATGTTAGGTATTAAAGTTATTAAGAAATGCCCAACTTTTCCAGAGTTATTGTACCATTGTACATTTCTACCAGCAATGTATGAAAGAACCTGCTTATCATCATCCTTTCCAGGATTTGATACTGTTGCTGTTTTTTATTTAACTGTTTTGATAGGTATACAGTGATAATTTTGTCATGATTAATTTGTATTTTCCTAATGGCAAGTGATGTTAAACATCTTTTTATATGCTTATTTGCCATTAGTATATCCTCTTTAGTGAAATGTTTGTTTATGCCTTTTGCCTGTGTTTTTGGATTGTTTTTTACTGTTAGGGCTTTGGGTGTTCTTTGTGTATTCTAGATATGAGTACTTTGTCTGATTTGTGGTTCACAAATATTGTTTTTAGTCTGGAGTTTGTCTTTTCATTCTCTCAACAAGGTCCTTTGCAGAGCAGAAGTTTTTAATTTTGATAAAATCAAATTTATTGGCTTTCTTTATGGGTTAGGCTTTTGATATCACGTCTAAGAACTCTTCAACAAATCCAAAGGCCTAAAGATATGCTTTCATGTGTTCTTTTTTTTTAAGATTTTATTTATCTTTAGAGGGGAAAGGAAGGAGAGAGGGAGAGAAATATCAATGTATGGTTGCTTCCTGTGCATTCCCTGCTAGGAACTGGCCTGCAACCCAGGCATGTGCCCTGACTGGGAATCGAACCGTGATCTCTTGGTTCACAGGCTGGCACTCAATCCACTGAGCTACACCAGCCAGGGCCCATGTGTTCTTGAACATTTATGGTTTTACATTTTATGTTTAAATAGATAATCCATTTTGAGTTCATTTTTGTATATGGTATGAAGTTTAGGATGAGTTTATTTTTTTTGTCTATGAACATTTAGTTACTCCAGTACTATTTGTTTAAAAGGCTTTTCTTAATTTATTGAATTGTTTTTGCAACTTTGTCAAATCATACATCTGATTAGGTATTAATATCCAAAGTTTCTAAAGAACTTAAACAACTTAATATCAATATCATCCAGTTAAAAAGTGGCAGAGGACTTGAATAGATATTTTTCCACAGAACACATACAGATGGTCAACAGGCACAAAACCACAATGAGGTATCACCTCATAGCTGTCAGAATGGCTATTATCAAAAAGACAAAAAATAACAAGTACTAGTGAGGATATGAAGAAAAGGGAATCACCATACACTGTGGAAAGGAGTGTACATTGGTGCAGCCACTATGGAAAACAGTATGAAAATTCAACAAAAAATTTAAAAATATAACTACCACATGACCTGGCAATTACACTTTTGGATATTTACCCTAAGGAAATGAAAACACTATTCAAAAAGATATATCTACCCTATGTTCATAATAGCCAAGGTATGGAAGCAACCTGTGTCCACTGATAGAAAAATAGATGAAGATCTCCTGTCTGTCTGTATGTCTATCCATCCATCTATCCATCCATATAAACACACAATGGAATATTACCCAGCCATAAAAAACTATGGAATCTTGCCATCTACAACAACATAGGTGGATGTAGAGGGTATTATACTTAGTAAAATAAGTCAAACAGGGGAAACCAAATACCTCATGATTTCATTTATATGTAGAATCTAAAAAACAAAATAAATAAAGCAAAACATAAACAGACTCACAGATACATGAAGCAGATTGTTACCAGAGTGGGGAGAGTTATGGGAGGGCAAGCAAAATAGGTGAAATGGATTGAGAGTTACAAACTTCCAGTTATACAATAAGTGGTGTGGATGTAATGTACAGCATAGGGAATATAACTAATAATATTATAGTAATTTTATATGATGATAGATGGTAGCTGGACTTATTGTGGTGACATTTCATAATGTATGTAAATACTGAATCACAATAATGTACACCTGAAACTAATAGGATATTGTATGCCAGTTAAACTTCAGTTAAACAAATTAGTAGGCCACACTTGTGTTGGGCACTTTCCAGTTCCCTATTCTCTTCCATTGATATGTATGTCTTTCACCAATACCTTACAGTGTTGATTACTATAGCTTTATAATAAATGTATAGAGTGATTTCTCCTACTTTATGCTTTTTCAAAAGTTTAGCTATTCTAGTTGCTATATTTATCATATATATATTTAATCATCACCCAAGGATATGTTTGTTAATCTTTAGAAAGAGAGGAAGAGGTAGGGGGAGAGAAAGAGAGATATGAGAGAGAACCATCAGTCAGTTGCCTCCTGTATGCACCCTAAATGGGGATCAAACCTGCAACTTAGGTATGTGCCCTGACCAGGCATCAAACCTGCAATCTTTCATTGTGTGGGATGATGCTCCAATCAGCTGAGCCACTTGGCCAGGGCTACTTGCTACATATATTTTGAACAATCTTGTCCATACAAAATCTTGCTGGGATTTTAATAGGAAGTATGTTAAACCTGTACACTAATTATGAGGGAACTGACACCTTTGTTGTATTGAGCCTGCCAATCATACACCTTTTCATTTATTTAGAGCATCTTTGATATCTTTCAGTCATCATTTTGTAGTGTTCAGCATACAGCATGTACAAGGTTTGTTATATTTGTACCTAAATATTTCATTTTTCTGAGAGATCATAAATGACATTGTAATTTCAATTTTGGTTTCCAAGTTTTTATTGCTAGTATGTAGAAATATAGTTGATTTTTGTCAGTTGCTCTTTCACCTTTAGCTTTTCTGAACTCACTTACTAGTTCTAGGCATTTTTCGGTAGATTCCTTAGGACTTTGAATACAATCATGTCATTGACAAATAGGAACAGTTATATTCCTTTCTGATCTGTTGCTGTTTATTTCCACATCCTGCCTTATTGTGCTGGCTAGGACTTACACTGTGTTGAAAAGCAGTAGTGAAAATAGACATCTTTTCTTTTCTCCCAACTTAGTTGGTTAGCATTCAGTTTTTCCCCACTAAGTATGATATTAGCTGTTGGTTTTTTGGTAGATGTTCTTTATCAAGTTGAGGAAATTTCCATCTATTCTTGGTTTCCATAAATGGGTACTGAATTATGCCAAATACTTTTTGTGTCCATTGATATGATAATGTGATTTATTTCCTTTATCTTGTTAGTATAATGGCTTGCATTGGTTTATTTTTGAATATTGAACCAGCCTTGCATCTTGGTAATAAACCCCAGTTGTTCATTATGTGTATCTTTTTCTTTTACACATTTTGGTGAATTTTATTTGCTAATATTTTGTTAAGGACTTTTACGTGTATATCCTTGAAGGATAGAATTCAGTGATTTTCCTTTTTTTTTGTATTGTACTGCCATTGTCTAGATTTGTTGTCAGGGTAATATTCATGCCACAAAATGCAATGAAAAGGAAAGTCATTGCTTTCCCTCTATTGTAATGTAAGCATTTATTGTTATAAATTTTCACTTAGCATGACTTTAGCTCCCACAGATTTGATACTGTTGGAATTTCAGTTTTATTCAGGGCATTTAATTTCTTTTGAGCCTTCTTCCTGTTTTACCTATGTATTATTTACCAAGTACATTTTTTAATTTGTAAGTTTTTGAGGTTTTTCCAGTTGTCTTTCTGTTATTTATTTCTACTTTGATTTCATCGTGCTCAGAGAATATATTCTGTATGATTTTTTAAGTGCTCAGTTGGGGGTTTATGAGAAAACCCAGGATATTACTTTGATATTCCTTGTGTCCCAAGTTTTCTAGCCGTTCTTATTCTTTCTGCCATTCAGAGTCATCTTAATGCTTGTTTAATATATAATATCCAGTTTTTTTTACTGTACTTATCAGATGCAATAGGGAAAATAGTCATAAGTTAAACATGGCAGTTATATAGACCATGATCAACATTTGAAGTCCAGCAAAAGCTAAGAACGAAACAAAGTGATGTGCATTAATTAATGAAATAGTTCACACATCATTACCAGAGTTCAACTAGGAATAAACTGTGTAAAGTGTCTCATCTATAATCCTAAATTGAGAAAACTGAAACCCTGTGATGAAAGAATCCCATCTTTACATTCGTCCCATGGGATTACATTCATCCCATCTCTTTGGAACTAAATCTTTGTTTTTAAATATTAATGGTAATTATTGATATACTTATATCACAGTGTTGCTTGGATGTTTAAGTGAGACAAAAGTAAAAGAAGGTTAGGCACTTAACTTCTATTTGGACATCAGTTATTCTGAAGTGGAATGTGGAAGTCCTCTTGTTCTAAAGAAAGAGTTACATGTTTTCTGAAGTTCCCATAAAGGAGTGAAAATCCACACCTATGCACTTTTTCTCCCTGATACCATCATACCCAACTTGCACACTACTCTAGCATATTCCATAAAGAGGGTTTACTCAAACTTGTGATTTGCAGTTGTAATATCTTAAAAAATTTGTAAGCACTGAAGTATTTATTAAGCATCTTGCAATTGCCAGGCACTGTAATAAGTGCCTATCAGTGATTTTCTAAATTCACTCTATTAGATGCTATTATTCTATTTTGCATCGAGGAAATAGATGCTTAGAGAAGTGATTTGCTAAGGTCACTTTGGTAGTAAGTGGGATTGCTGGAATTTGAATGCTGGTCTTAGAGTGTAAAGCTCATGATCTTAACCTTGACATTGCTCTTCTTCCCCATATTCTCGCTTGTATGTCATCAAGTTGAACCCTTTAGAGCTTTCTGTCCCGGTTAGGGCCTAATCAGAATTCTTAAGCATTGTTATTGTATTTATTTGTTTGTGTCAGTAAAAGGTAAAAGATATTATCTAGAGTTTGTTCAGTGTTACTTTCTTATAGTGCCATAGCGGTGTTTTCTGCAAGTATGTGTGTTTCTTGATGTTTCTGGCAAAATTTAATATGTGACCAAGTGATCATATTTTCCCAAATGATAAAGTTTAGTGTTGCTTTACATTTATTTCTGAAAGATTAAGTAGTTACTTTTCTCACTTGTCTGTTGGAGAGTAATTTATTTAGCAATTATTTATTGAGTGACTGCTGTGTAATAATCACTATGCTTGGTGCTGAGAATTTTCAGTAACTCTCTATTTCTTTATTGTTGAGATTGTTCTTTGACCTTAGTTATAGCTTTCTCAGGAAGCTTTTCATTCAGAAATCATCAGTAAGATTTTATTATTATTTTTTACTTTTAATTTCGAAAGAGTAGTCCTCTAGAAAGCATATGTGCTTGTGAGAAGGAGTTTGGTTTCATTTTTAGGGAGATACTGATTCTCTTCAGTTTAGGTACACAGGTGTCTACTGTTTATTTTTCAATGCAAATAGAGACTCTACAGATGAGCACTTTTCTTCTCCAGTCCATGATTATTTTGAGGTAGAAGATCTGTAGAATCAAAGTACTTAACCACTAAGGTTGAATGCTGAGAAAAGTTTTAGTTAGAAACATTACTAACAATGTGCCTAATATACATAGTGTGAATAAAATAAAGCTTCTAAAACTAGAAGAAAATGGCTTCAAAAACAAATCAAAGCTTAAAGTTCATGGGTAAACTAAGTATTAGTTTTGCTGTTTTGAATTTAATATTTTCTATTTTATCACTGTGGAATTGCAGAATTTTATTATTGAACAGGCCATTTAGAGGGCATTTGTCCAACCCACTCATTTTACAGACAAGGAACCTGAAACCTGTAGAGGTGAAGTGATTTCTACTGTTTTTTTGTAATGAGGCAGGACTAGCGCTCAGCCTCCTAATTTTAAGTTGTGCATTTTTTTTTATTTTTTTTAAAGATTTTATTTATTTATCTTTAGAGGGAAAGGGAAGGAGAGAGGGAGAGAAATATCAATGTATGGTTGCTTCCTGTGCATTCCCTACTGGGAACTGGCCTGCAACCCAGGCATGTGCCCTGACTGGGAATCGAACTGTGATCTCTTGGTTCACAGGCCCGTGCTCAATCCACTAAGCTACACCAGCCAGGGCAAGTTGTGCATTTTTTTAAAATAAAGATTTTATTTATTTTTAGAGGGAGGGGAAGGGAGGGAGAAAGGGAGGGAGAGAAACGTCAATATGAGGAAAAACGCTGATCTGTTGCCTCTTGTACGCACCCCAATTGGGGATGGAACCCACAACTCAGGCATTTGTCCTGACCAGTAATTGAACCAGCAGTCTTTTGCTTTGTGGGACAGTGCCCAACCAACTGCCACACTAGTCAGGGCAGTCCTGAGTTCTTTTTATTATATCAACTAGAGAACAGATTATTCATATCTTTTGTTGCTATCTGATGTGATAAATAGTAGCAGTATAGATTTTATCGATTCATTCTAATCTCATATGTACTCAACATGCTTTCTTCACAGGGTTTCAGTTTTCTCAACTCAAGATCGTAGATAAGACACTTTACACAGTTTATTCCTAGTTGAATTCTGGTAATGGTGTGTGAACTATTTCATGAATGCACATCACTTTGTTTCTTTCTTAGCTTTCTGGACTTCAGATGTTGATCATGGTCTGTATAACTTCCACTTTAACTTGTAATGACTACCTTCATTTAGATAGATAATTTTTGGTTTCGTTTTTCATTTAAAGGAAACTGAAGGCTGAGAATTAAGGATTCTTGCTGTGAGGGCCCCTCATCCAGACTTCCCACCCTCTGCTTTTTCACTTTGAGGAACTTGTCAATGAGCTTCTGCTTTAGGTCTTCAGGGATAGAGAGTCCTGGGGACCCTAGTTTGGCCCATTTCACTGTAGGATGGTTCTCATTAAAAAAAAATTATTCCCTTGGATTGAGACACAGTTAGCTTGCTTATGGCTTCTTTTCCCATAGTGATTCTTCAGAGTGGAGAATCAAGTTGGCATAAATCATGTTTCCTGTTTTCTGCCTAGATGTTCTAGGTTGTCTGAGTCATTCCTCACTTTCTGATTTTAGATAATTTTCTATTTATATGCTTCATTTTCTTTTTTAAAAAGATTTCATTTATTTATTTTTAGAGAGAGAGGAAAGAAGGGAGAGAGAAAGGGAGAGACATTGATAGGTTGCCTCTTGCATGCTCCCCATCTGTGGACCTGGCCTGCAACCCAGACATGTGCCCTGGCTGGGAATTGAACTGGCACATTTTGGTTTGTGGGATGATGCCCAGATAACTGAGCCGCACCAGTCAGGGCTACATGCTTCATTTTCTTGATGTTTCTTCTAATGTGAACCTCAACACTTAAATGGACACATCAGAAATAGTCCAAATCCCAAGGGGCAAGCTGGACTCTCTTGTCTAGCACTCACGCCTGGGACTCCTTCCTTCAGCCTGGATCCCACCAGTAGGAAAGGGATCTCTAAGGCTTGGGGCTTAGGAGTTGGGCTTTGAGAAGCACACTGCATTAATATATTTCTTCTGTCTTCTCAGTTTTTAGCTGGTCTCTTTCATCCTTATTATTAAAGATTAATGCTGTAACTACTAATCTTTATTTCTGTAGTACCCCTCCCTGTATTTCACCTCTGCATTGGTCACTTCTTTTTGTATTGTATAGGAGGTCCCCTCCATACCCTTTGGGTTTCCAATTTTGATTGGCTTTCATCTTCTAGTTCCCTCATCTCATTACAGACTTGAGCTGGATGCACTAACTATAGTTGTATGACCTTGGAAAAGTCACTCAACTATGCTTAGCCTGTGTTCTCAATTGAATATTTGATGAGTTGCATCAAACCTACTCATGTAAGAAATCAATGAAATAGTGTTTATGGGAATGCTTTGTGAACATAAAATGTCCATTAAATATATCAGTGTTTGCTGTAACCCATGTTTCTACTGAACATACAAATTGGATCAGCTGATTGAGTGCTAGCCTGGAATCTTCCATAGGTACCTTTGGAAGTTGTTGCCTTTGAGTGACTGATGGTATATTCCGTATTGGTACATTTATACAGAGTGGGCATGGACTAACAGGCATTTGAAATGCCCACATGTTTGTTCTTCAAGGAACTTCAATTTTCCTTTAAAAAACTAGGACTTAAATACAGCTCTAGAGGAAGGGATGCATGAGATTCCTCCTTTTCTTTTCTTTCTCTTCTTTCTTTCTTTTTTTTTTTTCTGTGAAATTAGTTTAGTGAGAGTCTGTGCATTATAATCCTTAAGTCTTTTGCTGTGTTCCTTTGGCCGTAGGCAATTTGGAGTGATGGATTTGTGGAGAGTCAGACACGTGCCATCTATTTAGACATACACTGACAGGGCTCTTCCTTTCCTCTCCCTATGGAGTGGCTAATGAAATCCATGCTCTTGCACACTGCATTAAAACAAAGCAGACAGCCCTGGAAATGAGCTCTAAGAGGTATTACTACTATATGTTGGCTTTTATTTGCCCATTTTGACAGTGTTGTGCAAATGAGAGCCCTGCTTATACAGCTGAAACACAGTGAGCTGTCTTTGTTGTCTAACTTAAGCCTCACAGGTCTGGTGTTAGACCTGCCTGCCAAACCTTCTTTGAGCCAACAAAAAGACAGAACATTGTCTCTTGCTGATAATAGGACAGGCTATAATTGCTTTTACTTAGAACTTAGAAGAAAGTAAAGTCTTAATGAGTACTAGAAATTTTGTTGATTTATTGTCCTGGAGATACAGATCATTAGTTTATTATACGAAAGTTCACCTAGCAGCCTTTGAGTTGAAGGATGTAATAGCTAAATTTATTTGATTTTTAAGATAGCCATAGAAAAGGTCTATACTGTACCAATAATGCAAGTAGATGTCGTTTCCTAATAGTTGGAATTAAATTTGTAGTTTCAGACTACTTAAGTTGATAAAACATTTCTTTTGGGTGATGAATGGTATTGATATGCTAGGGGATTGTTGTCTTTATCTCTGATTAAGGGGACTTCAGGCTGTTAAGTGCCGAAAGCTCAGTAGTGAATTTTGGGCCAACCCTAGGCCCTTATAGACAGCCTGATGGGACCGTGGGCATTTACTTGATGCCATGAGCACAGGTATTAGGAGTCTGCTGAGCCATGCCCTGTTATTCATTCATCATCTCCTCCCCAGATGCCCAACTTAACCTTCTCATAGATATGGCCAAAACAAGGATCTAGGGTGTGGATAGTTCAATATGAATTTATCATCACTTCTGGGGAAATAGCAATGAGTGTTCTTGCTGTAAGGACAGTCACCTGGATGTTGTCAGTGCATTGGGGTGGGTTTAACATGAATGGTAAAAACATGTACACACACATGCAGGTTGGGGCAAAAGTAGGTTTACAATTGTGAGTATTCAAAACTCAGAGTCTATTCTTATTATTTATTAATTATTGTATTTCTTGTATGAACAACTGTGAACCTACTTTTGCTTCACTTTGTATGTGATTGGAGTTTAAAAGTTGACTTTGTTGGCCATGCATTGCTTTTCAACTTAAGTCAGAGCTGAAACTCCTCTATCCGGGTTGACTTTCCTCAACTGTGAAATGAAGAGGTTGACTTGGTGGCTTTTAAGGTCTTTTCTCTCTGTCTTTCTGTTTAACTCTAAGGTAAATGCTAAATCTTGTTTCTGTCATTAATTCCTAATGTGTCCTCTGTATAGCCCCTTTGAGCTGAGAATAAAATGGATGGAATTGCACCTTCTTTCTCCTCCATTCCTATGTGGTGTTCTGATTGAGTGCTAATCGGAGGGATGGTGGCCAGAAGGCAGTGCAGCCTTGGGAAGAAGTAGGAGAAGTGGAGGTACTAAAGAACGTGAAAGACTGGGTGCAGCCCTTGAATGAAAATAGGACTTCACAGAATAGTTACTAGTTCTGTCTTACACTTCGAGGTCAAGAGGAATTGGTCTTGGTGCCTGTTTTAATCCTCTGTGACCAGAGACTGAATCTTAGATTTGTTATCTTTGCCCTGACAGTGCCTTGTATAGGATTGGACATTATGTAGGTACTAATGATTTCTGCTTTGCTTAACTTCCTAGAAATCATTGCAGTTGTCAAGTCAATAGAACTATTATATTAAATATTATGTAGAAAGTAACCAAGCATCTTCATCATTACAAATATTGTGCTCATTGAAGCAGAGAACCTTGTCAAGACAGTCATTACCAACATTTACAAAATGAAAGCATGAACCATTAGTTGCTGGATAAAAGTTGGAGATTTTGTGCTTTACCATTTAAAAAAGAATCAAAGGGGGGATTTAAAAATATTTTAGTGGGAAATCTTTATAGTGGATGTCTTTCAGGACTTACCTAACATTTTTTTAAAACAGAAGTAGATATACAGAAGTTAGTAGAGGTGAAAAGAGGGTGGGTATGAGAGCTTTACGTTATCATCATATTAAGGTTCATTGTGAAATTAAAACAGGAATTGTTACCTTCCATCTATCATGTTTTGCACGTTAATTCTTTTTTAATACATCCTGAAAACTGACCTGAGAATTTGATGAAATATCAGACACAGTGACAGACTTGTGTTTTAGTAACTGATAGAGATCCTTGTACTTAGACCCATTCTCATCTATTTGTGGTTGTTGATTCTAGTTACCTGCATCCTCATCTTCATCCAGAAGTAGGGCATTGAATCTTAAACTTGTATGGATACCTGCTTGGTAGATTTAGGAGAACAGGAACCTGTAAACACGGCAGCTAGAGTTTCTTGCCAGCTAGTTGACTTTAAGAACCAGCCAGCTAGATTGTGTAGCATAGTTGTTAGTAGATAATTCTATGTCAATACATGCTCTAATGTTACTCTATTAAATTTTCAACTCTGTTAAGCCTCTCAGAGCCAGAGTGAAAAAAAAATCCCAGTAGAGTATTTGTACTTTAAGTCTAGAGTTTTAGGGCTGGAAATTATTTTGGGGGCCTAAAGCAGGGACTCCCAAATTCACATATTTGCTGGGGTAAGACAGGTTCCTTAAGTGAATGAATTGGACAGGTATAAGCAATAGGGAACAATGGGGGGCTATGGGAGACTGCAGAGATGTTCAAATTCAGAAATTGCAGAGGACATGATTTTTGCCTAACATACAATTACAAGGGCTGATTTGACTGCCTTTTGGGGGATCGAGGACCCTACATTTCACATTATCTATCTGTTTTAGTATGATGACCTGATTACACATAGGAAAAGGCACTTACCCAAGGACAGACAACTAGTGAGGTTCAGAACCCTATCTCGGCTCTGGTCTTCTTGCTACACCATGATGGTATCTAAATGGTAAGGCAGGAGCACCCTGATTTAAATTAGGGATTTAAAAAAAATCTCGTCCTGAACCATTTATCTTTTTAGAGAGGTAACATAATACAATGCACTATTCTTAAGGGGTAGCTAAAATTTTATGCACATATACCTTCATGTCACTAACACTCAGCTGACTCAGGAGTTCCTCACACCCTTTCCACCTGTCCCTCCCCTGCAACACTTTGACTATGATCACAATTGCCCATGGAACCAAGGCACTGCCACTTGCAGAGCTCGTCATCTGTCACTGGCCCTATTCCTCCCCACACTGCCCCTCGCCTCCTCACTGTTTCCTGCTTTAGATTCCATTGTAAAGAGATACAGCAAACACAAGGGTATATGTTGCTTAAATTTTTCTCACATAAACCCAACAGAATTTGTTTTTTTTTAAAGTAAGCGCTTTTGTGCAGTTGCCTCACCAGGGGATAGGTGCCAGCTCCCACAGAATGTCCCTTTTCAGAGGGTTCGGAGGGTGCTGCTTCTTGCAGTGTCAATTGCTTTATTCATAAGCATATTTGTCACATGACACTTACCATGAAATGCATTATTCGGATGCCACTTTTCCTCTGAAGGAACTTCAGAAGTTTTTTATTTCATGATTTTATTAACTCAAAGGCCTATATTTCATTGTAATGGGCATAGCCCTCAAAACCCTGGTGATTGACTCACTGATAATATGACTAAGGCGACGCCCAAAACAAAACCCACCTCACTGGCAGTGCAGTTTCTTTAAAAAAACGTTCCCAGGCTGAAGCTGTTAAACAGATTTTTATGCATGGCTTCAAGTTACTAAAAAAGCAGGATTCAGTATGTTCTTTCCTTTGATTTGTAGGAGGGGGTGGGAAGTAATGCTGCTGCTTCCAACGCCCCCCTTCTCAGGGTTTTACCAGATTCTGAAAGCAGTGCTTGAAGGACCTATAAGTGGATTTTGGCCGTCTCCTAGTGCAGGGATTAACATAGAATTACAGGAGTGTGCTGCATGGTGGTTGGGAAAATAGGGAGGGTGCTGTTCTCATTTTGGACAGACATGGTGCTCCTTTTCCTTGTCTGTGGATGTTCCCCTATAAAGCAGCCTGTCACTTTGAAAAATGCACACACTGTACCATCTCGCAGTTATAAAGGTTAAGTAAGCATCTTGAACAGTGCCCTACTGCTTTTGTACTTTCCTTAATGTCAGCCAATAAAGGATTATTGAAAAAAGCTTGCAAGGAGATAAAAGGCTTGCAGGTTGAGGTCGAACAATTGAAATTTTCTATTCCCAGTGTAGTAAATTACCAATGGCAGATTTAACGTTTGTTAATTATCAGAGCAAAGTACTAAGGGTTGTTTTCTTTTGCCTAATTAATTACCTCATCTGGAGTGGAATGTTAATTCAGATAAATGATTATTTCTTAACACCTCTGAAGCTTTCCTTGGAGTCTCCTAGAATTGCTAGTCCTGAAGTATGGCTTCCTCACCTTTTGAGGAAAAATGTGGGATAAGAAGCCAACATGCCTACTCTTCTGTGCTTTGCCTGTTTTGGAAGATGGCTGGATAACTCGTTTAGACTTCTGGTAACATGATTGGTTTGCTTTGTACTATTTAGTGAAGTATGAATTGGCTTCCTTGAAATATTTGCCTTATGACCAAGTTTTTACTTAGTCTTTCATGTGGTTCTGAATTTAACAGTAGGTACCTTTTAAGAAGACCTTTGGGAAAACTCATTTTGGAGCTCTTGTAGTGAACATTAAAGATGGTATCTTTTGAAAAGGAGACTTTAGTTTTCTTAAATCACTTTCATTTTCAAGACATGTTACCTCCTCATGACTATTGAGAAAAAAGTACTCTTTAGAATTCAGAGTTCTGGAGACAGTTTCTTATTCCTTGTTGGGCCTAAGTTATGTCATTCCTAGTAGTTAAAGGAATAATATTCAAAAAAAGATAAAATCACGACTATGTTACAGATGTCAAATGTACCCATGTCAAAGAATGTATTAAATGAAGGAACCAGGCATATGTTACTTCAGGTTCAAAGGAGAAGTGAAAGATTCACAAATTTATGTGGAATAAAGGACTGTTGAAAAGAATGAATATAAACTGACTTTTTCAGGAGGAGGAGAAGGGCTGTTTTCTCCTTCAGTATAGAATTTTTATGCATATCTTTAAATAGTTTATAGAACTATAAAATAGTTTAGTCAAAGACAGAGGTACTTGTCCCTGTAGGATGAGATGCTTCCCAGTAGCTCCTAAAAGGAGGTTCAGTAATCCCTTTTGCTTATTTCCGGGTCAGAAGTTTACCTTTACACAGTTTGTGTGAGATTTTGGTCCAGTTCTTTAGAATGGTAAATTATGTGACCTAGTTTTCTTTTTAGAAGAGTGTTCCGAGATCACCGGGGAGAAGGGCTGGTGGTAGATCCAGGCCACTGGAGGTGAGCTCCAGTTGCATGTGACCAGTTACTTTGCACTGCCTCCACTCCTGATGGGCACTTATGTTATGAGCACTCTTTTCATAAAGATGTGAAACGGAAGCAAGATTCTGTCTAAGATTATCTGGAGGGCAAAGTCTAGAGCCTGGTATTAGATGGGTAGTCCAGTTTTCTTCTGGTGTTGCCAAGCTGAGCTGTTTAAAAGGATGCTTTGAAAAATGCCTCCTGAGTCAGAAAGCTGTCAAACTGATTAGTGAAGGAATTTTTGAGACAGTCTGTTCAAGGACTACGCAGTCCTACGACACATATTCACCTGAGTGTTCCAAAAATATTGGAGTTCTAGAAGTGTGGTGGTGGAATGCTTCTGGTGGTATATGTATATATATGTATGCACATATATATATAAACAAGTGTATGTATTCATATGCTATAGAAGCCAGAGGTTGACTTTTGGGGGTCTATAAAGTTCAGTAACTGTGTTCATTTTTCTAAGGTTCTGTTGTGTCTATCATATTTCTCATATTCTCAGAGTTTTATGATTGTGCAAAAGTTTAAGGACCACTGACAGAAATTGTGTCCTCAGAAATTATTCTGAATCTATGTGTTTTTATGTGCATGACTTGAAAAAATGTAGATTAAGATTCTTCCTAATTGTAGAGTCAGTTGTGGTAGCCATAGCTGGATGGAATAGTGTTGCAGAGGTGGGAGGCTGTGTGCATGCCCCTCAGCAAGCCTGAGTGCATTGTGGGTACACTGAAATGGAGCCACAGAAAAAGAAAGAGCTCCATGCTGCCATTAAGTCCAGCAGCCTTCTTGGGAGAGGCTGACCAGAAAGCCTTCTTACATTGTGTTTGGTGCTCAGGAACCTGTGGGTCACTACTCAGACTTGCAGTCTGTGGTCTGTTGACTTTGGCTGTGGTTCTAATGCCCAGAAGTAGTTGGGAAGGCAGGACTCCTAAGCCCCAAGCAAAACAAATTACTGCTGCTAGTACGCATTATAATTTTTAAGCCCAAATATGTCTTTCTGCCTTTAAAACCAAGATTTAGAGCATGTCAAGTGGGTGCCATGTCTCTAATATTCTGTACTTTGTTCCAACATTGGGTAGATTGGGTGACTTTAAATTCAAATACTCCCACATTCACTTTATTTAGGAAATAACTATAATAAAGCAAATTGTTTCCTTTTTTTTCTTCTACAGTGCAGCCAAGTGAGAGCAAATCAGTTCACAGTTTGTTGCTGTTTTCCTCCTTGCTGGAGCAGAGATGATGCAGCTTTCCCTTGCTGCAGCCCTCTGCTTGGGTGTGGCTCCCTCTCCTTAATTTGTCATCTGAAAGCAATTTTGTTCAATTAAAGATTAGAATTAAATTTCAGTTATAGGGCTTCTGTGCAAAGGAAATGATGCATTAATGAACACACAGATGTCATCTTGCAGCCCTGCTGTTTGCAGAACAGTTTCTTCAGGATTCAAATAATAAAAGGGGCCACAGCAGCAGGAGCACTGTTTACTCTCTGGCATACTAAGTGGAGACTCTCAATTTATTTGCAAACCATTTATCATTCTCCATACTGAGAGGGAAACCGTACTTTATCTAAAATATTTGAAATAATGAGTGCTAAAATCAGGTAGCAGAAGCATTAATGAAAGGTGTCATGGAGTAAATTGCATAATCCTTTTGGGTTGGCACTGAAGCCATGATTTGTCATGATGGTAATGTGCTTCCCAAACAGATAGTAGTTTAGTATAAAAAGAGAATATTCCTGGAAAGAGACAAGGCAACTAGTGAATTAAAAGTGTAGTGGGAGAGGGAAAAATGTGTAAGATCATATTTCATTTATTGGAAGACCCATCTGCTCTTCTGTACACACATTATGTAAGTTTTACTCTCTGTATGACAAATATCCCGCCGGGTAGATAGGAAGTTCATATATCTGCCTTCGACTGCTTTTTTACTCACAGTTGAATGTGAATGAACAGAAAGATTTATGTCTCGTATGTGGAACATTACAGGATGCTAGGCTTCTTTATTCTTTTTAAAGGGGACTTTATATTTAGATTGTGGTATTTTCTGCACTGCTTCAGTTGATGATTGTGACTTCTAGGGAAGAGAAAGCAGCAAGTGGGGAGTGAGAATTTGGGGAGATGGAAAAGGGTTTCTGTAAGATACCACTGGTTAGGATGGTCTTTGAGCCTGGGCCATGTACATGCTCTTTGGCACTCACAGTTAATGTGCATATTTTCAGCTGGTGCCCAGACTTGAGTCCAGTGTGTCCTGAGTCAATGTGAGGTTGGGTTTAGTATCAGGTGACATCCACCCGTCATTGATGTCAATAGGGATGAAGTCTTACTTGAGACCTTCTAATCTCCTCGTTCAAGGGCCCTTTCTCATTTCTCTTCCCCTATTACAAAAAGTCTCTGAAATGTTTGACAGGGGTTAATGGTTCTCTCCTTGAAATGTTTTCTTTGCTGTGGCTTCTGTGACATCACATTTTTCTTTTTCTTTATCCATGTCTTGTGCTAAGGCCATTTTTCTTCTCGTCTCATTTCCTTTTCTAATCCCTAACTGTGTACACTGCCCAGAGTTCAATTTTGCTGACTCTTCTTATTTCCAGACCTCATCAGTGCAGGAAATTTATTATCAAAATGCCATAATGCCCCAATTTTTACTTCTAGTCACAATTTTTCTTCCCAACTGCATATATATCTGATATTTTATTAGAATCTCAGTGTGTCTAAGAAAAAATATATCTTCTTTTAAACTTTTTATTCATCTTTGCTTTTCAATAATGGCCCCTACATTTTTGGTGTCTTTTCAGCTAAAAATTTTATTGGTATTTGTAGTCATCTCCCTTTCTTAGCCTCTTATGAGTTCTGTTTCTTGTTTGTGAGATTCCTTTCCTTTTTCCTTTTTTTTTTTTTTTTTTTGGCTACCTGCTTTGTTCAGATTCTATTATATGTCATCTGCACAGTTTCAGTAGCCTCTAATTGGTCTTGTGTTTGGTATCTGTTTCCTCCAAACCTTCCTGTAGTCCTCTGTTTGTCTACTTATTTCAATATACTATTCAAAAGCCTTCCATGGCTCCCTATTGCCTGACAATGAAGTCCAAGCTTTTGGGCTTGGTGATTAAGCAGCCTTTTCTCTGCCTCAACAACCCATCCCTACCTTTTACTAACTTTCCCTTACAGGTACTTATCTATATTCTTTTTTTTTTTTAAAGATTTTATTTATTTATCTTTAGATGGAAAGGGAAGGAGAGAGGGAGAGAAATATCAATGTATGGTTGCTTCCTGTGCATTCCCTACTGGGAACTGGCCTGCAACCCAGGCATGTGCCCTGACTGGGAATCGAACTGTGATCTCTTGGTTCACAGGCCCGTGCTCAATCCACTAAGCTACACCAGCCAGGGCTACTTATCTATATTCTTAATTCTCTCCTATCTGCCTTTCAAAATACTGCCTTTGCTAAAGCTTAACTCAGATGCCTCTCCCAGGAAACCTTCCCTGATTACCCACTGGAGTGTACTCTCCCTGCTTCAAGAGCAAATGGCCATTACACTTCTATTTGGCCATGTGCCACATACTAGGTATTTATTTAAGGATCTTATCTCCCTGCTGCATTATAATAGCTGTGATAGCAGGGACTATCTTATTCTTTTGTATTTTCAGTAGGGCTTGGTCTGATAACTTTGAATTCAATGTGTTATTAGAAGTACTTGAAGAAAGAATAAATTGTAAAGCAAGCCCTTTCACACAACAAGTGCTAGAACATCTTTAGTTTGAGAAAACTAGGTGGGATTGAGGTTCTGGTACCTCCTTTTTAGACTTTTTCAGTCTTCCTATCATAATATATGTCATCAACTTAGGGTAAGAGAAGACTTGTTAGGTACCAACATAGGGTCTGGGTTGGTGTCAGCTGTGAGAACTGCGATAGGAGGGTTTATTTCTGTCTGCCCAGGGGTCTCCTAGCGTTGCCTAAGATAGTGATTTGCTCAGTAGTGTCTAATGAGCACTTAGATCCTGGGTTAGCAGACTGGGGGTCAGGACCACAGCCTTTCTTCCAGGCTCTTGATGTTTCACATGGCAGAGTGACTGTCAGTCTGATAAAGCGTACTCAGTGGTGCTTCAGCAGATATGATCCAGAAAAAGAAGTCCAGGAGATGTAGGGATCTTCTGCCAGGTTTAGATTTCAGCATGTTCTCCTGGTCTGTCTTTAAAAGACAATAAAGAAGCAGTGGGAGCTGTGTTGACAGCCAGCATCTTTTCATCTGCTTTGTTGTGGGCCACCTTAGGTGGTTTGAAGGTTAGGACACATTTCTCTACTATTAAAGGAGAATTCTGACTCCTTGAGCTGATTATTGAACTGGTGTCAGGGAGGCAGGCAGGCCTAAGAATTTGGTGTGAGGGTGTAATCTGGGGCCATTGCTCCTGGAGTGCCTGTCACGATTAATGAGAAGGTCGAATTTTGAATGGGCTTTTTTGCTCATCTACTGAAATTGAGCCTGAGCAGTCTACATGTAGATGCTTTAATAAGTAGACCATATTCGAATACCATTTAATATGAGGAGTTCCAGCGACTAATAGGAGAGAACTGTTTTATTTTAAAAAGGACTGCCTACGTTCTTACACTGCAGAACTATCTATTTTGTTACTTTGTGTATGTGGTTGTAAATATTTTTCCCTTTTCGGTTTCTCCAGGTCAGTGATGTTCTGCTCTGAATTTTGGTATACCATTTCCTCTTTGGCCTCTTGCCCTTGAGTAAACTCCCTTCCAGTTCACTGACCTGGGACTGTGGTTCTGAAACCAGATAAACATTTTCTTACCTTTGTTCATCTCACTTAAGACTGCTTGGCAGAAAACGTTTTTTTTTTGTTGTGGTTGTTGTTCTAAGCTAATTTCTTTAAATCTATCTGTTTTTCTTGTTTTACCCTCTTCCCCTACCCAACATATTTTTTTTCCCCAATGAAACCAACAGGAATGATACGAAATAGGCAGCACTGCCAGCATTAGCAAATAAAAATACAACATATCAGTTAAATTTGAATTTATATAAACAGAGAATTGCATTTTAGTAAAAGTATGTCTCATGCAATATTTGGAAATACTTATACTAGAAATCTGTATCTGATATTCAAATTTAGTTGGGCATCCTGTATTTAATTTAGCAACCCTACATAGGCACATATTTGAAATAAAATGTCATACTTAACTAAAATGTTATAAAGAAGTACATCTAAATTTACCATATGTTAAATACCCCCAAAGTTTCCCTTGTTGTATGGACAAATTGTACAACAATTTATTTGTTAAGTTCATAAGTTAGGTAGATGTGTATTATGCTACTTAACTATAATCTCTACTGGCTATTGGAATCATTCATTTACCCTAGGATTCAGCTGTATCATTTCACTACCCAAGAAGATGCTACTCATTCTGGGATGAGAATATTTGACCCAAGCAATAGCCATACCACATATATCTACTTGTTGCACATGATAGATCATAAAGCATGTGTCAAAGATGAATGTTAAAGTTCTCCAGCAGATTTTTTCTTCCTTTAAATTGTAACCATGTGGAATCTAATGAACAAAATAAACTAAAACAAAATAGAAACAGGCTCATAGATAGAGAACAGACTGACAGGTGTTAGAGGGGAGGGATTGGGGGCTGGGTGAAAAAGGTGAAGGGATTAAGCAAGGAAAACAGCTCTTACACATAGACAACAGTATGGTGATTACAAGAGGGAAGAGGGGGTGGGGGAGGTAGAAGAGGATAAAGGGAAGGTAAATGATGATGGAAGCTTGGGGTGGTGAACAAATAACACAATATGCCGATGATGCATTAATAGAATTGTACACCTGAAATATGTATAATTTTATTAACCAATACCACCTCAATAAATTCAATAAAATGTAAACATTTCTCATACTCATTTAGTAACTATTTCTTCCTTCATGAAAATCCATAACACAGTCTTAATTGACTGAGACTAGGTTTGTTCCCTCTACCACCCAGCTGATATGCAGGAATACAAGTTAATTTTGAAGCTAAGTCCTTAAATCACGTTAAGACCACTCCAAAACTTAATAATGCTGCCACATTTGTTCCTCACTTGGCTTTTTTTCACATTCTGATTTGATTCTCATGGTAACCTATGAGGGAGCAGGGATAGTTTGTCTCCCTATTTTATAAATGAGAAATTTGAATTTCTGGTAGGTGAAATGCTTGTATAAGATAAAGCAGGACTTAAATCTTGATCTTAGCCTTCTGGGCCATTGCTCTTTCTACTACCTGTATTGACTTTTAAATACAAGTGATATGGGGATTAGGCAGTTTAGGAGTAATTGCACCAGTGTTCCCCTCTGCTAGCTTGGAAAATGAAGAGCTGTCCTCATACCCGTGCATCGTGCTGGAAGAAGTATTTGCCTTTGGTTCAGTGCATGCCTATACTACACCTCAGCTCCTCTTGTGAGTGACAGTCAGTGCCCCTGCACAACTACGTCTGGATGAAGCTGATCAACCACTGTTGACATGTGAGTTTGAAGCAGTATGCTGTTAATGCTTGGGCAGTTGTTGTTGGAAAATGTGTTTTGACCTCTGAATTATGCAAACAAAAGAATCTGTAATGTGATTTTGGGTGTATTAAATAATGTGGATGTCAAAAGGTCTGTTGAGTCTTATTCAGGAACCTTTCCACCTTAATATTTTATTTTTAGTCTCCTTCCCACCTATAAGCAATTTTAATTGCTGTGTCATTCTTGGATATGTATTACTTCTGACTTTAAACATTGTTTTATTTTGTAAAATTTCCCATTTTTATGTATTTTCCTCCAAAATGAGTGTATGAATTCTTTGAGGTCAGAGTTCTTAGAACATCATTGCCTCCTTTTTCTTATAAGCCAGATTCTGGTTAGAAGAGAAAATACAGCCTCCAGGACTGTCTGTGGCTCCTCTCATTCTATCACAGGTGTAATATGCTTACCTTGTACTCTGAGTCTTACTGAACTCTCACATAATCGGAATTCTATGTTCTTGGGCCCTCGTGAATGCTGTGGGCAAGTGGGGCAGCACAGAGTGGCAGACATGCCTATTACATAAATTTACTCTATTCATACATATCCTTCATTCTCTCATCAGACATCATGTAGAAAGTACAAACTGAATGATAAAATTATGGAGCATTAAACCAAGTGCCAAGCCCTTCTGAGTACAGGGCTTTGGGTGATTGCGCAGGTTGCACTGAGGAAGCTGACCCAGAATTTAATAGGTAGGAAAGCCTGGCAGAGACATATACCAGTGTTCGTGGTTCTCTTCTTTTTTTCACATTGAGGAAATGGATAATTTCTTATTTTCTTTCTTTGTTTGAAGCTCAGGCTTCAAAGGTAGAAAAGATTAGAACATCAATCTATTGTGCCTTTTGCCCCTTTATCTATAAATTGCTTAAATGTTTTCTTCTGTCTCCTTCATTCCTTGTCATGTTGGGTATGTCCTTAATAAATCAGTGTCAAGTATTGTGTAATGTGAACCTGAATTCTTTTCTAAGCACTGAAATTAAAACAGAGTGCTTCTGTGTTTGGTTTCTAATGCATTTGAAGTACTGGAGTATCTAAAGCATTGTTTTAAGATAAGGCTTTAAAAATTTTAGCCCCTCCCACCTCAATTAAAAACTCATTTTCCTTTTCTTACCTATTATTTCCAGTGAAAATTCTGGGCTTCTAGTGGTTCTCTCTCTCTCTCTTTTTTTAATTAAATGGTGGAATATTAACATCCATGATGTATTGCAGCATCCAAATTGTCTGGTAGGAAGTAGAAGTAGAAGATACAGTCAGGAGCATTACTATTAAATTAGCAGAAGCCTCTTTGCTGTCTCAGTGAGAACCATGAAGTTGACTTACACATTCAGAATGGCACTTGTTATAATCTATATTCTAAAAAGACCCCTGTTTTACTAATCTGGAGACTATTGCCTGCACATACTTCGAAGACAAATAATAAAGGTTCCAGGATTTTAAGTCCAGAGAAGTAGCTTAACAGAGTGTAGTGGTTTAAGAGATTTGTCAGGCTCTGGAATTAGGCTGACTTCCGGTTGTCTGCAGCATAGAAACTGGAGAATTTTAGACACATCACCTTGTGGTTCTCAACTCTGATGATACATTTCAGGAACTTTTAAAAAAATGTTCTAGCCCTGATCAGCATAGCTCAGTTGAGTGAGAGTTGCCTGCAAAGTGGAATGTCACTAGTTCTATTTCTGGTCAGGGCACGTGTCTGGGTTGAGGGCCTGGTCACTGGCTGGTGCTTGTGCAAGAGAGGCACCGATCAGTGTTTCTCTCATGTATGGATGCTTCCCTTTCTTTCTCCCTATCTTTCTCTCTTTCTAAAAATAGATAAATAAAATTTTAGAAAAAATGCCCCAGCATTTGGGTTTTAGTTGCTTTTGGGTGGAGTTCAGGCATTGTTTTTTTAAAGCTTCCTAGGAAATTCAATAAGCAACCAGGGTTGAGAACCCTGGCATCTCCAAATCTCAATTTTCTCATTCATATGGTAGGAGAAGCAGAGTTCCTAGGATAGGATAGTGAGGACTAGGTAAATGAGCACAGCACCTGGCCACTGCTAAGGACATAGTAAATGTGAACAGCCATTATCATTACCACCCTTACTGATTCTTTGCTGAGGTTGGAAGCTAAATTGCCGTATATTTTTTCAGTTTAAACCATCTGTTGATTTGTTAGAAATACTAAGGGGAATAGAGATGGTGCTTATCCTAAGGGAATGATTTGATCTAATTAGAATACTGTACCATGAATAACTTTTTTCACCCTGTCTCTCAGGGAGAATGTGTGAGAGAGTGGCTAGAATCACCTACTTTATGTACTAGGATTGTCTCTATAGTAGAGGAAAATGTTATTTATTCATCTAATGTTTATTGACATTTAAAACCTGTCAGTCCCTCTGCTACTTGCTGGAAATGTGATAGCAAACAAGGCTCTGACCCTGGCCTGGAAAGGTCTGTAGGCTGGTAGAGGGTTGGAGAAGTACATGGAAATTATAATCTGAAAGGAATGAGTGTTTTTGTTAAGGAAAATGGAGACCTTAAAGCTAAGTGGGAGATAGCCAAGATGAGGGAGTTTAATGGACCAAGGAGGAATAATATTAGTGGCAGAGGATATTACAGTTTTAAAGAGACTTAAGAGACACTTGGCATAATTGGGGAACATATAGTATGTTAGTATGTGTGGAGTGTAAGTGTGTAGTGGGGGAGGAGGTGCAGAAAATGATGACAGGAAATGAATGAGGTTAGAGTCATAAGCAGCAGGGTTTATATCATGGAAGGCCTTGTGGACCCAGGCCAAGGAGATTGGAATTGATTCATAGATAGCCATTGAAGATTTCAAATAAGGGAGTGACATGCTTAGACTTTTACCTAGCAACTGAGTGAAAACCTGGAAACATGGACACCAATTAGTATATTGATAATAGAAGTCCAGACGAAAAGGTCTAGTTTAAGGTAGTGACAGGTGGGGTAACAGAGAGGTGGCAGAGATTAAGAAAGTTGAATCAATAGGAGTCACCCCCAAGCATTTCATCTATTTGATGGAGGGTATACAGGATGGAGGTGTACTGCATGTTCACTCTCATGCAGTGATGACCTGTCCCCTAAAACCCTTCATTGGCTCTCTGTTGACTATTATCTTCTCCAAACCATTTAAAACTTTAAAAAAATCTTCTACTAGACTCTTCCTTGAATCCATGCTTTTGCATGTTTATTTCCCCAGCATTTCCTGCTTCTATTCTCCCTTCCCCAAGTCCTTCCTGGATGAGCGTTTTGCTCTCCTTACTCTAAACTAGTGCACTTGAATATCTGGCATTTGGAAGTCTATCAAATAAATATATGCTTTTGAAAGTCTAGGTCAACCTTTCTCAAACCGCTGGAAAGAATCTTCATACTCATCTAAGGTATCTCTGTGTAGAAGGGATTAACTTCTTTCCTCTTCATCTAAATGGTGCTGATTTGGTACTTTATGTAACAGAATAGTCACTTCAGTCATTTTTGGTTCTGTGGTTTGGAATAGAAATAATTTCTTGCTCCTGTGACAGCTATATTGGAAACTTAGTGCTAAGGTCTATGACATGAATATGATTTTTTTTGCTAAATCAGCTATCATTGCCCTCATCAAATTGTCAACATGAGACCCAAGGGACTAAGAAGATTTATTATGCCCACTCCTGGTTTAATTTTTGTGTAGAGCTTGGGATATAAAAATGGTTCACAGTTCTGCGTGTGACACAGATAACTTGAAAAATGCCCCATCATTTATGTGTGGAAAATATTTAGAGACTTGAGGATTATTTTATTAAATATTGAGTTTTAGACTTATTAAATATTGAATTTTAAATTTTAAAAGTTTTTTACGGTGTTTATGCAACAGATTTCTATTGAATGCCTACCAAGGGATGGTGTTATGGGAGATTAGATATGATGTGGCAGTCTTCTGCAAGAGATTCATTGTCTAGAAGTAGCAGTGATATTAACTGCAAAAGCCACCTGATTGATCAGGAATTGCATGAAACCTTTACTACAGGGATTGACATAACAGTTTAGTATCTTTCCCAGTAAGCATGTATCTAGTATCTATAAAGGTGATGCAGCCTTGAGCTTCCCTAATGAAATGATAGGTCACACAGTAGATGTTGTAGTGATGGGAGGAAGTTGGATTTATGTATTTTATCTCCTGAGAAAAACATGTGTTGGTGAGTGTTATCACCTGTTCCCTTGATTGCATACAGTTTCATACAGTATCCTATTCAAATAAGCAAATCCCTAATGTGGTTTGTTAAAAGAAGTAATTGGGCCAGTCACATAATACTTGGTGTGTTTGATGGCTGCCCACTAATTAGCTGGAGGTCTTGTACCTCTCTAAAGTTGTCATTACATTTTTAAAACCAAAAGATGATACACTGACACTTGTTATAAATGTGGTTATTTCTTGCAGTCTAATGGTTTATTTATTTTCCCACTGCTGGGATTTGGTTTCACAGAGCACCTTTTCTAAATCTTCCCTGGGTGCCCTGTGATTTGTAACATCTCGTTACTGTATCAATAAATCACTTAGTGATGTTTTGAGTGGTAAGAGCTTTGAATGTTCAAAGGAGCATAGGAAAAGGTTTTTACTACTAAGGTGTTTGCTTCCTTGTGCATAGTCTAAACCAGAAGTCTTCAAATTTTTTTGATTGTATATCCACCCCTGTTGGCAAAAACACTTAGAATAAATAAGCACACTCTTGTTATATATGAGATCTGTCCAGAAGGTATCCAGCCATGTAATATAAAAAATAGAGACATTTATTGAAGAAGATACAAGATACAAGAAACATTGAACACAGGACAATGATGCCTCAGGCCCGTTCAAAGTAGACACCTTGGGACCTCACACAGTTCTCCCAATCGCCATCAACTGCCCTGTCATATTTTCCTGAATCTCATAGCTGGTCTGAAATCTCTTCCCTCTCAAAGAGGATTTTAGTTTTGGAAAAGCCAGAAGATGCAGGGCACCAAATCTGGGCTGTAGGGGGGCTGAGTCACTTGGGTGATTTGATGTTTTGCCAACAAACTCTGCAGGAGACATGATGCACGACTGGGCGTGTTGTTTTAATGAAGCTTCCAATCACCAGTTGCCCATAGTTTCAGCCTTCTGAATCTTCTGAATAGTTTCCTTGGAGGAATGTTTAAGCTTAACACAAAATTTGATTTAGGTTCATTGCTCTACTCACTCAATCACTTTGAATGCGATGGCCACACAGTACACATACTCACTCAACAGCGTCTACCACATCCCCCACTGACCATTACAGTGAAGTCATCATTGTTCATGCACGCGCATTCCAGTCCACTCTCCTTGGCTGCCAGGTTATGTTGATGTCATGTAAACCATTCTTGTTATATTAACATTTCTGGACTTTTATGCATTTAATGGTCATTTTAGTTCTATGTATTTACTACATAAAACATACAAAATTAGAAACTATTAAAGGTTGACACAAAAAGTACATATAAATAAACACTTTAATGTAATTTTACCTTCTCCCAGTGAGGCCTCTTTCAGACATTGGTGTAGACAGAAAGTGCTAAGCATACTTGGGAGAGAGAAATCATTCTTAAGAAACATTGACAGATAGGAAATTGTGTGTGAGACATAACCAGTAAGTAATGTCAGGGCACATGTGAAGATAGAGTTGATCCTATCAGTTTGGTGCAAGCAGTAGGAAGCCATGGGCTTCTGACAGGAGTCATGAGACTTGCCAAAGGTGATGGGACAGCATTGTGAACTGCATTAGAGAATAGGTGTTCGTGTGTGTGTGTGTGTGTGTGTGTGTGGAGAGACTGTGAGGAGACAGGTTATCCTATTCCAACAGAGAAACTGAGGTGAGAAAGGCAAACAGCCAGGTGATGACAGGTAGGGAGAGGAACCAGCGGATGTCTGGGGACTTCCGTGTGACTAGCAACGTTTACTAGAGGAAGTGGAGAACAGTAGTTTGTAGTAGGGAAACCCAGGATGGGCAAGGCATGGGCAGGGGGCTGGCCACATTCCAAAGCCTTATTCTGCGCAATTCCACTTGAGCTTTTCAAGGAAATGGTTTATCTCCGCCCTCCCTTCCCCTCCCTCTTGTTTCAGACTCAAGAACAGGAACCAGTGTTCTCATATCAAGGTCAAAGCTAATTTTTCAGGAGCTGGGAAATACTTTTCCTGTTCTGTTATGTTCAGACCTTCTTCCCTTGCACTCTCCTGTTGGGGAAGATAGAAGTATAGCTACTACCTAACCAGCCCTGTGAGAGTTACGGATCTTGAGGCTTCCACAGATCAATCTGGAATCTGAAGTAAAGAGGCAGCCACATGGCTGTCTCTGAGAGGCAGAATTTCTTCCTTTGGACAGGATAGAGCTTTAATTGAATCCAAATCACATCTCATCCTATGAATGCTGGAGAGTAGTACCTTTTTAACTAGGAAGGGTATTAATTATTTATAAGCCACGATACTAATTTACCCTGATTGTGTGTATTAGAGCTGGCTGTTCATCCTTATGTGGCCACTGATGTAATGCTGTCCTGTCTCTGTACTCAACCAAGAGTTCTGAATATTTTCTAGCCTTGTGTTTTCCTGAAGCTATTTAACTTTTTAATGTGTACTAAAACATTTACTCACAGATATCCTATGGCATTGCCACCAAAAGCAGAAAAAAAGTGGGATTCCCATTGCTGAGGGATTCTTTTTTGCTCTTTTAACTCAGGACCCTCTGGCATATACCTTCTGGGAGTGCTGTTCACTGAATATTGTGCTTTGGGAAATAGAGTGGGACTTGTGCTGTTGCACTTTGATGCTGCTGCTTTATCTGTTACTAGCTACCATTGTGTTTCAGGGTAACTCTCTGGAGCTTCCATTTTGCCTCTAGAAAATATAGAACAGTTTTGGTGTCCCGTACAGTGTCCTCCTGCCCTTGCCCCCCTGCACCCACAGTATATTCATATTCTGCCCGTTTCCAGAGGAGTAATTGTAATGATGGCCCATGGGGACTAACCATTGCTTAGGTCCTAACACAGATATTATAAGCACTTTATATGCATTAACTTAGTTAACTCTCACAACACTCCTATGAGGTAAATACTGTTATTATCTCTATGTTACAGGCAAGGAAAACCTTAAATAAGTAACTTGCCTGGTGAGTTTAGTACAGGCTCTGGAGTGAAAAGCTGAACTGAATCGCCTGCCTTGCCACCTACCAATCATGACCCTCAGTCTCATCATCTGAAAATGGATTGTCAGAGTATCTGCTCACAGGACTGTGGTGATATGTCATAATAGCCTGTAGTAAACGTAATGAGCACCAGCCATGACCATCATCACTGTGACCATGATTGCTGTCACCACCACCACCCTCATCTTCATCATCATAATAATCTATCTGTAGAATTGTACAAGATGCTTCAAACCCCTGACTAAGGCAGTCTCAAAGGATAATTTGCTTTAGATGTAAAAAGAATTGTTGAGCCAAATATTTCCCTTTCTTTGAAAATATAATGTCAAGAAAAGAGGAAATATTAGAAATGGTGAGTCTTTTTTTAAAGCTGGAAGTCAGGATATTTTTTGAGAGAAAGGTAATGTTTCCCCTTGGGCTTTTCTTACCACCCCTCTTGTCCTTTAGGGCAGGGGTGTCAAACTCATTTTTACTGGGGGCCACATCAGCCTTGTGGTTGCCTTCAAAGGGCCGAATGTTATTTTAGGACTGTATAAATCTAACTACTCCTTAACTAGGAGCAAGGAGCTTAGTGCTGCTGCCGGGTAGAAACAAGGTGCCCGACTGGATAAAACAAGGTGGAGGGCTGGATTTGGCCCGCGGGCCATGTGTTTGCCACGTCTGCTCTAGGGGAAGAGGTGAAGGCAGATGGAGTGAAGGAGAGGGTGGTGATGATGGTGGTAAACGAAAAAGTAACCACCAAACATGTGTTAAATACCACTCCAGCATTTAATTAAGGCCTGCAGCCCTTTGTCAGCCAGAAACTCTTGGTGAGCGAGGCAGAGAGCCTTGTCACTATCTCTAGAATTATTTGTATAATTCAGCAGCTGTTTCCTTCAGATGCTTACCACACGGGGTTGGGTTATAAAGACATATGAGTAGAATTGCTGAGGTTCAGACACTTGTGTTCACTCTTCAGCTGAGAGCCACTTAGGCTGTTCTTGTACAAATGCATTAGATTATGGTTAAGCAGCTTATGGACATAAAAACACATTAGAACTTTACAGCACTCTATAAATTACAGTTTTTGCAGCATTCACAGCCACAATGGTAGGTAATTACATTCATTAATCTACTACTAAGAGCACATAAAATTGCCTCCCAAACGGTACTGTATATGTCAGTGCTCAGCTGGGAAGGAGAGCTTTTTTCCCTCCTCCTGCTTTTTCCCATCTCCCCCTGTTCTACTGAGCCTTATGCAGGAAGGTTTGGGATGGTACATTGAGAGATTCCCTAATAGAGTTCAAGAAACCCATTTCTTTCAAGATTAGGCTCTGGCAGGAAGCTTTGTAGGTAATCTTTTCATGTTGAACTGTATCTAGTAATGATTCCATGTGCATCTATCTATCTATCTATCTATCTATCTATCTATCTATCTATCTAATCTATCTATCAAATGGACAGATCTCATTTGGAAAAGCAGCAAGAGTAAAGCAGTTGAAAGAGGTTTATGATAGAATCAGGAGCAAATGATTTTTTAGGCTTTCTTATTGCCTGTCTCTAAGAATGGTGTATAGGGTGGTCTTTTAATGTGGATGTGTCATGAATACAGAGGGCTAAACTTGCCTGAAGTTTTCCATCTTTCCATTTCATGTGGTGATGAAAAATGCATTTTTTCTTTCTTTTTCAGATAACTTTTTCTTGTTTGTACTTCTTGTAAGTTACAGAAGACAGATTTAAGGGAAAATTATGGAAATTTACATGGTGTTATTATTCTAAAGAGCAAATTGTATTTTCTTTGCATTATTTCACAGGTTAAACAGACCAAGTGATGTGCTTATTGAGAATTGTGGAAATATTGAGTCCCAAACCACACAGTTTAAATCTTAGTGCTCAGAGCGCATCCCAGGCTTCTGCATTCAGTTTGAAAGTGTTGTAATGGCATGAACTCTATAGCCATGCAGATCTGCATTGAGTCCTGGTGCTATGCCTGAGTCTTCAAGCTATGTGACCTTGGTCCAGTTAATTCATAGTAATAAAATAACGAGCCCTAATATATTCCACATATTGTATTAGCTTATTTAATCCTAATTGTTACTTTGTAAGTTAGGTGCCATAATTAACCTCCATGTTATAGAAATGAGAATACTGAGGCCTCACAGGGTGCTGTGCTAATTAAAGTAGGTGTTATATATATATACAGTACATCACATGGTACACTGAAAGACATTTAGTAAACACAGTCATGAAGATATATGGAGAATAGATCTCATCATTAATCCTCCGGTGCCAAATATTACCTTTTATAATGATGAATGGTTTCTCTTTATAATGACTAAAACCGTAATTATATTAGTCATGAAGAGAAATTCCTCACATACCATTTATTTATTGTTTACTTTGTGCTAGGAAATATCCTGGGCACTTTCCATAGTTGTCATTAAACCTCATAACTCTACCCCTGTATTCCAGGAGTAAAAATGGAAGTTTAAATAGGCTGGGAGATTTGCTTAAGGTTACAGAGCCACAAAGTGGCAACACCAGTCCTTAAACCCAGACCTAACTGCCACCAGAGCACCTGCTTGTGTCAGGGCTAGATTGAGCCAAGACAGATGAGGAAATAGGAAATGAAAGGGCTATGCAGCAGTGAAGTGCTGTCATTTTCTTGGAATGAAGTTTCTATTGTGGGCTGTAATCTAGGAAACTGATAGGATCTCTATCAATAAAGGAGTGTGAACACAAGAAGCTTTAGCTCAGTGTACTTTGAAGCAGCCTCAGCTTTTTGGGTGGGGTGCAGATTCCCGTTCTTCAGCAGGCTGGATGGCATTTTTGTTCCCTGAGGAATTGAGAAATATTTGGGGCTAACTATAGCTCTAAACAGTTTTATAAGGTTAGGTAACTGCTGAGAAAAAAAGTGGTTTCTCTGGTGTAAATCAGTATGCTGATGAGAGAATGATAGAATTTCAGGGTGGTATCATCCTCAACATCTTGTTTCCAACCCAGCTCTTGTCCCTCTTGAAAGAACAGCTGCCTTACTATTGAAATCACTGGAGCCTGCTGGCCATCACTACAGGGCTGATGCCATTTGTGGGATGAAATGTACTAACAGCAATATGATAGCAAATGGACAAGGGAAAAAAGAAAGCCTCCCTCACACATGCTGTCTGTCATCCAAGGTATAGTTTAAACCACAGACTCAATTTTTGCCCCATAACATTTCTCTACCAATCCATCTGCTTGTGCACATACCCTTCCCACCTCACACAGCAGGCCTGGCCTTTTATCATTTCAGGTCCTGCAGAGTTTTCTCTCTCGCTGTGGTATTGATGTCAGTTCCAACAGCTGTCATGTATATCGACTCCTCTACTGATTTTGAGTGTATATGTTGTTGCCAGTTTGTTTAGCCAGTGGTTAGCTTTCTTAGGCTGTGATGATGAGTTCACCTTCATGAATATAATTTGCTGAGCTTGTGGTGGCATCAATAAATCCTACCAGGATGAGAGGAAAATCAAGTGACATTTTCCAGCTCCTTTCCTCATAAGACCAAAGGCCAGTGTCACACCTCATGCTTCTGTGTAAGAGGAGAGAACGAAATTGTTTAAAGTATGTAATTGGCAGACTAGTTTCTGAGATACTTGTGCACCTGTAAGGGTGTAGAGAGACCTGTGTTAGGGATGGGCAGAATGGAGTATGTATTTAGAAACGCAAAACACTGAGTTAAGTGAACAGCTCTGATAGGTAAATTGAGGTGCTGCTTCTTAAAAATGAGAGAACATTTTCAGAAGGGACTCTCATTTCTGTCAGCAAATCTCTACAGCTTATGGTTTTATATGGCAGTTATTTTCTGAAATCAGACATCCCTATTACCTATTAGGTAAATACAGAAAGCATAGATTATGAGTTAAAAGTATTGACAGCATTTCAAATGTTATCAGGGAACATTTAATTCAGTTTAATTTTGTGATAAATCTTGTGTTTAATCCTTAGGTTACTCCGTAATCATGTCTCTATTGATCTTTTCTGAACGACTGCCTGCAGTTTAATAAACTTTGTCATTAACGCAGAGTTTCTAAAGGGAGAGATTGATTTCATTGTCAAATCTAATAGACCAAATAAGTACCTAAACATCACTACAACTATCTATAGGCAGCTTTGGTATACAGACAAGCCTGTGGCTTGTTCAAGAAACTGGGTAAAACTCTGGAAATCTTTGCATGCCATAATTACCTCAGAATTAGCGTCTGATTCCTTATGCAAAATTGACAGTGCCATTCATTTCTTAAAGCAATGTAGTAGCCAATGGAAAGGATAGCTTGAGGTGTTTATTTGGTTGGTTTCTCAGGTCATTGGGTACATGTGAAGCACTTTTCTATGTTTTGGGTAAACCTGCAGGATAGTTCATTTTATTTTCACTCATATGATGCTAAGGGAAAGAAAATCCTGGATAAAACCTGAAATAGAAAATGGGGGTGATGGGTGATGGGAAAGAAAGAAAGGAAGTATGCAGAGTCAAGGATAGAACTGGGTGAAAAAGTTCTAAGAGTTGGAAAACTTTCCTTGAAATCCATATGAGTTCCTCACTTAGTGATAGAGCATTTGCAATATGCACTGAACAGGAATCTCTACTTATTGTACCTGTGGGTATTTATAGCTGTTGTTATTCATCAATCTTTGTTGAGCCACATAAGCAGAACATGTGAAATTCAGTGTCTGCAGCATTTATATAGCTTAATTTTTTAATGTCAGAAAGGTGTCATTCTATGCCACTTTTTACCCCTTAAATAAAATGGTGAAAATTGTCAGTTTTAGAGAAAAGCCAAAGCTTTTATTTCTGTCTAGATTTTTATTTCTGATTTAAATCCTTCAGAAAGATTTCAGATATTTGACATAAGAGGCAGCATTGTCTTTCCCTAATTATGCTTTGGAGGGGAAATGGAGGTGAATAGAAGGTTTTTATAATGAGAATACTAAACTATAATTTAAAATTTTCTTCCAGGAAAAGGTCATAATCCCAGCACTTACAAATAAGGCTATAATGACCTGTTGTTAGGGAATGAGAACAGAATTAGAGCCATAGTATGTTGCTAACTGCTGATAGTCTGGCTTTGGGAAGTCACTTGTTTACAAGCCTCAGTTTCCTCATTTAGAAAATGAAAAGCATGGTGGCTGCAGTATAGGGTTATTAGGAAATCAAATGAGATGCTGATTTAAAAAGTATTGGAAAATCTCAATTCTAAGTGACTATACAAATATTAATGTTTATGAAAAATCATAAAGTAGTCTTTGCTTTATATTCAGAAATGATCTTACCTTTTAGCAAATCATGTCTATTTCTCTACTCAAAACCAAGTTGTAACAATGAACTTGAAAGATGCTTATATAGAAGAGAAATTTCACAGACATATTTAAAGGTCTGGAAAGTATGATTTGGAAGAAACATTTCTACTGAATTAATGAACTCTAAGCTACATTTGTTGAGTGTTCTGTATGTGCTAAATAGCTTGCCAGGACAATAATACTAGAGAGGTTGAAGGAACCAAAGAGATCAACCCATGGAGGACCCTCACTTATAGTGATTGAAATAGATTGGTCTCTGTCCTTGAGAAACCAATTAAAATTAATTTGAGAAAGGATGTAACAGTTATTCGTGTAGTGTGAGGAAGAGCCAGAGCTAGAGGGACTTATTAGTGGTCTTTCTTTTTGCTCCCCTTTGTAAGAGTCTGAAATTATATCAGGATCCACCTCCCCTCTTTCTTTGGAGGAAGATTAAGGGAAAGAATGAGAATCAGAATTGGTCTAGCATGGCAGAGAGGAATTGAGGACTCTTCCACAGCTTGGAATCTCAATTTTTATTTCCTGTGGTAAATTTAATTTCACTCTGTTAGAAAAGTAAAATGAATGGATATACTGTATCTTTTCTCAAGTAAATTTAAAGATTCACTTAGGGCTGATATCCATATTTTAGGGGAGTAGTAGTGGTTTTGTAAGGATGAGTGAGGGATTCTAGGTGCATACATCATTTTCTCTAGTTTTCCTCTGTAATCACAATGCAAGCCAAGAGAAGGCCGCCATTCCCAAATGAAAGCTAGAATACCTGTCTCTTCAGAATTTCCTCCAGGACAGGGAAGTAACTATTCAGTGCACACCACTTATAGTAAGTATAGCAGTATTGGTAAGCTAATTGTGGAATACTTGTAGAGACATTAGTCATTTAAAATGAAGATGTGGTAGTATATGGGTACCTGGGGAAGAGAAGAAGTAGGGAACATTTTAAGGGAAGCAAAGCAAAGTTTTTACCTTATTACTAATCTACATCACATATCTGGCTATGAGGAGGTTTTAATGGTCAATCAGGATCCTTGTCTAGAATATCTGGATAATAATGCCAACATTTTTTATTTTTCTATGAATAAGGAGGTATTGAGACCAAGTAAATGGTAGGTTGGCATTGATATCAAGTCACAATAATGACAGCAATGCCTGACATTTTCTCAGTCAGTCTCCTTTATTGTTTTATTTTCTCTTGGACTTAATAAAATGATTTATGATACTGCCTGAAGCATATGTTCTCCTCTTCTTTTGTATTTAGGGGAGTAGTAGTGGTTTTGTAAGGATGAGTGAGGGATAGATTGAAAGCTCTTCCAAGAAAGGAAGAGAGATGGAGCAATCAGATTCATAGCACGATGGAACAAAAACCTCTAGAGTGACATCAACATTCATTGCATTCTCATTTCTCTAATTCATTTGTTCAAAGCCAGCTTAGTGTGTGCCTTATACAGTGTTCTCTGCTAGGAATTCAAGGATGATGAAGATGAAATCATAGCCACCATCACTATGGAGCTAAACTGAGTATTACGGGAAGATTCAATTACTGATTATTTTGCTACAGTGTAATAAGTGCATTAACTAACTATTTTCCCATCTTTTGCATGGAATGCCTAGTCAAAAATAAATAATGGCTAATTAGAAGGGAATATTGGGATCACTCATCCTCTCAAATGTGTGTGTGACCTTAGCGAATTAGATTTGAATGGTTGAAAAAGTGATAGAAACATGGGTGCTCTGCTCCCCTCTCTTAAGGTAGCAAACCAGACTGCCTGACCTTTGAAAGGCCTGAGAATTGCTTGCTGCTCACTTTCTCTTCTGGCTTCCATTGTGTCCTCCTCTCTTGTGTGAGTTCCTTTCACTTTTTGACTCACCCTTTGTGTACGTTACTGCCCTTAAGCCCTTGCTGATGAGATTTTCTGCCTCAGTCATGCTTTGCTCAGCATTCAGAATGTTGCTGTTATGGAGTTAATTTTTTTTAAGGTTTCCTTTTCGTCATGCTGTATTTCTCAGATTATCTGGAGGGACTGTAATCCAATTTTAGGAATCCTTCAGGGCTAAGAGCCTAAACTGTTTTAAGCAATAGCATCTGGTTGCCAGGGACTCAACCACTTTGAGCGTGTTAAAGTCTAACAGCAGCCAGCTCTCAATTATCTATGGGAATGGAAGACTGCTGGGATGTTTTCAATTCACAGTGTGCAGAAATCTCACTTAAGCTGATAGTTGTGATCTCATCCCATAGCTGAATTGAGGAGAGCTTCTCAGCAGCTGGTTTTGTGTTTCTTTCGTTTTTTTGCTCCTCCCCTCTAACAGTGGCACCATACTTTTGACAGTTTTTATGTATAGAATTTGTTTCTACTTGACCTCAACTCGGTCTCTCTCTCTCTGTAACATTTTTTTCCTCTTCATTTGGGTTTCCTTATGTTATAAGTATGTTTGACTAAGCTGCCTCAATATTTTTTACATTGAGTAGAGTAAAAATTGTTTTGTTTCAAGGTTGTGATAAAACAGGAACCAGGACACTTGAAAGAAAGATAGGAAAATTTTACAAAAGGCTAGCATCCAAATAACTGAGAAATGACTGTTAGAAGTGAAGAAAATAAGGCAACAATGTAAACTCGTAGCTGAAAATGATGTGTAGACCGTGTGTACTGCTCCTCAATCTGACTGTGACATAAATGTTCACAGCTCAGTTTTCTCCAGTGGAAACTTCATGGCCACATGTGGGCTAAAGCCAGAGTGTGGTCATCCCTTTGTGCCAGAAATATGAAAAATGAGTTTCTTTTGATAGATGCTAAATGTAATCTTATTGGTAATGATAATGTGCTCATTGTGCATGATAACAAGGGTTCCCATTTTTAAAATAGCTCTGTTGATGCATAATTGACATATTAGAAAACTGCACAAATTAAAAGTGTAAAATTAGCTAAGTTTTCCCATGTGTGTACACCCATGATACCATTGCCACAATCAGGACAATGAGTATGTCCATCACACCCAAATTTTCTCTTGTCCTTCTATAATCTTGCTGGCTCTCTCAGGGTACCACTAACCTGCTTTTTGTTACTATTGGTTATTTTATATTTCCTAGAATCTTATATAAGTTGTATCATCCAGGCTGTATTCTTTTCTGTCTGATTTCTTTTACTCAGCATAATTGTTTTGAGATTGATTCATATTAGAATGTGTATCAGTTGGTTATTCTTTTTTGTTGAATATATTGCATTGAGTTACATGACAGTGTATCTGTTCATTTGTTGATGTACATTTGACTTTTTCCCAGTTTGAGGCTATAATAAATAAAGCTGACATAACCATTCACATGTAGATCTTTATGTGGACATGTTCTTATATTTGTTTGGGGAACTACATAGCAGGAGAATGGTTGGATCATATGGTAGGTACACTTAGAACTTTTTAAAACAATGGCCAAACTGTTTTTCAAAGTGGTGGTTCTGTTTTACATTCCTGCCAGTAGTGTATGAAATTTCCTCCACATCCTTGCCCACACTTGGTATGGTCATGCTTTTTCCACTTTAGCCATGCATGTAGTCATATCTCATTGTGGTTTTAATTTGAATTTCCCCAGTGACTACTGATGTTAAGCATCTTTTTATGTATGTATTTGCCATGCATATGACTCCTTTGGTTAAATATCTGTCCACTTAAAAAATGGGTTTGTCATCAGCAGGAAAATCTCAGACATTCCATGCAGCAATATCTTCACTGATATGTCCCCTTTATAAAGCAAGGGACATAAAGAAAAGAATAAACAAATGGGACTTCATCAAATTAAAAAGCTTCTGCATGGCTAAAGAAAACAGCATTAAAATGAAAAGAGAACCAACTATGTGGGAAAACATATTTGCCAGTGATACCTCAGACAAGGGTTTGATTGCCAAAATACATAAAGAACTCACACGACTCCACTCCAGGAAGACAAACAACCCAATTAAAAAGTGGGCAAAAGACTTAAACAGACACTTCTCCAAGGAGGACATATGGAGGGCCCAGAGGCATATGAAAAGATGCTCAGCATCACTAACCATCAGAGAGATGCAAATTAAAAGCACAATGAGATATACCACTTCACACCAGTGAGAATGGGCATCATAAACAAATCAACAGATAAGTTAGTATTGGAGAGGATGTGGAGAAAAGGGAACCCTAGTGCACTGTTGGTGGGAATGCAGACTGGTGCAGTCACTATGGAAAACAGTTTGGAATTTCCTAAAAAAGTTAAAAATGAAACTGCATTTTGACCCTGCAATTCCACTGCTGGGATTATACCTTAAGAACCCTGAAACACCAATCCAAAAGAACCTATGCACCCCAGTGTTCACAGCAGCACAATTTACAGTAGCCAAGTACTGGAAGCAACCTAAGTGCCCATCAGTAAATGAGTGGATCAAAAAACTGTGATACATTTACACAATGGGATACTATGCAGCAGAGAAAAAGGAGCTCCTACCATTTGTGACAGCATGGATGGAACTGGAGAGCATTATGCTAAAGTGAAATAAGCCAAGTGGTGAGGGACAAATACCATATGATCTCACCTTTAACAAGAACCTAATCAACAAAAGAAAGAAGCAAGCAAAATATAACCAGAGACATTGAAATTAAGAACAATCTGACAGTAACCAGAGGGGTGATAGGAGGGGATAATGAGTGGAAGGGTTTTCAGGAAGAACAACTATAAAGGACACATGGACAAAAGCAAGGGGAGAGAGGTGGGTGTGGCTGGGATGGGGGGGAGTTGTAGGGGGTAAATGCAGACAACTGTAATTGAACAAAAATCAAATAATTTAAAAATGGGCTTGTTTTTTCTGTAGTTTTGATAATTAAAAAGTATATTCTATATACAATTTTTTTCAGATATGCATTTATAAGATTTTTTTCAATTCTGTGGCTTATCTCTTCATTTTCTCAACAGTGTCTTTTAAAGAGAAGTTTTAATTTTTGATAAAGTATAATTTATCAATTTGTTTTTTTATGGATTGTGCTTTTGGTATTATAGCTAAAATATCGTTGCCTAACACAAGGTTACAAAAGTTTTCTTCTATATTCTCTTCTACTTGTTTTATAGTTTTAGGTTTTATATTTAGGTTTGTTGTTGTTGTTCAATTACAGTTGTCCTACCTTTTTCCCTGAGGTTTTACATTTAGGTTTATGATATATTTTGAGTTAATCTTTAAAATTACATTGGGACATAGATAAAATTATTCTTTTTTTGCATATGGATATCTACTTGTTCCCTCAACACTTGTTAAAAAGACAATTATTTCTTCCCAGAATTGCTTTTGTACTTTTGCTGAAAACCAGTTGTGTGTGTGAGTATGTGTGCTTCTGGACTCTCTTTTGTTGTATTGATCAATTTTTTAAAAAAGATTTTATTTATTTTTAGAGAGAGGGGAAGGGAGGGAAAAAGAGAGGTAAAGAAACATCAGTGTGTGGTTGCCTCTCATGTACCCCCTGTTGGGGACCTGACCTGAAACCCAGGCATGTGCCCTGACTGGGAATTGAACCAGTGACCCTTCAGTGTGTAGGCTGGGGCTCAAACCACTGGGCCACACCAGCCAAGACTGATAAATTTTTTTTTTATCTTTATGCCAATACAGGGCTGCAATTCTATGAGGGTAGCAGTAGAGAACACCCTCATTGCTCCATACCTAACTCACTTTAGTGTAATAGTTCACTGATTTGCCTGTTATTCTCATCAAGCAGCCTGAGTGCAGGGATCCTTTCTTAGATATTTCTAACAGGTGACGAAGTATCTGGCACATAGTAGGTAATTTGATTATTGCTTTTAAAAAATGTGAACATAAGGGATTGTCTTTTGAATGCCACATTGGTTATTTTGCTTGTAACTTTTTACAGTCTCCTCTATTTACTAAAAAAGTAGGTCCCAAAAGCCTGTTAATAAGTCCATTTGTCTAAAAGTTCAGTGTTCGGGGCCAATATGAATACATCCATATAAGTTGTAAGTTTTAAAACAGCTGTATTGTGTACCTGAAACTTGTATAATTTTGTTAATCGGTGTCACCCCAATAAATTCAATAAAAAAGAAAAAAGAGCTGTATATTTGTTTCTTTGCTAAATTTTTTACTACTTAGATCACTGTAAACCCTTTCATTTATTTTGCATTTGAGAAAAGTTATGGAATCAATGTTTGTAGAAACATTCAAAAGCAAGTACAAATGTAATACAATAAACCAGCAAAGGACTTGACAGACTAAAAGGGCAGCACACAGCCATTAATGTCTTTTGATGATGACAGGCAAAGCACTTTTTCCTCCCCTCTGGTTTCTTTGTTATTTTCAGTGCAAGGCCCTACGATCAGGCAACTAACAGAAGAGGTTCTGTTTAAATCGCACATCTCGTTAACAGTGTACATACACATAGGCACATGCAGGAACACATACCACAAATGCTTTGTAAGTGATGGGCTGCTCTCAGATTAGTTTGGTTGGGAAATCAGTTGGAGATTTTCTTTCTAAAACCTATTTCATGCAAGGCAGGCAAATCATGCCCTCATTTTCTGTTGTCTCTGGCTTCATCTGTAATCAGCAAATGGAGCTCTGCAGCCCATATAGTGCTTCATCTGCAATTTGTTGCTCTCCCCCAGTTTTCACAACACTGAACCATCTTATTTGGAAACTCAGGAGTGGCAGAGGAAACCTTTGGTGGAAGATTGTAATTTGGGGGAAGGGAAAGTCTACAGCAAGATCATGTATTTTGAGGAAGACTGAGTGTTGAAGGAAATTATTTGATTAGTTGATCTCTGAGCCTCTCAGCACATGTGGTGCTGGGACCCTGCCCTCCATCACCAGTGACCTAAAAATCACAGAATTTCAACTATTCATGAAACCTAGTCCCATCTGTTGTGCATGGCTTGTGCACTTACCCCCTCTATTGCCAGCAAATATGTCTAAATCTTTTCACCTCACAGCCAGCCTTCTGTTGTTGGCTGCCTGGCTTTCTGGTTTTCTTGCTTCTACTGTGATTGTCAGAAGAGTGCCATACAGCATTTGTCCCGATCTCTTTCTTATCCTTCTGCCCTTCCTCCCTTTTCTCCCAATGCTTGTTTGATAAATAGTTCCCTTCCCAAGTCCTCTTATTTTCAAAGAGCACTGTAGAGAATTCTGATGGACATTAATTTTCATTGAGAATCACTAGCCTAGATCATGGTAGACTAATAAATCATGCTTTAGAAAATCATCAGTTATTGATCCTAAAAAGTTATTTTATAAACTAGACAGTTTTACTACCCATGTTATAGCATTATTTTATAGACTGCCCGTGTTTCTTTGATGAGACTCTTAAATTAGTTACTAATAGTTTGTTGGTGGTGGGTTTGTGGGTTTATATATAAATATATACACATGTATGTAATTGTGTGCACAGCTCTTTAGAATATTAAAGACTGATTGGTTTATAATCAGTTTGTCTTTAAATCTCATGGTTTATAGTAAACAGTTTTTGTCATTTTTTTGCCCCAATATAATCCATGAAAAGTTAAACAGTTATTTCAGTGTATACATAGCAGTCAGTAAATATTTATAGAGGGAATAAAGAAACAGTGACCTGGTTTATTCAGGAATTGTACAAAAGGACCTATATAGTAATTTATAAATAAAACTATATCTTTGAAAGAATAAAGGTAATCTCTTGTCTTTAAAAATACGAACTTCTTACATAACAGAAACTTTTAAAACACTTTCTTTCTTCTTTACCTTTTCCAGTGGTGTCCAAACTGCACATGGTCCAGGATGGCTATGAATGTGGCCCAACACAAAACTGTAAATTTACTTAAAATATTTTGAGGTTTTTTTGTGATTATGTATATCAATGTATTTAATGTGTCGCCTAAGACAGCTCTTTCTCTTCTAGTGTGGTCCAGAGATGCCAAAAGATGGGGCATCCCTTAAACTATTGCCTCTTCACACACTTTGTTCTGGTTTCTCTTTCATTCTTCCCCCTTCACACCCTCCAGTGTTGAAAATCTCAATATTAATTGGAGCTGAGATGATTGTACTGATGCTGCTTAGACTTTACCCGGTCTCTTACAAGCTAGTGTCACGGCATGGGGTCTGTTTGCTCTTTGTAGCTATTCTGCAGTGCAGTGAGATTCCTTGATTAATATGCTACATGAAAATAAAATGAATTTAGAAAAATTATACCATACTCATAAATATTAATTCACATTTGTGTGGAATTGTACATAATTTTCAATATATTTTGGAGTACCTCTGTATGAAAGATTTAATCTCTAAAAGAATGACATAATTTTTTAAAAAGCACAGTTGATACATCATTAAATATCATTTGTTTAGTAATCTGATGCTCTACATGCATATGATGCAGAGCAGTAGGTGGGTTTTATGACAAAGAAAGGAGTGTTTTTTTCCTCTCTCTCTCCTGTGTGGAGTTTATATATTGTTAGAAGTGGTGCAGTTTAATGATATTATATAGAAGCAGTCCATGATAGAACCCAACTGGTTGCTTCTGCTAGTGTTGCCATTTACCTGGGTGTCTTTTCATGATAGCTGACTATCATAATTACATATGAGACTAAGTATTGAGTAGTTTGTGCTGAGCAGATGTCCGACATAGCTGACCGGTAGTGGAGACTGGACAAAGGAATAAATGTAGCAGACCTTATTGAACATTTACCATGTGCTAGGTGTAATGTACAAGGTTCTCAGACAGTGGCCATGTGCAGTTGCTTTTGATCTCAACTTGTCCCCTAATCACTTCTTACCACATCGTCATTGCCTCAGGAGAGCTGCTTTGTCAGTGGCAAGATGTAAATCTTCTACAGTGATAGCAGCTAAAAGTCAGACTAGAGGAACTCATTTGCCATATAAGATTGTTATCTCTTACATCTTTTTACTACAAGGACTTGGCTTTTATCCCTTTTTAGGGGCTTGCTGTTTTTGCTGATCCTTCTTGTGTGCCATCAGTGCTTGCTAGGCTTCTTGATTTCCTGCCTCAACCAGCTTTTCTAACACTCTGTGCTAGAAGCAGCTTGGGATATTCTGAAGTAATTATTGCAGTTTGTAGGTTCAGGTGTTTTAATTAGTTGTCTCATTACTGTATTTACCTAGCAAACATAAATATACATACTACCTGTTACTTGCCTGAGTCTGTATGTGAAGCTCTGGGGTCACTGAGATGAATGAAACTTAGTCCCTGCCCTCATTCTCTCAAGGGATCATGCTACCAGCTGCCTCAGGACCTTTGCACAAGTTCTTCTTTCTGCTCAGACCTTCAAATCTTGGCCAAATGGCAGTCATCTCTTCAGTCACATCCCCATCTTCTGGACTAGACCATTTATCTCAGTTTTAGTACCCTTTACCTTTTCTTTAGAGCAGTTAGTTCAGTTTGCAATTATATCATTATATGATTTGATTAATATTTGTTCCCTACAACCTAAGCTTCCTGAGACAGGGATTTTTTCCCCCCTGCACAGTTGTTTTCTCAGCACTGGAGGAAAGTGGAAAGTTTGTACTTAGTATATACTAGGTGCACAAAAAAAATTTGTTGAATGAGTGCAAGCCTGAGAACATTGCTATTGCCTTATATAAAGGTCTCCTAAGTAGGCAGCACTGCAAAAAGTCCTTGAACTAGAAAAGGGAGAGCTGTGGAAGGCAGGGCTTTTGAGACCAAGTGAAGGTAGACATAAAGGTCCAAGGTCCCAAACTAATGGCTGTGGCTTTTCTGGGAAAAAGATATCTAGGAGCTTTGTGTCTGCCAATTGGGGAGTGTTGGGATAAAGTAGCAGAAGCAGTAGCATAGGTAACTGCCTCAAGAATATTGACTATGAAGAAGAGGAAAGAGCAGTATTTTGAGGAGAACTGAGTAAAGGGATTTATATTAGTTTTAAATGTGCACTGAGGACTATAGACACTGAGAAATTATGTGGGGATAAGGCCCCATGAAGGAGCACTTTCAGTGTAAAGAGATCATATCTACTCTACAAATGATAGATTACCAAATCCTTTCAATTTTAGTGCTTAATGTGATTTCTCAAGAATCAAAGGACATTCACATTTATGGAATGTGGTCATATCTGAGCCTATTTTTCATGTGGGCTCAGATTTGCAGTGACTTATTCCAAGCCTCCTAATGAGTAATGTCAGCATCAGGGCTTGAACCCATGTCTTTTTGAATCTCAGTATGTCCTAAGCTACCTGCAGGTACATAACTCCACTAAGTTGCATGGCCTGAAATTCTTGCCTGTAGTTTTTACAGATGCTGCTTGCTGTTCCAAAACATCCATTACCCTCCTCCTACCCTTTCCCCCACCCCAGCCACACACAAGAGCAAATGAAAAGTTGCTTTTGATCTTGGTGATAACACTGTTACATTTTGCAAAGAGGATGGGAATTAAGGATACTCAGAGGAACTTGTGGTAAAAATATAATGCCTTAAGGGAACATTTTAATGGTATGAATTGACAGTTTCTTTCTTGCTGGCTCACATCCATCTGGCCCTGGTATGTTCAGTCTTGTGCTGCTGCTTTTGAATAGTACGCACACTTAGTACTCCTTTTTTGAAACATAATTGATGTACCATCTTGGGAAGTGAGTGTATTCTGCCTCCTCAGGGGATATATGGCTGGACCCAGCACAGAATCTGAGGGAAAGCCACTGTCCCAGGGAGCGCTGTAATCACATTTATGGATAGTACTTTGTGCTTAGTTGAGTTTTTTGCTCAACAGCAATGGAAAGGATATATTTGTGGTGGCATTAGGGATTCAGAGCAATTAAGCGCTATGTTTCTTAGTTTTAGGTATTTTCATATCCCACTTTTCTGTCCTTCCCACATTCCCTTTTAGTAACTCCATTAGCCTATATTTTGCATGTGTCCTTAGATACCTGTGTAAACACCACTTCCCTTTCTTTCTTTTCTACAGAAAGATGTAGCACTTAAGCCTCAGGAACGTGTGGAGAAACGCCAGACTCCTCTGACGAAGAAGAAACGAGAAGCACTTACCAATGGCTTGTCCTTTCATTCCAAGAAGAGCCGACTTAGCCACCCACATCACTACAGCTCAGATCGAGAAAATGACCGCAATCTCTGCCAGCACCTTGGGAAGAGGAAGAAAATGCCAAAGGGACTCAGACAGGTACAGAAGCTTTGTTCTTTTTGTAGCTGAACATCCCCCACTCCCGGCCTTACGTACCTGTTCCTCTGTGGTTCTTCCTAACAGATGGAGAAGATGCCCTTGTGGGATGCTGGAAGGCTTCCCTGCAGAGCTTTATGGTTGCTTCTAAAAGAATACACCAAACCAAGTTCCGTGTTTTGTATTATGATTTGAAACTTCAGTGTGGCACCCTTTTAGTCAGATGTGCTTTGTGTGATAAAGCTGCTGCTACTGCTGTTGGCATGTAGGGCAGACTGACTGAAGTCTTGATGGTAGTCAAGGTAGAGTGGCTGGTAGGGGAGAGATTCTTATAATTAGGACAAACAGAACAGGCAGATTTGAGCACATAATAGTGTGTATCTAAAGGTTCTGAGTTGCTGAAAATGGTTATCTACATGCAAGCAGTGTCTTGTGAAGGTTTAGATCTTCATGGGAAGCTTAGATATTGTGGCATGTGGGAGAACAGTGGCAAAGAAATGAATTTGCCTTTTGGTTCCGTAGTTGCTGTCTGTAGCCCATGATTGAAGACTATCTTTCTGATCTTTTGACTGTGTGAAAGTCTGGTAGTGGGGCTTACTGATCGGTTAATAATTAGGTTTCAGTGGTCCACAAGAAAATGAAGCTCTTGGCATTTGGGGAGCCTTTCTGCCAGTGGAAGTCCCCACATGAGATAGATTAATAATGACAAATGAAGCTGCTTATAGCAGTTTTTCTGCACAAATGTAGAGCCTTCAGTGCCTGTTGAGTTACCTGTGTCCTGGATGTGTTTTGTTTGTTTTTGGACCTCTGGGTGGGGATTACTATCAGTTAAATGAAAAAGAAGAAGGGAGTGTATTTCACAGAGCAAGTGCTCTAATTAGAAGCTGAGCAGGTAATTTATAGTTTGCACATGTTTCTCTGCAAAGGGAGAATATCTAGGATTATATAAAACAGTGGTTCCAAAACCTTGCAGGTCATTATAATCATATCATAAGCCTTTTTAAACACAAATGCATTGCCCCTCACTAGGACCTAATAAATTAGAATGTATGGGGTGAGGTACAGGTATTTATAGTCCTTTTAGAAAGTTCCTATTTGGTAATGGTCAGGCCATTTTGGAAATAATTCTTATAAAGCATTAAGAGATGATTTTGGTGATGATTTTTAGTTCAAAGATTGGATGGACCAGAAGCTTCAATAAGATCTAGTGGACATTTTGGGATCAGAGTTTGACCTGATGGTTAATAAAGGGTATACTCCTGAGAAGACATCTAGAGAGACAGATTTCAGCATCAACTCAGGATTTCAGGGAGGGATCCCCAGAGGTGGCACACAGGGCAGTTTTTCTAAAGATACATGTGTTCCTAAATGAAATGCTAAATTGCAGTTATAGTAATAGTTACTGACATTTATCTAATGCATGCCATGTTAATAGTCATTCAGTGAGAGAGATTGTGTATTGTAATCTGTAATTCTCACAATCATAGCTAGTATGTAATATGATTACTTTACAGATGGGGAAGCTGCAGCTCAAAGAGATAAAGTGACTTGTCCTCTGCCACTTAGCAGTGAGGGACAGAGCCAAGGTTTAAACTCGTCTTCCTTTGGCTTGCTCATTATCTCTGTATGTCCTGCCTTTCTTGATTGAGAAGAGGATTGGTCATGAAGAGAAAGAGAAGTCCATGTAGGATGTAGGGGATTCCTGTATTCTAGAAACTACAACACTTGATTAGTTTGGTCAGAGCCGTGATATTGGTTATAGAAATGGCTATGAAGGCACAAGAAGAAACTGGATTAAATACCAAGTTCAGAGAGCAGGGAAAGCTGGAAAGTTTGAAGGCAAGCACATTTGGATGAAGGTTTATATTTTTATTAATTTATTTTTGGACAGAGAGTGGGGTCGGGGAAGAAGGGCTAAGTTCCATAAACAGCAGTGTTCCTGTGGTATTTGTGACTCCCAACTCCTGCCTCTCTGTGTGAGATATGTGAGGAAAGTCATTATTTCCCAGTGGAGAGAGGTTGCAGTGTAACTGCCACCTCTTCCCTGGGCTCTCCCTCTCAACAGGTAAGCCAAAGCTTCTTACCCTTTCAGGCAAGAAACCAATTTAATTCTGAGCCTACACTCAGCTGTGGTTCCTCATCCTTGATGTTCTTATTCCCAGACCCTGACTTTTCTATTCTCTGTCCTCAAATTCTTCTTTTTAGTTTGCCCTCTGGTAAAAGACTTTATGATCATAAAAGAAGGCTAGGGCTGTACGTCTCAAATTTGAGAGGCTTTGGTCCTAATGTTCAGCCTTCTGGTACTAGAGGTATTTGAAATCAAACCTATTCTTGTTTGAGGTAAAATATTTGAAAAGCAATTATATTGAATTGTATTTTGGACTATGTAAGGGCTTTAAAAACAAGTGGTGTTTTCTTATCTTCAGTGTTCATGCCAAAATATACTATCCAAATCATGTTGTTTTTCTAATAGGAAGGGAAGCAAAAGTTGATAATTGAGATAAAGCTGTAATACATTTCATTTGTAATATTCCTAGAATTGTATGTGCTTCTATGAAACCCTGAACAAATCACAGTCTTTTGCAGACCATCTGTAAAATGAGAGGTTTTCTTGGGCCCCTTCCTCTGTGTGCCATGGTTCTTTAAAACTGTGACTAATGTGGATATACACATACACACACAGAGTGCTGTTGAGGTCTGAAAAGGAAGACCATACTAGGTCTGAAGGTAATTTAGTGTTGCAGTCTGATTAGCTCTGTGCAGACATTTAAAGGAGAGGAGTGGGATGCATTCCTAGTGGGAGAGAGAGGCATGACTGGTTGTGTGTCACCCCAGACAAGTGCCATGTGCTGTGTGATCATTGGTAAAAGGTGACACATGAGTGTTGAATGGCCACAGTTTATGTTCAGAAACTTGTGCTAAGGACATTTGCACTTGTTTTTCTATCGTGATAGAGGCCTGCACACATTACCATTACTTTTTTCCTGCCTTTGTCTCTTACCAGATAAAGTTACTGAATCTGACCATCTTAGCTGGGAGGAGACCTTGAGATGAGAGTGGACCTTGAGGACAATTTCTAAATTAATGGATTGTTGTTTAGTGCTTCTTATTGAGGGAATTATAATCACAAAAACTACAGATGAAAGAGGGCAGTAGGAGCTGAGAATTCAGTCTTTATTTTTGACTTGATGCAAGTGGATTAGGTTTGCGTTTTATTAGGAAATAGTACTTCCTGACCAGGCAACTTAATGCACAGCTTTCCTGTAATTATTGGGAGATGTTACTCCTTAGTGGAGAGGAAATAATAGGATTTTTTTTCTGAGAAGCCATTGAAGGCAACTAATCTTTTTACTGTGAGAGTGCAATTAAATAGTTTTATAAGAGAGATATGTAGTTCTAAAACCAAACTGCCTTTTTCTTCTCTGGCCTAATTAGGAAACCTCAGTTCTCATGATGTTTTTCCATATTATTAAATGTATGCTTTTACCAGCACTTAATGGAAATTATTTGTTGGATTGTATTTTTAAGTTCACATACTTACTGACTTAGAAGATGCTGAGCTGGCAACTGTGTTATAAAATGGTTACATGTTTTAATGACAAGTTTGGACACTCCTTAATTTGAAAAGATAAAGAAAGGAACAAGTTAACTGTTATACAAAAGAGTACATGTCTTTCTGACCCCCCCTGAGGCCTATATTTGTCCTGTACAGAACTATTTGCTCATTATGTGAACGCTCAGCCATTATGTAGAAAAGTTTTAGTTCTTACTAATAAGGATATGGCAGGTTTTTTTTCCTACTTAGACTTAGAACTGGGAAAATCAAAACAGAAGTTGTGTAAGTCCTCCCTGTAAAGAGCTTTATTTTCTAACTGGGAGACTTAAGTCACAGTGCAATGACTGAGAACACAATGAAGTGACATGTTGCCAAAACTTTAACCAAATTATGACTTCGTCAGAAGCATTTTGAGGGAACTTAATTCTTCCTAGCATCTTGAATTTTCTTTCCTTATGTCTAATTCTAGACCATAAAGGATGCTTTAAAAATACAGTCATTCATAGTTTAAAACACTGAGTGAACAAAGCAGTTTAAAAAATAGAGAGACAATAAAGAAAAGTTGATGAGAGTTCAGAAAACTCTCAGTTTGGTTCTGGATGGAGATTTCTAAATCTCCCTTTAGTTCATTTGTCTGTCATTTCTGTCTCTGGTATGAATTGAACCAGAGGAAATAGGCTTAAGTGAACTAGGAGGAATTTTGAGATTATATGAACTCTTCAACACACAATAGAATGGATCATCAAAATAAACCCTAGAGTCCCCTTTTCTAACTGAATCTTAGGTGACAAAACTGTATTTATTGAAGAGCAGAATTTTGCAGAGAAAGAGGCCTGCTATTGAAATTGCCCCGAGGCATTGCAGAATACCATTTGAGGGGAAAATGAAGGAATTTGGGATTATTTCAGGAGTCTAGCCAGGTAGACACTAATCTTGCTGGTGAGAATGGCTTATGTGGGAATGCCTTACGTGGTTTAAAAAGTTTGTTTAAATTGAGCTGGGTAGGTGTTGCCTGTGGAATGGAAATTTATTTTTCTCTCTGAAGATTATACTACAGTGGAATCAAACTTGGTGGAGCATTTGGAGCTGACAATGAAGATAACAAAATTGTATACAAAATTATAAATCTCAGATACCAAAAATGTATACTGATTTCTAGGAAAAAAAGGAATCGATCCCAGTGACAAGTCTTTAAAATTAGAACTTTTGTTAGAGCTATGCCTGGTGGTTGCATCTGCTTTCATGGCCTTATTTGAAGTAAGTTGTTGTGTTGTTTCAAAGGGTCCAGGTGAGGAGCCACCATCTGTGCTTCCAGTCCTCCCGATGGGGCAGTCTATCTCACAGGTGCTCTGTTCCTTTGAGAGCATGTGCTACCAGAGGCTGATCCTTTATTTCAGTTGGACTGACTCAGATTGTCTGAAGACTTCTCTGTGACATTTGTTACCAGTAGAAATTAACTTGCAAAGGAGGATTTATAAAGGAAAACTTTGATTAAACAGGCCCAGTTCAAGTCACGTTTTTGAAAAACTGCCAATTAGTTTGGGGAGGAAATGCAGGCTGAAACCACACAGGCATTTATCCACCTTGACTCTAAGAGCCTACAGGTGTCTGGAAATCAGGATATTTGAAACAGTGATGTAATTAGGGGTTATACTTTAGTAATAAAAAACCATCCAAGCTGTGCTCTTTCATAAATACATTTGTTATGATGGTTAAATGACTGAAGATACCTTGAGCTGGTATTAAGAAATAAGAGCTGCAGGTAAATAATTTTTAATTCATACATCATGTTTTCATGTATAATGTGTTATTTGGGATTTTGTTTGTTTTTCAAAAATTGTGTAGTCACATGAAAATGACTGAGATATCAAATAAAGTTATTTTTTGTGTTATGGATATAATTAAGTTGCACTTCACTTTTTTCCCTTTGCCCAACTACAGAAGTAATAATAAAAACATATAGAGAGAGATTAGGGGAAGAAAGATTGCCTTATAATCACTTTTGAAATCTTGATTAACTTAAGTATAAGATGCCAGTTTTTAACATCGGTTATTGAGGACACCCCAATTCAGGCTTATCTCTGTTCAAAATTAAGGTATTGGAGGTATTTGTTTGGAAACCTGGGACTAATGCAATAACTTATATGAAGGGTGTTTTGTTCTATTTCGTTTTATCTTGGGCATTTGGAAGCAGCAATAGTTTATTTTTTGAGTTCTAGAGTTTTTGATTGTATGTCTCCTGACTCTTTACATCTTTGTCTGGAATAGGTTCTGTTAGCCCTGAATGTTGGCAAGAAGAGTGTGGTGATTGCTGGGGGGAGGAGGTATAATGGGACTAAATGGTAATGGAAAAAATATAATAAAGATTAAATTTAAAAGAGTGAGCATAAACATCACTTGACTTTAGAGAGACAGATGTGTTTGGAGATGTGCTGGTGACTTATGTAATTCTTAACTAAAATTTAGTAAATTTGACTAAAAAATGGACATAGCTCATTGACTACCATCTCATAAAATAAAACCTACAGAGAGAAAATAGGCTGAAATTGGAAAAGCAACAACAATTAAAAGAATGGACAGTAACTCAGTTTGAGTGATCCTGAGACCTAAAGAAATTGTTCCATAAAACAGTGATAATGATTAAATCCTAAAGTAAGGATGTATTATATGTATGTATGTGCAAAACTTTATTATCAAGGGCCATTTAAATCCCATATATTGTAAAGGAGTAAGAAGGACAAAGTGACAGTTATGATTCTCAAGTCCCCCTGAGACTTGAATTCTCCAAATACTAGTGATTGAATGGTGAAGGAACATGTATTTCTCTTAACAAGATTTAGCTGCTACACCTCTGCTAGTTGATGAGGGTAGACAGAACTCCCTTTCTTTAATAAACACTCAATTTTTTGTGTTAATTTTCCTTTTTTCCTTTTCTGATGATACAGTGTTACGTGCATGTGGTCAGATTTTAGTTGCGGAACATGAAATGAGCCTCTGTGTGTTCTGCATTCTAATCTCTGCTTACAGCAATCCCATCTCCACACAAGTCTGTACCTGACAGGTAAAGAGTGGGATGTGGGCGTGGGTGAGTGACTGTGTGGTTTACGGTGGTGTTGGTGGGAGCTGAGCAGATGGTTGTGATAGCCATGTGTTGCAAGATTCTCGTGGGAATCCATGGTGGTGACAGGCGACTCACAATGTGCTATTTGCAGTTTGGGTTTGCAGTCTTTTAGTGACATCTGAATGCTCTTTAGCAACTGCTTTGATTACTGCCTTTCGAGGAGCTGCTAATTGAAAATGAAATTGTGGGTGGGCTTTAAGGCAGGCACAGGCAACTCCGTGTGGTAAATGGTACTTGAGAACTGTTGGATGTCTTGATGCCCAATGTGTAATTATTTTTCCAAGGAGGAAAAGCCAAAGGTGCATTTGAAGATTCGGTATGTGTACATAGGCAGAGCTGAATGTCTCATCCTGGCCAGAGAGCCAACTGTGCACTCACTGGGCTGGAAACCTGACCATCTGCCCACAGCTCACCTTTGTGTGGTTCTCTTTAAATGCTTACAACTGTGCAACATTGTTATTTTAAATCTGCTATCATCTTGTTGTATTATCCCTTAGTTTTTGGTAGGATATCATCCTTCTTTCTCTGTTGTTCATACAGTTAGTATGCAGGACAAAATGATTTTCTGATCTCTTGAACTTTGAGAGGTTATATTTAAATTTTTGTACAAACTATTTTTCCGGTAAACCTTTTTCTATGATACGTTACTGTTGCAGGCAGTTGGGGCCTCCAAGCACTATGAGGGAAGAGGAAGATGGTGGATTTGATTGAAATTTGACAGTTGGATGATGTTCTTGATTCTCTTATGGCTGTCTTCAGCTGCAGGATTGTCATTTGTATTTCATCTTCAGAGATGTTAGCTAACGTATCAGTAGCATTTCTGAAATGGTAGCTTTCATAACTGTTTATATGTTAAATTGTTTTATTGCCCATTCTCAAAATAGCTTTGCACAGAGAAATCTTATGCTCAACAAGGAATGACCTCCCTCTTGGAAGTGCTGTTTGCTCTCTTTTTAATTAAATATGAAGATAGATGCAGTATTACTGCATTCTTTTTAGCTTTTCCTTGAACATTTCAGTGAATAGTATCTGAGACAAAGTTATACTGATTGATATGCTTGGTTTGAGGAGGACCGATATTTGCTTTTGTAGAGTCCCTGAGGCTCTGGCTGAGGGGAACTTAATAGCACATTCCTTGCTGTACTTAACCCTCAGTCCCATTAGACCTGTTTTGTCACAGGAACCCAACTGTTTTAATGCACTTGAGCTACTGCTGGGTGCTAATGATATCTAAAAGAACCTACTTTGGCATTCTAAATGGGTTCTGGAGCATTGCATATTGATGCAAGCATTGACTATTTTATACCAAGCAGATATAACAAAGCTTTTGCAGGAGCTTTGAATCTTTTCACACTGAGGGGTGTGCATTCTCACCCTAGTGCTCACAAACACACACAGAAGCAGAAATGAAGTGACTCACAAATGCAGGCAAATCCTGTTCCTGCAGTCATTGATCACAGCTCTGCAGAAGCTGCCACTACTCCCACGTGTCTGCCTGTAGTGATGCTGTTGTAACAGGTTATTTTTTATCACTGCTTGCACCTGCATTTGCTCAGGAAACTTGTGTGTCATGTCTTGAAATCATGTAGTACCAAGCTGGACAGATTCTAATTGCCGGTGATAGTTCTGAATGGCTGAGATTAGCTATAATCAGATTGCAAATCAATAAACTGCATTTTCTGGATAGGGAACATACAGAAAAGTGTTTCACAAAGGGCGGTCTTTGGAGCACTTTTTTCAGAACAACTCTGTGGCTTTTGTGAACATGCAAATTCCCAAGCACTACTTCCTGACTTGTGGAGTCAGACAGAGCCCTTGGGGTGGGACTCAGCATGTGTCACCAAGTTCCTTGGGTGACTCCAGTTCAGGTGCTACAAGACTCATACATTTAAGTAAACTGAATTGTACTCATTTTTATTTTCAGGAAAGGAAAATGGAATATTAATTGCTATGTTATTTGCAAAACCTGTAGCAAATCTTAAAATTTTTAAAACATATTTTGTGTAAACATAATTTTATGAATAGTTGGACTGTGTTCTTGTTCTATATATTTACTAATTGAGTTCTTTTCAAGAATATTATTGGCAAAAAAATGTTTCTCCCAAATGCTATAGATAGTATGTTACAGAAAATAATGTTTTCAAATGGCTACTTTTTAGTAGGAATTTACTAGAATATAGCTTTAGTAGAATAATTGTGTTTTTTTCTCCTTAAACACAGTTTTTATACATATGGCAAATGGAGTTTTTTCATTTTTTCTTTTAGGTTCTACTTTTTTTCTTTAGCATCACGATGGTGTTGAATTCTTATGTATATAAGTTTTATGAGTCCTCCATATTACAAACACTGGTGTTATTTGGTGGCAGTATTGGGGAGCAGGAGTGAATAAAATTGGAAAATATTACCTGTGTGTGAGTAGGGACTAAATGTCATTGACTGTTGTTTTCATTATGAAGAAAGCTTGAAATTAATAAAATACTATCCTTGAATTTCTGGTTTGGGTTCCACAAATTTAAAAAGGAAATATTTTTCTTTCTAAGACAAAACAGAATAAAAATCCTCAGAAGAATTTTTGTTTAAGTAGCAAAACCTACACTGAGAGTTAACTACTGCCTGAGATGTGTCAACAACAGGTAGCATTCATTTTTGCTGTGTTGCTGAGAGACCAGAAATTCTGTTCCCTTGGAGAGGAGTGTAAAATGATCTATTGAAGAGTTACTGATGAAATGATCAACCCTGTGTGAGTAGACAATTAATGATTTTCGATTTAAAAAATGGTATCATCAGATTTCCCTGAGAAGTACTCAGGATGATGGTAAATGTCTCAGCCTTTCAGGTGAAATATAAAGTTGGGTAATAGGCCCAGCATTCACTGCTGGAAGGTTGAAGGATACTTCTTGAAACTTAACCCATTTGTGTAATTATCACCTGCCTCCTACCTCCCCATATTTAAACTCTAAATCTGTATTTCTCAAATGAATATGGCAGCAGGAAGGCTAGAAAGAGGCATCGATGGGGTGAAACTGCGGAGTTGTATGTGGGGGGATGTATTTATTAATATATGCCGACTGCTCCCCTCATTCTCCAGGTAGAGTGAGGAGACAAATGGACATATTTAGATATTGAAAGGGAACAATATGGGGTTTTAAAAAACTGTTTTCCTGGTGATTCTGCCCTCCCTCTTCTCTGCCCCCTCTTCAGACCTGCCAGCCATCTTCCTCTATCTCTTTCTGTCTTCAAATCTACTTTCAGGCTACACTTTCAGCTCTTTGGCTCTCTCACGTTTCTTCTTCCATGCAGTGGTTCTTGCTTCTTGACCAAGTCAGAAGTGCATGGAAAACCTCTTAGATTAGCTCTCAAAGTTACAAAATGCCTTTGCCACCTGGTTCCTTGGTCCTTCACCATGATGGTTCTTTTCACTCAACATCTTACTAATTCTTATCAGTACAATACTACCTTATCTGGATTCTTACTGTAGTTCAGCATTAGTTTACTCATTGCTATTGTAATCTTGTTAAAAAAAATCAGTGACTCTCCATAACCACCTAAATAAAATTGAAGCCCTTTAGTGCAGAACATTTAGGTGTGAGTTTGTTCCGTCCAATATACCTTTCCAGCTGCCTCTCCTCACCCCCACATTCCATGAACATCAAGCTGTTGCTATGTTTGTTGTTATTTGCATAGGTCCTGTGCTTTCTCCACACTGCAGTGCCTTTGCTTATGCTGTTGCCTTGGTTTGGAATGGCCTTCAACAGTCACATCTTTTCCCTCAGAATTAATTGCATTTTTTTTTCAGAATTCCCATGACCCTTTGTTTATAACTAGGGTGACCCCAATGTCTGTCACCTAATATATGACATTTCTGGTAGTGAAAGGGGGCACCATAAAAAATTACTTTGGAACAGTAAGCATAAATCAGGGCTTCCTGAAAAACTGGGATATATAGTCACTCTATTTACAATTCACTTTAGACCTTTTTCATTTCATACCCTGTTGTAGAGTTGGCCGTATACATGTCCTTCTCCCCAGCTGCAGTAAGCACGCTTCCTGAGGACATTACTGTGTGACGCAACAAGGGCCCAGGCATGTGTTGCACAGAGTGAAGTAAGCCTTTGAAACCATCAGCTATCCCTGCCTTGAAAAACTCAGATACCTTTCTCATTTTTCACATTTCTATTCTTGAGCCGTTTCAATCCATTCTCATACCAAAACCACTGTGATCTTTTAAAAATATATATTTAATCATATTATTCCCAGATGTAGGTCCTCAGTGCCTTCTCAGTGTATTCACATGAACGTTCAGACTCCTGTGAGCTGTTGGGCTCAGTTATCCAATTCCTTGTGTTTTCAGCTTCACCTCATGTTACTTTCTGTTGTTCACGGGCTCCTGCCCATTTGACCTTCCTTCATTTGCTCAAATATGTCAAGTCTTTTCTTCCCATCTCAGGTACTTTACATGGGCTGTTCTCTCTGCCTGAAGTGGTCCTCTCTCTGCTCTTTGCCTGATGGGCTTCTTCTAGTCCTTTAAACCTAAGCTGAGATGTCATCTTCTTAGAAAGGCTTCTTTTCACCATATTGTTCACCCCAGAGTCTGCCTTTAGTCTTTTCTTCTTTGCACTCACCTTTTTTATTTTCTAACACTTAACACAATATATAATTATAGGTTTTTTCTTTCTGGTATCTTTTAATTCTGCCCCTTCTGCTGAACTCCAGGTTCTCCTAAAGGAAAGTATCACATCCATTTTCTCCACCATAGTGTTTGTAGCACATAGGAGAATGTGCTTAATAATTAAAGTTACATGACTGAAGGTTGGAATAATTATTTTTCCCACCGACAACATTGCTAATCACACTGTTGTTGCATTCCAATGGTGATTGCTTACAAAAAAGCAATCCAGTACAGTATGACCTTAGGTTTTCCCCTCTGGAGACATGAGTGTCAAATGAGATACTGATCAGCACTTACACACCAGGCAAAAATTTATTCCAAGTATATGGTGACTGCTCTTCTCCATGGAATGTCACACAGGCTGTTTTCCCAGTGTCCTAGCCCATCAGGGTAGTCAAATTGCTAGTGCTGCCAGGAAAAGCTGGCCCAGGGAAACTACAGTCTTCCATTTTCAGAGGTGATCCAAAAGACACCAGACAAGCAGCAGAGCAGAGAGGAGAGGAAAGTGGGTGGGAGTGAGGTGGAATTTACTGAGCTCTCTTTTACATACAAATATTTATGTGGGTTCTATTTTTTTATCATAAAAGTGCAAACCGTTTTTGGTATCAGAGCATGAATAGCATGTCTTTGCACTGTAAAATTATTGTCCCACATGCCTTCTGTCTAAAATATTTTGACTGTAGAAAACAGCTTCATTTTATTTCATTTTAAAGTTGGCCAATTAATTCATTCTCCCCATATTTCCTGGTTCAGCAAACATTTACTGAGCACCCTTTGTGTGCAAACCTTATACAAAAGACTGATATAATAGAAAGACTTATATCATGAAAACTCTGCCATTGATGTATTTACAGCTGGTACCTTGGTACCACCAGCCTGTCCTGGCTATACCAAGTAAGACTGAGATGATGGACTAAGTGCAATTCAAAAGGAGACACTGCTGAGCATCTCTCAGAGAATGAATACCTTCAGATACTTGTATTAAAGTTCTTTAATATTGTGTCTTTCCCATCATGCTATTTTTCTTGACCTCCCATTTGCCTTTTCAAAAAATTTTTGAGAACAGTGCTTTATACCACTGAAGGCGTCAGTAACTGTTAGAATCGGTGCTGTGTTGCTTATGTTTTCTTGGGTTCTTACTTTTAAAAATAAGGGCTTTGGCATTCTCACATTTTCACCTCAGGTGCAATTTAATGGGAATTACCTAACAAGTAATTTTATTAAAATCTTAATGACTTTTCAGTGTTTCCAGAAATTGCCATTTTTTTGACATAGACTATAAAACTAGGTATATTTTCTTGAAATGATTTTGCTCCACTTTTGGAACTCTTGGTATCAGAAAGTCAGATTTCTGTCCAGAATTAGAGCTTTTTATGCTAATCTTCACAAAGCAGAAACCAAAAATATCTATCACTTTCTGTCATTTATATTTACTTAGATGATTATTTTCAAGGCAAGTAGAACTTTAAATATATTCAAAAGGAGTATTTGAATGGAAAGTTAGGCCCTAAATTTGTAGTGGGAATACTTATGGAAGATTGAACAGTTAATGATCCCAGGAGTAGATTTTAAAGCAGTTCCTGATTTGCTAACAAGTTCTTTTATTTTCCAAAAGATAATTTGTAATTGCTTTTTTGTTTTTGGAAATTCTAACTTTCTTAGAAACTGTTTAAAATGGTGGTTTCCCAGCAAATTTTTTTAAGAAATTATATTTTAAGGTTCGCTCCTCCTTTTACATTACTCACTTTTTCTTGGTATCAACTCATTAAATATTTATTGACTGTGTACTACTATGGGCAGACAGTTTTAGGTGCATGTAACAAACAAAACGGCAGAGATCTGTGCCTTGATGGGTTCAGTCCTTACAGCTACAGATAATTTTGATTTGAATGTCCTACTCAGACATTTCTCTTAGCTTCCAGCTTCATACACCTAGGTGCTTATCATGAGGGTTATTAACATGGGTCATCCATAAGCATTTCAAACGTGTCTTACATTGAACTCTATACTGGTTGCCCTAAATTTATTCTTTCTCTTCAGTTTCCTCTGTTAGTTAACATGCATACCATCAGATAAACCTCCAAGCTATAAATCTGTTAGGCCATGCTAGAAACCTGGAAGTTATACTCTTCCTCTCCTTGTACTTGCATGTCCTATAGAATTATGTCCTATGTATTCGCATTTGTCCCTCTCCATTTACCACTTTCCACCCTTTCTGCCACTGTATTGATTCAGGAGGACCTGAATCAATGACTGTAAGTAGTTTCTTAGCTGGCTTCTCTGCCTCTAATCTCAGTGCTCTTCACTCCATTCTCCAAATTCCTTCTAATGTAAATTTGAGAACATGCAAATTGAGTCATGTCACTTGCTTCAAGAGTTTTCATTGACTTCCTTTTACCTGTTACAGGCTACACTACAACCTCCTTATATGGTATAGAAGAGCACATAGTTTTATGCCTTTAGGAGATCCCCCATGTTCCTCTTGTTGCTTTTTGATCCTCGTATCCCTATCACATCAGTCTTATTTATTTTCTAAAATGTCATTCTCTGCTTTCCCCCACAAATCTAAGTTCCCTTTGCTTTTGTGAGGTAGACCCTAGTTACATGTGAGAAGCACAGTCCTACTAAGTCAGAAATGGAAAGTTCTACTTATTCAAATAACTTACATTTTTTTTTTATTTTTGTTCACGTACAGTTGTCTTCATTTTCCCACCACCACTTTCTTCCACCCCACACACTCCTACTTCCCACCCTCAATCCTACCCCCTCTTTGGCTTTGTTCATGGGTCCTTTTATACATGTTCCTTGATGACCCTTCCCCTACTTTCCTCCTCCCCACTCTCCTCTGGTCACTGTCAGTTTGTTCTTTATTTTCGGTTATATTTTGCTTGCTTGTTTATTTTCTCTGGTTATATTTTGCTTGCTTGTTTGTTTTGTTGATTAGGTTCCACTTATAGCTGAGATCATATGGTATTTGTCTTTCACCTCCTGGCATATTTCACTTAGCATAATGCTCTCCAGTTCCATCCATGCTGTTGTGAAGGGTAGGAGCTCCTTTCTTTCTGCTGCATAGAATTCCATTGTGTAAATGTACCATAGGCTTTTGATCCACTCATTTATTAATGGGCACTTAGGTTGCTTCCAGCACTTGGCTATTGTGAATTGTGCTGCTATGAACATTGGGGTGCATAGGTTCTTTTGAATTGGTGTTTCAGGATTCTTAGGGTATAATCCCAGCAGTGGAATTACTGTGTTAAAAGGCAGTTCCATTTTTAGTTTTCTGAGGCAATTCCATATTGTTTCCCACAGTGGCTGTACCAGTCTGCATTCTCACCAACAGTGCACTAGGGTTCCCTTTTCTGTACAACTTCTCCAGCACTTGTTGTTTGTTGATTTGTATATTTACCAAAATGTCCCCTAGAACAAGGGACATAAAAGAAGGAATAAACACATGGGACTTCTTTAAAATGAAAAGCTTCTACACGACTAAAGAAAACATCAGCAAAATGAAAAGGGAACCAACTGTATCGGAAAACATATTTGCCAATGATACCTCGGACAAGGGTTTGATCTCCAAAATATATAAAGAAGTCACACAACTCCATTCCAGGAAGACAAACAATTCAATTACAAACTGGGCAGATAGTCCTGGCTGGCATAGCTCAGTGGACTGAGTGTGGGCTGTGAATCAAAGGGTCACTGGTTCGATTCCCAGTCAGGACACATACCTGGTTTGTAGGCCAGGTCCACGGTGGGGGCCACATGACAGACAACCACACATTGATGTTTTTCTCCCTCTTTCTCCCTCCCTTCCCCTCTCTCTAAAAATAAATAAATAGAATCTTTAAATAAGTAAATTAAAAATGGGCAACTAACTTATCTTTGGAAAATGATACTTTTTTAACTGAGAAAATTGTGGTACAGGAAAATGAAAATGTTTAGAGAACCATGGCAACTAATTTTTGGGGGGTAGTCCAAAAGAGTTAAAAAACAAGATTTTTTTTTTATTATGGTAGTTCTGTTGGAAGTTGGAAGAGACAGAGGTTTTTGTTGATGGAAGTGTTTCTCAGGCCTAGGAATTATAAGTCAGGGACTTGCTATAATGAGATTTTTGGGGCTTTTCATTTCTAGAAGAGGTGCTTCTGTGAATGAATTCTTTAGGAGTTCAAACCCAGAGACACAAGACATGATCTGAGTCTTTTTATTCTGCTCAGTTATTACTGAAGTGAAGACTTATTGATATAAGGACATTACGGTTGCCAATCAATTGTATAAACTTTGAGGGTATTTTAAAATGTGATGTATATTGGCTTTTATTTTTAAATAACATGACCAGAATGTGCTACCAGTTTGTTTGAAGTAAACACAGTATTATAGCTCCCCTGGCACAGTTATTCCATATTTTATCTTGTTGAGTAAAGGCACAAAGTAAGATAACCATAATGTTTGTACAAAGTAGCACTTAAAGCTGGGATTTTAATATTGGGTTCTTTTACTTGTTCCAGTTTCCACATTCCCTTTTGTAAAGCTTTGGTAGAAATGCTGATTTTTTTTTTTAGCAACCTGTTACCTTAATTATTTCTTACCAAAATTCCAATATTCCATGTTAGAATAGTTTTTAAGATATGCTTTATGGCACAGATCAATTTTTTGTATAGCAGATTAAAGCAGTAATTTAAGAGACAGCTTTATTTTCCTGCCCATTTCTCCATTTTCTCTGAAAGGTTGCTTGCTCTTGGAGGTAGAAATAGAGCTATTGTTGAAGAGACTGAGATAAGCAATATTTTCCTATTACACTCTTGAGGTGTGGTTTTTAACTGTTCTCATACATGTCAACCCAGCTCATTTTCCTTCCTTGATGACCAGATAAGTGACAAAGTGTAAAAATGATTGGGTTGTGATTCAGAGATTGAGAAACAACCAGAAAGTGTATTGGAACACTTTACATTAATCAGGCTCCTTCTGTGTTTTTTCTTTGTTTAAGTTCTATGAAGTATTGTATTTATATGTATGGGAAACTAAGGAATAACTTTGTCTACTGATAAGAGAAATGCTCTTTAGGGTCTTCTTCAAAATTAAGGAGATCTTCATTCAGGGCCGTAAAATGATTCCTCCTGGATGTCACGTGTTGGCAACTGGAAGAAAAGGAAGCTCTCTCTTCATTGTTTTACGGCTGTGATTCTGAACTCATGAAGAGATTTTAAGCACATCAACTCATTAGAAGGCAAGCTGGCAGTTTCGTTGTGAATATATTCAGTGAAGAATAGGAAGTGAGTGTTTGCTGTTATGTTGTTGAGGCTATATGAATACTTTATTGGAGAAAGTGCTTGGGAATCGCAGTCTTGGGTTGCAGGTTCTGTCTTGCTACTGGCATGTCTGGCCTTCACTGAGATTTTGGTCGTTTTTTAAAAATCTTGTTTTTTAATTCTTTTGGACTATCCCCCACCGAAATTAGTTTCCATGGTCCTCTAAACATTTTCATTTTCCTGTACCGCAAGTTCTCAGTTAAAAAAGTGTCCTTCACTGAGGTTGACCCTCAGTTTCTGTAGTTGAACTGGAATACAAATGGTCTATGCTTCTAACTCTGGAAAGCAGTGATATGTATGAAGAAGTTATAGGTGTTAGAATACTTAAAATTCCCCTTTTCTCATTAAAAAGTAGATTAAATAACACATGAATTACCTGGACTATGGTAGTATTAATAGTTTAGATATTAACCTACACTTAAATATGTAATTAGTACAAAGAACAACACCTCAAGAGTTTCTGCTTTTCAGTAATGACCCACAGTGGTAAAATTACGATGTGCTTATGGTTTTTAGACTACAATAGATCCCCGTAGATACATTAGGTTGAGAAACCTTAAATGGAGTGGGTTCATGCAGACTGTTTTTAACAGGTGGTAAAAACCTTTTCTTTGAGGAGAGATTAATGTGAAATGGTAAGCTCTCTTTGTTTGGGGGCCATAGCTGTTGGCAGCTATCTGAGAATTGTAATTTTACATCTTTCAACATGAAATCATGGAAGTCTGCTTCTTATATGTATAATTCATGGCAAAGGAATGCAACAAAATTATTTCTAAATTTTATTTTTTAACCACTGACATATTTTTGGACATGCCAGTTTTTAGTTCACTTTCTTAATTTTGCACAAAGTAAATTTTGGGGAAAATGTTTTGATTCTTCTGGTTTTGTAGAATCCTTCCCTGCACCTTATTTATGTACCATGGATGAAATTTATAAGAAACAGTGTCACTAGAACTATTCAATAGTCATTTGGATAAAGTGGTCACTCACTACACTGTTTTCCTGCCCTCTTCCAGATGAATGCTGTTTTATGTTTATTTCATATGTCCAAAACTCTGTTGTTATAGAGACATAAGGGGAATCTAAGAGATGGGTTTCTGTTTTCTTCTGTTTCATTCTTGAGTTACTTAATTACTATGTAACAGTTTAAAGTAAATAAACTGTGAAAAATACTCTTTGAAAAGTTGTTGAATGATAGATACACTGTTAGTTTCTCACTAATCTCCCTTGTGATTTTTCTAATGCCATATATTTTCCTTGGGAGAGCTTTCTTACAGCTGTATTTGTGATCTTGGGCTAGGATTTATGAGCTGTCACCATTAAGGTCTCCCTCTGGCTTTGTCCTGAGAGATGGAGGGTATTTGTGGTTTGTTTTCTTATTGTTAATATGTGAGAATATTTCCAAATCAAAATGAATGTGTGTTTTTTTTACTGTATTTTTAGATTGATTTATTAAGAGAAATGTGTGAATTGTGAAAATTTCTTCCTGAAAGTTAAGACAAAATTTCCAAAGCATTATGCAGTTGTGTGAAGAAATATATGTATATTTCTGGTTTCAGCATAAGACTTGGAATTTTTTAAAAAAATTTACTCTTACAGCTAGGGCAAGTAGAAAGCTAAGTGAAACAAAAAACATTATAGTGGGAAGTAGAAAGAAAAAACTCAGGACATGTAAGAAAACCATTCTGGATCTTACTGATGATGTTAATGTGATTAGTAAACGTTGAATGATCCCAAGGATGTTTGAGTGATGCTCTACAGACAACTAAAGAATTCACACACATCAAACTGCATCATCTTTGGCTTATTGACCCTATGCACTCAGTCTGTGAGAGGCTTGGATCTCTGGCTAAGATAGCCTTGTGGTTAAGTATAAAATATTACCAACCAGCTTTGTCCTATTTCTACCCCTAGAGTGATTCAAGGGGCAGTTCAAAACTGTTTGCATTATTACTCACCTAGTTTATGCTGACCATTGACTGGTCATTATTATTACTAATGTTATTATTATTTTATCCTCACCTGAGAACATGCTCCTTGATTTAGAGAGAGGGAGACAAATATTGATGTGAGACAGAAACATCAATTTGTTGCCTCCTGCACTTGCCCTGATCAGGGACTGAACCTGCAACACAGATATGTGTCCTGGATGATTATCGAACCTGTGACCCTTGGGTCTACAGGATGACGCTCTAACCAAGTGAGACTCACTGTCTAGGGCCTTGGCTGTTCTTAAGAAAGAAGTTTTTGTATCTGATAAACAGAAGTACTACAAGATTGACCTAAGTATTAACTCAGCTTCCTCTAAGATTTTTTAATTGACTTATGTAAGCTTTCCTCTTTCTTAGCAATTTTTTTTTATATTAAGACCTTGGTACGCAATATTGATGTGTACAATAAGCATTAAAGGTAGAAAGAAAAACCACATTTCAGGCTCTAACATGAACCATAACTGTTTCACTTTTCAGGGTGATTCTGGTTGTGGTCAGCTCAGAAACTCCTGATTTAATTAAGATTGTAATACTATATGCCAAAAATGTGCTTTTCCCCTTGCAAATTTCCCCACTTCTTAATGAAGACTATTTATTTATAGAGCAGATACATTATATTAGAATATAAGCTGGATAACCCCAGGCTTGTGGGAAAGCATATTGATAGAGTGGTGTGGCATTATATTATCTCTTGGTTGATTTTTTTGTACAGCAAATGCTGTAATATTTTCTATATATACTCTTTCCTTAGGAGTTGTTTTTTAATTTTTTGTAGTAAAAGGAAAGCGATGTTGATAGTTTCCCTGAGGACTAATACAGCAAACAAAAAAGAAATGAGAAGTGAATTTTTATTTTCTTAAGGAAGAATAAATTAACATGTTTGAAAGTGCTTAACCAGTTGCTCAGTTATCGGTTGTTGAGTGTTGATGTGCACTGGTCTCACACTAAATGTTTGCCTCAACCAGCCTGCTCAACAGTTCGTTGGCCAAGCACCTTTTCTTCCTGACTTTCCTTCTTTTTTTTTAAAGAGGTATAATTGACATAAAGTAGGTGGTAAATGTTTCATTTTGATTGAAATTTATGTCTATGATGGGAGGCATATTTATTTATTTTTCAGAGAGGGGAAGGGAGGGAGAAAAGAGAGGAGAGAAACATCAGTGTGTGGTTGCCTCTCATATACTCTGTACTGGGGACCTGGCCTGCAACCCAGGTATGTGCACTAGCCGAGGAATCAAACCAGAAACCCTTTTCTGGCATTCAACCACTGAGTCACATCAACCAGGGCAGGTGATGTATTAAAATCAATTTCTCTTGTATATAGACATCAAAGTTTTATGAAATCAGTTTTGAAAAAACTACCCATTCTCTATTGCATTACCTTTGCACCTTTGTGTAAAAAAGCAGTCTGTTGCATTCCATTTTTTTTATTTGCCTATCTATTGCCAAGGTTGTAGGTTTATAGTAAGTCCTGAAATCAGGTAGTGTTAGTTGTCCAACTTTGTTTTTCTTTTTCAAAGTTGTTTTGGCTTTTCCCAGGTCTTTTGTATTTGCTTATGAAGTTTAGAGACAGCTTTTCAGTTTCTACAAAGTGTCCTGAAGGGATATTGGCTGAAATTATGTTGATGCTGTAAATCAAATCATGGAGAATTAGCAGTTTAAAACTGTTGAGTTTCTGACTCTTTCATAATGAATATATCTCTGGTACATTTAGGTTTTATTTCAGCAATATTTGTAGTTTTCAATACACAGTTGTTGACGTTTTTGTCACATTTGTGCCTGAGTAATATTTTTGATGCAGTAATAAATGGTATTATTTTTAAATTTCAGTTCTCATTTGTTCATTGTTAATATATAATGTATGTTGACTTTCATATATTTATCTTGTATCCTGCAACTAGACTAAACTCATGTATTAGTTCTAGCAGTTTTTTGGTAGGTTCTGTATGATTTTCCATGGATGATCATATTTTTAGTGAATAGAGACAGTTTGTTTCTTTCATCCTCAACTGGATGTCTTCTTTTACTTTTTCTTTGAATGCAGGGGCTTAAAACTCCAGCATCAGGTAATAGAAGTAGTAAGAGCAGACAGATTGGGGGAGGGTTAGTATCTAGTTTCTCACCATTAAGTATGATGTTAACTATAGATTTTCAAAGATGCTTGAAAATGTTTCATTCTATTCTTAGTATCTAAGAGGTTTTATAATGAATGGATGTTAGATTTTGTCAAATGCTTATAATATATTTAATCAAGCTGATCATGTGATTTTTCTCTTAGTTTTTTAATACAGTGATTTTTATATTGATTTATTTTTTAATGTTAAACATTATATTCCTGGGTAAACCCCACATAGACATGATGAATTACTTTTTAAATATATTGTCAGATTCCATTTGCTAAAAATTTGTAAATGAATTTTTGTATCTAATGTTCATAAAAAATTGATCTGTAGTTTTATTTCCTTGTGATATTTTTATCTGGTTTTAGTATTAGTTAATAGTGGCATTATAGGATGGATAGGGAAATCCTTAACTTTCTTGGAAGAGTTTATGTTGAATTGTTATTATTTCTTCTTTAAACGTTAGGTAGAATTTATCACTGAAGTCATATAGGCCTGAAGTTTTCTTTTTGTGGGATGATTTTTAATTATTTCATCTCTTTGCTTGATATCGGACAATTCCTGTTATCCGTTTCTTCTTTGGTCAGCTTTGGTAATTTATGTCTTTTCAAGGAATTTTAAAATTTCATGTGAGTTGTTGAATGCATAATGATGTTTATATAATACTGTCTTATTATCCCTTTAATATCTGTGGAATCTGTGGTGATTTTAGATCCATAGTGCTCTCCCTTTGTCACCTTTTTTAAATCTCTGTTTTTCGTCTCTGTTTGATTGGGAATTCATCTATTTTATTGATCTTAAAGAGCCAGCTTTGGTTGCATTGATTTTACTTATTTCTTCCTTTCTGCTTCGCCTTTTATTGTTTTGTTTTGTAAGGTGGAAACCAAGGTCATTTATTTAAGATCTTTTTATAACATAGGCATTTAATGCTATTCGTTTACCTATAAATACTACTTTAGCAATTCCTCATTATCCTCATATTTTGTTTTCATTTTTATTTAGTTAAAAATATGTCCTAATTTACCTTGTGACTTTTGTCTCTGATTCATGCTTATTTTGAAATATATACTTTTCAAATATTGGGGTTTTTCAGAGATCTTTCTGCCATTGATTTCTAATTTAACTTCATTGTGATAAATTTTTTTTTTGTATGACTTAAATCTTCTAAGATTTTTGGGCATTTATTTTATTGACTAGAATATGATCTATCTTTATAGAATGTTCCCTGTGTACTTCAGAAGGTTGTAAGTTTCTTCTGTAGTTGATTGGGGTGTTCTGTAAGTCAGTTAGTTCAAGTTAGTTTATAATGTTTTTTTTTAAAGTTTTATTATTATACAGATGTTTTTTGCCTACTTCTTCTACCTAGAGAGGTATGTTGAGATCTCTTAATATAATTGTGGCTTTGTCCTTTCTTAGGACAATTGTGGTTTTCTGTCACTATTTTATTTTATTTTTCAGATTTTCTATCTTTTAATTATATTTTTCCATTACCATTTATCCCCCCTTAAACCCTCTTCCATCTCTACCCACCCTCTCCCTGTTGGAATCACCACACTGTTGTTTGTTTCTGTAAGCTCTTTTCTTTCTTTTTTTTCCTTCTTTTTTGCTCAACCTCTTTACCTCTCCTCCCACCACCTCCAGAGATTCTATCTCCTTCCCTCCCCTTCTCAGTTTTTACAGTCTCTATTTATTTTATTTTTAGAGAGAGGGGAAGGGAGGAAGAGAAACATTGGTTTCCTCTCCCACTTGTCCTCGGGGGATCCAAACCTGTAACCCAGGTATATGCCCAGGCTGGGAATGAAACCGGTACTTTGGTGCTCAACCAAATGCACCTTGCTGTCCAGGGCTATTTTTTTTATCTGATTACATCTAATATCTGTACCTTTAAAGGGCATTTCTTACATGCCACATATCAGTAGGTCTTACTTTTATTTTCCTTTTTATTGAATTTGTTGGGGTGATGCTGGTTAACAAAATTATACAGGTTTCAGGTGCACACTTCCACAACACATCATCTGTATATCACATTGTGTGTTCACCACCCAGCTCAAGTCTCTGCTGTTACCATTTATCCTCCTTCTACCCCACTCCCTCAAGCAGTCACCACATTATTGTCCCTGTCCATGAGTTCTCTCTCTCTCTCTCTCTCTAGTGGTTGTTTAGAGTTAATACTAAATATCTTCAACTTATTAGATACTGCCTTTAGGTGATATTATATCATTTCATGTTTACTGTAAGCATGTTATAAATACAATTTCATTTACTTCATTTCCCTTTTTCAGCCTTTACACTGCTGATGATATAAATTTTACTGTAATATATGTTAAAAATGCTAAAATATATTACTATTATTTTTGCTACAACAGTGAATTAATTATATTTTAAAGAGATTTAAATAAAAAGAATAGATTTTATATATTCTGGTGATTTCCATTTCTGGTGCCCTTTATTCCTTTGTGTATATGCAGTTTACATTTGAACATTTTCCTTTTGTCTGAAGGACTTCTCTTAACATTTCTTGCTGAAGGAATTCTGGTATTGAAATGTTTCTGCTTTTCTGCCTGAAAACATCTTCATTTTGCATCTGTTTTTGAAAGCTATTCTAAATTTTAGGTAGTCTTCCCTCACCCCCAGGACTTTAAAGGTGTTGCACTACTACATTCTCTTATTGCTTGCCCTTAGAAATACAAAGTAGTTCTTAACTTACTTTTTGTTAATGTAGTATGTCTTTACTTTGATCACACTTAAGATTTTCTCTTTAGCACTGCTTTTGAGCATTTGGTTTACTTGTGCCTTGGTATAGGTATATTCATGTTTCTTTTGTTTTAAATTTGTTGGGTTTCATTGATCATTGAGATTACAGTTTTGTTAAGTTTTGAAATTTTTGGTCATTATTTATTCATGGTTCTTTTGGGTGGTTCCCTTTCTCCCTCCTTTTCAGGGATTCTAATTACCTAGATACTGGGTGTTTGAGTCTTCCCACATTTCATTGATACTCTTTATTTTTCTTCATTTCTTTCTGTCCTTGTGTTTTATTTTGGGTGGTTGCTAATGCAGTGTCTTCAAGTTTACCTATCTTACACAATGTTTAATATGTTATTAATCCTATCTAGTGTATATTTCATCTCATCGTGCTTTCGTTGTTATTATTTATTATTATTACTATTTACTATTTTTTAAAATTTAAATATTTCATTGTTTATGCTATTACAGTTGTCCCAATTTTCCCCCTTTGCTGCCACCCACAAACCCACCTCCCACTCCCACAGTCATTCCCCACACTGTTGTCCTTGTCTATGGGTACTTCATATATGTTCTTTGACTAACCCATTCATCTTGTTTCAGTCAGTACCTACCTCCCCCTCCCACATACAGCTGTTAGTCTATTCCATGATTCTATGCCTCTGGTTCCAGTTTGCTTGTTAGTTGATTTTGTTCATTAGATTCCACTTATATGTGAAGTCATATAGTATTTGTCTTTCATCGACCAGTTTATTTCATTTAGCATAAGAGTCTCCAGTTCCATCCATGCTTTTGCAAAAGGTAAGTACTTGCCTTTTTATTTACTGCTTCATAGTATTCCATTGTGTACATGTACCAGTTTTTATATCTGCTCATCTACTGAAGGGCACTCAGGCTGTTTCCAAATCATGCGTATTGTCAGTAGCGCTGCTATGAACATAGGGTTGCATAAATTCTTTTTAATTGGTGTTTCAGGATTCTTAGGATATAGTCCCAGCAGTGGAATTTCTAGGTCAAGAGGCAGTTCCATTTTTAATTTTTTAAGGGAAATTCCATACTGTTCCCCACAATGGCTGCACCAGTCTGCATTCCCACCAATAGTGCACTAGGGTTCCCTTTTCTCTACATCCTCACTAGTACTTGTTGTTTGTTCATTTATTAATGATAGTCATTTTGGTAGTTGTGAGGTAATATCTCATTTTGGTTTTAATTTGCACTTCTCTGATGGCTAGTGATGCTGAGCATATTTTTATATGTCTAGGGGCCATCTGTATGTCCTCCATAGAGAAGTGTCTTTTCCCATTTGGGAGAAATTGAAGGTCAATTGCCCATTTTAAATTGGATTATTTGTCTTCTTGGTGTTTAGTCATATAAGTTCTTTATATATTTTGGAGGTTAAATCCATATCCAATTTATCGTTGGCAAATATGTTCTTCCATACAATTGATTACCTTTTTATTTTGATGATGGTTTCTTTAGCTCTGCAGCAGCTTTTTAATTTAATGTAGTCCCATTTCTTTGTTTTTTTCCTTCATTTCCCTTTCCTAGGAGATTACAGTGACAAAAAATACTGCTATGTGAGATGTCTGAAATTTTACTCTTTCTGTTTTTCTCTAGGATTTTTATGGTATTGTGATTTATATTTAAGTTTTTCTTTATCCATTTTGAGTTTATTCTGGTGTATGGTGTAAGAAGTCTAATTTCATTTTTTGCATGTATCAATCCACTTCTCCCAACACCATTTATTGAAGAGGTTGTCTTTACTCCATTGTATGCTCTTGCCTTCTTTATCAAATATTAATTGACCATAAAGATGTGGGTTAATTTTGGGCTCTCTATTATGTTCCATTGATCGATGTGTCTGTTCTTATGCTAGTACCAGATTGCTTTGATTACAGTGGCCTTTAGTATATTTTGGTATCAGATATTGTAATCCCTTCAATTTTGTTCTTTCTCCAAATTGCTGAGGCTATTCAGGGTTTTTTGATTCTATATAAATTTTGGGGGTATTTATTCTAGATCTGTGAAATACATCATTGGTGTTTTAATAGGAATTGCATTGAATCTATAGATTTCTTTGGATAGTATGGCCATTTTAATGATGTTAATTCTTCAAATTCATGAACATGGTATATGCTTCTGCTTATTTGTATCTCCCTTAATTTCTTTATTCAGTGTCCTATAGTTTTCTGAGTATAGGTTTTTACCTCCTTGGTTAAATTTATTACTAGATACCTTATTTTTATTTGTTTCAATAGTAAATGATACTGTTTTCCTAGTTGCTCTTTCTGACACTTCTCTATTGGTGTATAAAAGTGTCCTCAGTTTCTTAATGTTGATTTTGTATTCTTCTACTTTGTCAAATTCATTTATTAGGTCAAGTACTTTTTTGGTGGAGGCTATAGGGTTTACTTTGTACAATATCATGTCATCTAGGAATAATGACAGTTTTACTTCCTCATTTCCAATTTGGATGCCTTTTATTTCTTCTTGTCTGATCACTGTGGCTAGGACTCCCAGTGCTATGCTGAATAAGAGTGGTGAAAGCACACACCCCTGTCTTAGTTTTTGCCCATTGAGTATGATGTCAGCAGTGGGTTTTCCAAATATGACCTTTATCATCTTGGACTATGCTCCCTCTATTCCCACTTTGCTGTGTGTTTTTTTATCATAAATGGATGCTGGATTTTATCAAATGTTTTTTCTGCGTCTATTGATACAATCGTGTGATTTTTGTCTTTCATTTTATTTATGTGATGTATCACATTTATTGATTTGTGAGTAATGTATCAACCTTGCATCCCTGTGATGAATCCCACTTGGTCATGGTGTATGATCTTTTTAATGTATTGCTGGATTTGGTTTGCTAATATTTTTTTCAGGATTTTAGCATCTATGTTCATTAGGGATATTGGCCTATAATTTTTTTCTTTGTTGTGTTTTTACCTAGTTTTGCAAGTAGTATAATAATGGGCTCATAAAAAGAGTGTTGGGTCTTCCCTCTTCTTAAATTTTTTGAATAGTTTGAGAAGGATAGGTGTTAGTTCTTCTTGAATGATTAGCAAAATTTGCCTGTGAAGCCGTCTGGTCCAGGACTTTTGTTTGCTGGGAGTTTTTTGATTACTGCTTCACTTTCATTAGTTGTTATTGGTCTATTCAGATTCTCTGATTCTTCCTGATTTAGTTTTGGTAGATTGTATGTTTCTGGAAATTTACCCATTTTGCCCAGGTTGTCTATCCTTGTGGCATAGTGTTATTCACAGTATTTTCTTGCAGTCCTTTGTATTTCTGTGGTATCAGTTATTACTTCTCTTCTTTCATTTCTGATTTTATTTATTTGGGTCCTCTCTATCTTTTTCTTGATGAATCTGGTTAAAAGTTTATTAATTTTGTTTATTTTTTCAATGAACCTGCTCCTGGATTAATTGATCTTTTAAATTGATTTTAAGTTTGTCATTTTATTTTTGCTCTGATCTTATTTCCTTCCTTCTAATCACTCTGGGCTTATTTGTTGTCCTGTGTCTAGTTCTTTTAGGTTTAGGTTTAGGTTGTTTATTTGAAATGTTTCTATCTTCTTTAGGTAAGCCTTTAATACTATGAACTTCCCTCTCAGGACTGCTTTTGCTCTGTCTCATAAGTTTTGACTTGTTGTGTGTTCATTTAAATTTGTTTCCAGGTGCTTTTTGATTTCTCATTTGAGCTCATTGTTGACCCATTCATTGTTTAATAATATGTCATTTTCACCTCCATGTATTTGAATATTTTATATTTTTTAAATTGAAGTTGATTTCTAGTTTTACGCAACTGTGATCTGAGAAAATGCTTGATATAATTTCAGTTTTCTTGAATTTGTTATAACTTATTTTGTGTTCTCTCATGTGGTTTATTTTAAAAATGATCATGTACACTTTGTTAAGCTGACTTGGTATTTTTCTTCTTCCTTGTCTTTCAAATTGCTGATGCGATCCTCTGCTTTGTCTAGCCTGCTTTTAATTTCTTTTAGTGTATTCTTCACATCAGATATTGCATTCTTTATTTCCAACTGCTTCTCATTCAAACTTCCTATGTCTTTTTGGTGCTGTTGTAATTCTCACTAAGTTCCTTGAGAATCCTTATAACTATTACATTGAACTCTGTGTCTGATAATTTGCTTGCCTCAATTTCATTTAGCTCTTTTCCTGGGAATTCCTTCTTTTGTTTCATTTTTAGAATGTTTCTTTGGGTCCCCATTTTAGCTGTCTCTTTTTGTTTGTTTAGATAGATTTGCTTTGACTCCCTATGTTTGTGGGGTGGCCTTACATGGTAGGAGTTCTGTGGATCCTAGTGGTACATTCTCCTTGATCTCCTGAGCTGGATACTCTAGGAATGTCCTTGTATGGGTTATGTGGACTCTCCTGTTGTATTTAGTTCCTGATTGTTTTTGGCCTGTTTGTTGTTGGCATCTCCCCTCTGACTGGCTAAATGAGAGGCTTGACCCCCACCATACCATGTCTTTTTGTATGCTGTTGTGCAGGTGCTGACAGAACAAAGTAAAACAACACAAACAAGAAAACCAAAGCAAACAATACCTCCAACAACAACAGCAGAATCAATGACAAAAAGACAAAGAATAATAAAAGTGGAAAAAGAATTAGAATAGGAGATACAAGGAAAAAAAGAAAAAAGAATAAGAGAAGACCAAAGGAAAGAGAATTGATTATGAGGAGAAAAGAAGAGAACTTATATGAGTAATGAATAGAAAAAAGAAAATGAGAAAAGGGACAAAGAAAGAGAAAATAACAAAAAAAGAACAGAGAGGAAGGGAAAATGGAGTATCTCAAATGTAAGAGTAAAATAAGAGATGAAAAAATAGAGCAATAGAAATAGAAGAAAAAAATTTAAAAGTAATGGAAAGGCTATGGAAAAGAAAATAACCAAAATAATGAAAAAAAACACAGTGGAATATGTCTCATCAGAGTTTAGTTAGTGCTTGCCTTCTGGGTTCTTCCTTTGGATACAGCTCTGATGTTTTCTGAAGCTGGTGTAAGCCAGCATCTGGTGCTGCCCATGTCTAGCCCTGTCAGCCTGTTCAACACTACAGGCAATCCAAAGTTTGTAGCTGTTTCCTCTGGGCTTGGCTGTGCACAGGATGGGCAGTGCTGCACTGCATAGCTGGCTTTTATCAGCACTGGGGCCAGGGGTGGGTCAGCAAATTTCCCAAGTCATGGTAGGGTTGGCCTCTGCCTGGGTCTGCCTACCATCCTGCTCTCAGTCTTAGATTAGTCGCTGATCTGGCTATTTCTGGGTCGGCTTCCTGTGGGGTTGGAGTGGGTGGTTGGGACTCTTGGATCTCTTGGTGGGAGTTGCCTTTCACACTTCAAGAAATATGGTGGGTGTGTTTTCCCTCTCCCAGAACCACCTCTCTGATTGTGTTTGGATTATTTCCCTGAACTCAGTAGGGCACCGCCCCTAGTAGACGAGTGGGCGGTGCCTCTGAAGCTCAGATTTTGAGTCTGCTGGGAAACCAGGAGGGTGTTTCTATGGCTCTCCTGTGAGGGGGAAGCACCAATCTGTTTCCCAGGAAATTATATAGAATGGCTGTACCTTATAACCAGTCTTTGACACCCGCTGAGTCTGTGTATGTTGTTGTCTCCTCAGCAGGGGTTAAGATGCAGGATGAGAGAGATGTGAAAGAAGAAAAGGAAAGGCAAAACAAAACAACAAAACAAAACAAAAAGATGCAAGATAGGGTGAGCAGGAATCCAGAGGATGGAGCAAGCAGGAAATCCACAGGGTGGGTTCATTGCTTTTCCCTTGGAGAGGTTTGCCCTTTTCAAGAAAGGTGGCTGCTGCAGTATCCATGTATGTCCTGGCATAGAAATCTCCAGTTACTTCCCCACATCTCTCCTGAATGCCTCCCTCTCCAGATTCTCCTCACGTGACTCCAGTGCTTGGAAGTCCCATCTGGGGTGCAGGCTTCTCTTGGCTCAGGAGGAAGCTCCCACAGCTGTGCTATAACATGGGTCTGCAGCCTGTGGGGACAGGCCTTTCATGTCCCCATCTTCTACTGGTCTCTAGTTGGTTTTGGGTTATCCTTGGTTAAAAGTCTCCTTTTCAGGTAGTCTTCGGGTATTTATTTTGGATGGCTATTCCTCTCTCTACTTTTATTTCCAGTTTGGTTTTGGGAGGAGGTGAAAGAAAGATCCTCCTATACCATTGACATCTTGCAACTCTGTGGTTTTTTTTTTTTAGAAGTTTGATTTGCGTATTCCTCATGTCTCTACATGGAATACAGATACAATAATTGTTTTAATGACCTTGTTTGCAATACCCTCTGTGTCAGTACTGGGTCAGTTTTAATTAATTGACTCTTCTCATTGTAGATCATGTTTTTCTATCTGTGTGGCTGGTAATTTTTGATTGGATGGCAGACATTGTAAATTTTCCCTTGTTGAGTGCTAGGTATTTTTGCATTTCTCTGTGTTCTTAAACTTTATTTCGGGATGCAGTAACATTACTTGGAAACAGTTTGACCTTTTTGAGTTTTTCTATTATGATTTGTTAAGAAGGAGCTGGAAAAGATGGAAAAGAGCTCAGTCTAGGAGGTGATTATTCCCCATTACTTTTGTAAGACCTTCCAGAATATTCTTTTTAATACTCTGAAGTAGGAGCTGGTGAGGGCTGGCACTGGTCACAGTCTGTGTAAATGCCAGGAAATGTTTCTTCTAATCCATTTGTATGTGTGTCTTCCCCCTTAGCTTTGTGAAGTTTCCTCCTACCTAAGCATTTATCTCTGTTGCATATTCTGGGGTACTCTCTCAAGATCTCTGGGGTACTTGCTCTGTGTAGATTTCTCTCTTAGGACCTGTAGCTGCTGGTCTCCTCAGACTCTACACCCTGTCTAAACTTAAGGAGTCTGCCTGGTTCTGCCTCAGTGTCCCCTCCTTTCATTATACCTTAGAAACTCTAGGTATTAGGTTGGGGTAAGCATAGGGCTCTCGTTTGTTTCCTGTGTCTGAAGGATTCTTGTTCTTAGTTGCCTCATGGCCAGTGTCTTGAAAACTATTGTTTCATATATTTTGATAGATGTTTTTGGTTGTGTCAGGCAAGAGAGTGTATCTGGTCTCTGTTATAACATCTTGACCAGAAAATGGCCAATTCCATATTTCTTTTAATTATATCAACATTCTTTTCTTTTCAGCTGAGCTGGAGATGACAATTCATTCTTCCCTGCCTTTTCTTTTGGTCCAGTGACTCTGTTACAAGTCCTTTCTTGTTTCCTAATATGTTTAATATTCCTTGTGTAGTTGATACTAACAATCACTGGAATGGAGGGAATATCGTCAGAGTAGTCTAAAGTTCTGTTACTCTAGTATTGTACTCAGGGAATATTAGTACATTTTAATTCAGTGTAAAATTTTTCTTGTATGTTGATAGAGCACATTTATTTCATGATTAGTATATTTGCTTAAATAATACACTTGGGCAGGTTTGTGCTTTTCCAGACTGAGCCTTAATGCCTCTGTTGCATTTTGGATTTTGGTTCTAACTCTGTCCTACCACATTCCTCACATTTTATTTATGTGTGTGTTCGTGTGTGTGTGTGTGTATTTGCTTTTTTGTTTCCCCATCACTTAATATGCTGCTTGAAAACAGACGTCATTCTTGGATATCTAGAAACTCATACAATTCCTGACATAGGGGCTTCTCAGTTATTGTTTGGTAATCTGAACTGAGTAGGCTACCATTTTAGGCATTTAGTGTATTGCTAAAGATTTACCTAATATCTGTACATTATACAGATTCTTAACTGTCTTTATATTACAACATAAACCACATTGTCATCATTGTAGCTTGTCCTTGGTATATTTTGAAAGAGCTGTCAGAACATGAGCTCTTTATTACCTGGAATTACTAGTTAACTGTGTTTTGCCATTGATCAGAATGTCATTTTTTGGTTTGCTGTATTCATTGTGGTACTTTATTATAATCAGCAGTAGTTTTGAGCTGCAAGACTCACAGGATCTCACTTTGTGACCTTGTGGCAGTGTCATGTACTTGGTGGGGATCAATCAGGGGTTCCTTCCTTCTACTTTTGTCTTGCCAGTCTTTTTGTAAACATTTGCCACCTTCTCTGCTCTAGCTCCTGCTCCTCCCCGTCTGCCCTCTGACCTATTACTGTGTTTTTTTGGGGAATTATATATATATTTTTTTAGCTTTTTAAAAACTGTATCCCAGAAAAGTTGCATAAAGAGTTCTTGAGGGAAAAGAAACCCACTCTTCCCCATCAGATGTCCTGTCAGTTTGAAAGTGTTGACTACTTGGCTCAGGAATCCTGGAATCAGTGACTCCCTTTAAAATGCATTCTCTTTTCACTTGATAAAACAAAATAGCTTTATTTTTCTTTTATTGCTCATCTTCTCACAACATAAATTATATGATGTTTCCTCTCCAGACACACAAAGCATTCTTTCACAATCTCCCCAGGTCTCGGGTTTGGATATGTGTGTGTGCTCAGTGTGTGGTATCTGTAATGTGTGTGTAGTTTATATTTTCTGCTATCATTGGATTCATCCTGTTCATAAAAGACTTACAGCTTGCTTCCTGTGCATGGTTCTGGCTCCCTCTGCAGCACCAAATGGCAAAGTGCTTTTGTTGTATTTTGTTGCTGAACAATCTAGCTCTCAGCCTTCCTTTTTTGAATACAACCTTCTAGCTGGTATGCAAGTATAGATTGAGATTTCAGACTTAGGAACACTTTTTTTTTGGTAGTGGGGTAAGGCTTATTGAAGACTAAAGTCACATTCAAGAGAACTTCAGTAGATGAGAAAATGATGAGGAGGGTGAGGGAAGAAGAGAGAAAAGGCAGAAGGGACAAGCACAACTGCAAAATTAATTGGTAAGTAGAAGGTTAATTTACTTATAGTTATTTACTATAAACTTTTATTAAGAAATTAGAGAGTTGCAGAGTAGAAGCCTAGAGCAATTATAGAATTTTTGGGCTGTTTTATTGGATTACACACCTAGGACTTTAATGCACATCTCATGTTGGTAAGTAATGTGATTTGGCCTCCACTGTTGGTTTGGGTGTCGAACATTCAGGCTGACTTTAGGTAGGGCTTGGCATCTTAGCTTCAAATTATTTATTTTTGTGGTACCCTTGAGATTTTTATTCTCCCACCAAGTCTAGAGCAGCTATTAAATGCAACAAAATGGTCACCAGGTTCCAGAATAGAAGCTTTTTAAGCAGTGGTCACCCAAGATGGTTTATAAAGATTCCATAAGTAAGGATGGAATTTCTAGACACATCTTAACTCTGGTGAAGTAAAACTGTACATTTAAGGGTGGCTTTGGGGTGCCAGTATGATGTTTATTCATCTGGGTGCTAGTATATACACACTGCCATGTGATATTTGTTTGTAGTTATATATCAATATAAAGTATATTTAAAAATTCTCATACATTAAATACTTTTTAAGAGCATGTATCAAAGTCCTATTTATATAAGTAATGTTACACATGAGTGCACAGATGCCTGCTTTGTGACATAGTCCGTGTATAAAGTTGCACCACATTATATCTTATCTTCTTAAAGGAGTAAGTACATGTAGGTGCCTATATATATGTAACATGACTTATTCAATAAATAATTAGAATGTTTATGTAATAAATTCATGCTTCTAGAGTTATTTTATATTCATAAAGTAAGTTTTGGGCCTTTGAGACATGGCCTTTTTTATTTAGTAGGTTAGCATCATGCTTTTGTTTTTTTTTCTTTATATAATCCTTTCTAGGACTGTGGGTCTTTAGGAATTACTAAAGTGTATTCTTTATGAAACCAAATAATATGCATTAACTTTTTTGAAAGGTCATGGCCAGGTTGGTTCTGTTTGAAATTAAGTATGATAAATTTTTAGAGTACAAAAGGTAGGAAAGTATTATGGGCAGTTTTATTATCCACTTCTCACTTTGACTTTGCATTTTCTGTATTTGACTTCTATACATCTCAATTTCTTTTCTAGAAACCTTTATACCTTCCCCCCTGTATTGTCATTAAATGTTTTTCATACATGGAAGAATAGAGCTAGATATTCTTACATGACTGTGTAGTAAAAAATTGTTAAAATTCAGTATTGGTTTATATTACTCTATAATTTGACTGTAAAGGTCTAGTTTAGAGATTTGTTATTTTTGCTGTTTAGACTTGAAAAACAATTAGCTGCAGAATCCAATTTTTACTCTGGTATAAAACTCTTGTATCCTTGTTGACTTCAGTGGAAATTTGAAAGCTCAGCCTTTTCTCTAGAGGTCTCCCAAAACTGTTTCCCTGGCTTTATGTTGAAAGGACTGTGATATGCAGAAGTGGACGGAAGGGTAAGAGATTCTCAGAGGAGTGCCTGACTTAGAGCTAGCTCTGAGATTACGAGATTTCCTCGTGGCATGTTTGTGTAATAGATTTTTTGTAGCATTTATAGACCCTGAACCTAAGGACTATATTTCTATTTGGAGCAAACATTGACCTCTTTTTCTGGGCTGAAAACAGTGAAGTGTATCAGTTTTGGTAGCTTGGGTTATAAGAAACCTAAATTAGTTTGAAGTGGAATTATCTTGATGAAAGGGCAGTTGAAAGCCCTTGACACTGGACAGAGGATTGTCTAGTGTTTAATCTTGGCTCAAAATACACCAGACATAATGAGAGTCATTATGAACTGCTGATCTCTTACCCCTCCCCTCAGCAGACCCTATTAGACTTGCAAAAATAGCAAACAGTGTGTGTGTTTGGCATGGTGCCAGCTGTGTACTAGAGAAAGAAAGCATACCTTGTTTGCACTCCAACCAGATACTGGCGCATCGTGTTACAGCTCTGCTTGGTTCTGAGCTCCTCTGTTCAGTCTCGTCCTGACAGATGCTGTCATTGCCACCCTTAGCAAGACAAATGCAGCCACTCTAAGGGAGTTGGCTTTTGCTCAGCTGTGCTTGCCAGTGCTCTAAACTGATACGATTGTGTACCTGTGGAAAGGTAAACAGCCTGTGGGCCTGTTACCTTCTGCCACTTTGTGCATTACCTTTTGAGTTTTTGCTATTTCTGAAGGAGAAGTTTTAACTATCGTTGGTTAGATAAATGCGTGAGCCCTGAACTTCTCTTCCTGTTTTTTGAACAACAGATGTTTGTTAAGCACCCATAAAGGTGCCCATGAAGGTTCCTGCCCTGACTCCACTGTCTGTGTAGGTAGAAAAATATGCAAAGAATTACATGATCATGACCTGAGTAGCTTTGTGCCTAAAGGACTCTGAGAAAAGGAGCAAGGAGGGGATCTCTGAGGATGTGTGTCAGGGAGAGTCCTCTTTTGTGGGCTATGAGGTTAAGTGGAGCTTAGAGCATGTGACTTACATGTTGCTGGGGTCTAAAATACAAGAGGAGAAGTGTCTTGAAATAAGCTTGTTGAACCTGGGCTGGGGCCTGGGTTTGAAGGTTGTAGGCAATGAGGAATTATCATAGAGTTTGAAGACAGAGGAATAGCCTTTTCAGAATAGCCAAATCAAAATTATTGATTTTTTTTGATAAGCATTACTCTGGTGGCATTCTGGAAACTGGGATTATGCAAAAAGTGGTCAGAGTTGTGGGAGTGCTAAGGTATTAAGTTGGGAGATTAGAGGCATAGAGGATTTTTGGACTTAAAAAAAAAACCCCAAACAACATGAGGTATCCTGAGTGCAGGTAGAGAGAGTGGTAAGGGCAAAAAGAGACTGAGAGATATTTAGGAATCTTAAAGATAGGACTTGGCTCACAACCATATATTAAGAGAGTAGAAAGAGAAGATAAAGGAGAGTAAGAAAGGAATTGCTAAGATTTTCAGCTAAGACTCCTGATAGTTTTTGTAAATACACTTACAAAATAGGAAATAGGGAGGGCCGGAGAGATTGGAAGGATGCATGGTGCCTCAGGTTGGGAAAGCTGAGTTTAAAGTACCTGTGGAATCTGTGAGTAACAACTAAATTTCAGTGTAAAATTTGGATTTACAGTTTACAAGACAAAGGGCTGGGTGTCCTGGATCATTTGAATATTACGACTTTTAGTCTGGCTTGATCATTAGAGCCAGGAGACCCTGTAATTCAAGATTGAGGAAGTCAGTGTCCCATGGTAGCATTGTTGCAGATCAGACCAATTTAGACCAGCTGATACCTACTAAAAAGACACTGTATTTTTTAGCTCTTGTGTCTACATAACCATTTACCAAGAGGCCATCTCAGTTTTCAGGGAATAATAGTAATAGGGAGTTCTCTGTATTCACCATTTGGGAACCATTCCACAGGATCACAGATTGGAAATCTTGTCCTCTGCTGAGACTGGGCTTTTCTGGAGAGCTTCACTTGGATTTTCTTCATCTCTGATGAAGTAGTATTTCTTCTACATATTCAGCTAACATAATAACTTTTGTAGAAAGTAACAAAACTTTCTCCTCTCTGTAGGCTGTTGGCCCATCTTGGTAAGTCTGTCTGCTTTTTCCACTGGACTTGCACTGTCTATAACATCTGTTCTTTGGGACACACAGATATTTTTTGATTATGTTAGGCAAAATGGTTTTTGGTGCTTGACATGACTGATGTCATTTTCAGAAGCAAGTTGCTCTCAGTGACTGCCAGTTCACCCCAGGAGGGGTAAACCTGTATCACCTGAACATGTTCCTGTGTTGATAAGTAGGCCCATAAGTTATTTACTGAATTAGAACATATTGCTCTTACCAAGTACATGCCACTTTGCTACAAGCCCCATGTTCCTGTAGGATATGTGTGTGTGTGTGTGTACACACACACTTCCCCCCGCCCCAAGCCTCCATCCCCTTTTGGGTGTGGAGTTTGATTGTGTTGCTGCCACCAAAGACTCCACTTCTGTCTGTGAGTTCCCTTAATTACTCCCTTCAGTTTTGGAGGGGTCAACCTCTTTCTTTGGCCTCTAGGCCCCATTCTCCTTTGGAGGTTGGTTCCAGTACACCTTGGGAAATTTTCCCAACAGACTACTTATAATTTTTGTTTTCTCATCAGATTTCTGGGTCAATTTAAGTATGATTATATCCAGCAGTGAATTAACAATCTACAAAGTGGGCATCACTGGTAAAAACACTAATAGGAGAGTCTAATAGGTGAATCTAAATTCCATTTAAAAGATGTAAATGCACACTATTTTAGTAAACTTGAGAATTATTAATTTTTATTCTTTTTTCTCCCTTCTACTTTTACTCCTCTCTTCTCTTTTATCCTTTCTTTTCCTTTTCTTTTTCTCTTTTCCTATTCATTTGTTCCCTTCCATTTCTTTTTCTCATTATACTTTACCTTTTTCCCCTGCTTTCATTCTTTTCCTTTATCCTGATTAGGGATAAACTGATAGAGTTGAGCAGACTTATGAGGGCCTTTAGGAACTGTGTGTGATGCGGAGTAACTAGATGACTTTATGTGAGAAGACATGAGAGAGCATATGGAGAGTCAACAGGTCATCTCCCTAAGGGTTGTTCCTGACTCTAGAGAGAAAATTATTTCTAATCTTGGACTGCTACAAAACTGGGGAGAAGTCTGGAAGTGGAAGATTGAAGGCAGCTCATAAACCTGCTGTGCCCATAAATAGAGATTAAAAAGTGGATGTATCTGCAGGAGAGGTTTGGTCTGGGAGTCAGGGTGCTATTTGCCCAGGTTTTTTCATGCTGCTGGGGATTGAAGATTTCCTTGTCCTCATTGTGCTGCTACATGGAATGGTGTTGCTCAACTGCCTTCCAAATCTATCTGGCAAGTATATTTGCAAGGAAACGTGTCAGGGTCTCTCTGGAGGAAAAGGGAAAGAGAATACACATTAAGTCTGGGTACTTTAAACTAGATCATAGTTGATATAATCTTATACCTTGAAGAAACTCTTGAGGTCACTTGGATGAGAGAATTCTGGAAGTTGTTTCTCTGGGGCATCCAGGAGTATGGGTTTCTTCCCCACTGAGAAGGGAGGAGGGCTCAATCATCACTGTACGTGTCCTTGAATACAATTTTAGTCTTCTTCTCCCTCTCCTTTTCCTCCCCCTCCACATTCTTCTTCTCTGAGTGTTTCTGCCAGGAAGTAGCTTTATTTCCTTAAAGAGAATGCTGTTATGCTTTCTGTCAGTTTGCATAATGCCTCTGTGTCCTTTCCATGTGTCATGGTGAAACCCCCACCTCCTCAGCCATGGGGACTTGTTCCTGTCTTCAGGAACTGAATTTGGAATGTGGCAAGCAGAGGCAGTGTGTGCTAGAGGAAATCTGGTACCATAATGTGCTGGTAGGGGTATGATGAGGACATTGTTTGGGGTGAGAAGTCCATGTTACACATTTCAAATACGTAAGAAACTTCCATCATGAAGTTGGTACCTTTAAGATTCTCTTGCTCAATGGACATATTTTTTACTGCTTTAGGAATAATCTTAAAGCCCTTCCTTGAACTCCTGAACTATAATGACTGCTTGTTACAGATTGCATTTCTTGAATGCAAGGCCCAATTGGTATACCATATTTTTTGGACTGTAAGATGCAAGCCTCACCCCCTTTCCCCCAATCTGGGAGGAATAATGGTTGTTAATGCTGCTGTTGAGTTCTCTTTACATTTACAATGGTGAAATATTATGTTATTTATGTTATTAAATATTTTACCACATTTTTGCTTCAAAATTTTTTTCCCTATTTTCCTCTAAAACCTAGGTGCATCTTATCATGTGAAAAATACCATAATTATGAAAAACCTTCTAGTTTCATCAGATAAGACTCTTTCTCCCCAACATTTTTCTCCCTAGGTGCTCCCTCCTTCCCCATCTTCTTACATGCATCTTCCCACTGGTTTTTCTGCCCTCTGTAAAGCTACAGATTCAGTGCTTACACTTTACCATGCTTCAGGAAGCTTTCCTGCCTCTATGAGCCATATAGATCTCTTGTTTTTGTTTCTGGTGTTGCATGAGGAAATTATGATTTTTAAAAAGCCACTGACCCTTTGTACTTCGGGAGAGTATGGGTTAGTGAGTCATACATTGGTTACATGGTTGGACTTAACCTTGTGGGACAACAAATAAATCTTAAGACATGGCCTTGCCCTGAAAATGTTTACAGTACAGTGACAAACCTAAAACTAAACATGATGGAGACTGGAAATAACTGAATAACTTCTGTGACAGAGAGGAGCTGGTGTTACAGAGAGAGAAATAGTGCAAGCTAACCCAGGGAACTGCAGTGAGCATGGAATGTGGGGCACAGAAGAGGGTGGTATGGGAAATAGGACGGCTCACCAGAGTGGAAGGAGTATGCAGGTGAAGTGTCTTAGATGGGGAGGAAGCAAATAGCGTATGGAAGCCAAGGAAAGGAGTTTAGGCTAAGAAACGGGGATCAATTAGAGATAGTTGAGTAGGTGAATAAGATAGTAATGTGTGGGATGGTTAGAAGGGAGAGTTACAAAGACCAGCCAAAAGAGACTGCTGAGATAAGCTAGTCTTGCTCACTGTGGGAAGGATGGGGAATGGTGACTTGGGCAGATGTATCAAAGGAAGAAATGACAGGGCTCACTGACAGATCAGTGCAGGCCTTGTGGGAACTGCAGTTCGTGTTTTAAACTGAAATGTTATAATGTCATAGGTATGTGTGATATAAGGAAGTCCAATTTGTAAAGATTTAGATTTTATACTGATACAGTGTTTTCGCATGACAAAAGGAACTTTTAAACACACTTGTGTAACTGTCACATTTTTTTCTTTGACATTGTATCAGCTTTCTTACCTATAAATGGAGGTGACATGTTCCATCTCTTCAAGCTTAATTCATTGAAGGCTCAGCCAGTGTGCAGAGAATTTGGTTGACAATTTAAGAACTAAATCCAATCTATTCTCCCATTCATTTTGAAGGACAGGCATTTACTTTACAGAAATACAGGGTGCAGCACAAATAATGCCCCTTTTTATTACAAAATCATAAGCATGTAATTCTGTAACATAACAGTATCACACTCAAGCACACCATATGACATTTTAGGTGAAATGGTTAAATTAAGACTGTAAATTATTACATCCATATCATTACCCTACCAACCACACTCAAGCAGGCATTACTTCTGCCGGACCCTGTATTTTAAAAGGAGCTCCCTTAAATGCCAAGCTCTGTTAAGCTTGAATTAGTCTTGTGTGTTTTTTTTTTTAATCAATGTAAGAACATACTTCAGAAACCTTTCCTACCTAGTTAGTGCTCCTGTGCTAAACACGCTGTCCAGTCCTTGCCTGAGTCTCTTCAGTCTTGTTGCAGCTGCTGGGCCAGGCTCAGCCCACTTACATCCTGCCAGGGGATAAACTCGATACCTTTTCCTTTCATGAAACACTATCTGTGTGAAGTGAGCTCTTTGATCCATAGTCTTTCCTGCAGAAGCTGAGGGAAGATTAAGAACACCTTTGAGTAGATGAATATTGGATGAAGTTTATATAATTTAAACTAACATTCCTGTTAACCCTTTCACTCAATGGAGAGATAGAAGAAACTGGTACAGTTTTGATTCCCACTTAGACATAAGGTGCTGTGGCTTCTCTGGGCTTCTCTCATTTATGTATGGCAGGACTTACAACTTCATAAAGAGGGCTAATGTCTGTGTATTGAATGAAATATGCTGAAATGGAATTAGAGTCAGTATCTGTATATTAGGCAGTGGAGTTTTCATGATGAACAAGGCTAATATTCCAGTTGTCGTACATAATGTAGTAGTAGTAATAACATTATCAATTATCCTTTCTTGAATGCTTCCTATGTGTAAGGTTCTATTGTAAAGGTTCTTTTCATCCACTTTCTCATAATAAACAGATAAGGTAGATATTATTTTTACCCCCATTTTAGAGATAAGGAAACTGAGGCACAGACAGGTTAGGTAACTTGGCCAGGGTCTCACACTTACAAATAGTAGAGACAGGATTTGAACCTGGGCAGCAAGCAGGCACCAGGGTTCTAATATCTGTGCCGTATTATTCACCATGGTGAGAAAAGCAGACAGTTAATAAATCCTTTTAAGTGTGGTGAAATCTGTGAGGTTCTGTAACAGAATAAATCCAGGCTATCCGGAGAAAATGCCCTCTAGGATGAAACAGAAAACATGAGTAGGTGCTCTACAGGTGAGATGTAGTGGACAAGAATGTAGTGGACAGCATGTGTGGTGGCCACAAGACTGGAGAGAATGCAGTGATTCTGAGGAACTTAAACCCATTTACAAGTGGTTGAGAGAGTAAGAGTGCCTTAAGAGTGAGGCTGGCAGGGGCCGGATCAAGAAGGATTCTTCAGATCCTACTTCAGGGATATGAGGCATGAAAATGTAAAGGATTAAGAATGATTGTATTTATAAGAAGATTTGTAATTGTGATTTATAATTAGAAATATATATTTGATCTTTGTCCCATTCCTAGGATGGAGCTCCAAAAACACTTGAAATTTCCCAAGTGGTGAGAGCAATCAAGGTGTCTTTTGTTATGTTAATGAGTGACTTGGAAATTCCATAGGTAATGAGGATGGGGCTCCTTGCCAGGGGAACCTGTCTTGTGATTAGAGGGTGGAAGCTTTCAGTTTTACCCTGGGACCTCAGGGGCGGGATTAGCACCAATGACCGGTGATTTCATCCATCATGCCTGTGTAATGAAGACTCCATAGAAACCCAGAAGGACCAGATTCAGAGAACTTCTGATTTGGTGAAGACCTGGAGATGCCAGGGAGAGTAACATGCCCGGAGAGAGCATGGAAACTCTGTGCCTCTTCCCACATACCTTGCCCTGTGTTACCTCTTCATCTGGCTAATCATCTGTATTCTTTTAATACCCTTCTAAATAAGCTGATAAATGCAAGTATGTGTTTCTGTGGGCCTCTATAGCAAATTAATCGAAACTGAGGAGGGGGTTGTGGGAACTTCTGATTTATAGCCAATCATTCAGAAGCACAGTAACAGCCTGACTTTAGATTGGCATGTAAAGTAGGGGACAGCCCTGTGGGATCTGATGCTTTCTCCAGGTAGACAGTGTTAGAAATGAGTTAATTGCTTGGTGATATTGGGAAAAAACACGTATCAGAGGAACATTAAATGTTAAGAATTAAGGGGATGGCAAGCATTAAAGGGATGGAAGCATGGGGGTGACAGGTTGAGAGGCGAGTTTTGAAAAGGAGCTTTTAACCACTGGTTTGTCTGATGAATCATAGCAATAAGAGTGGACATAGAGAGTGCAATCCGAGGCAGTTCTTCTGGTCCCAGTTGGTGATGATAGTGCGCTAGACCAGGGTACTATCAGTAAGAATGGAGAGAAGCTCGGGAGCTTGTCAGGAAGCAGAGAATTGGTGGTTTGGATGTGGAAGATGACAACAAAGGTGGAAATAATAACAATGCCCAAGTTAAGAGTGAGAAGAAATTTGCAAACTTGACAGACTGGAACTTGAGGAAACTATGTACAACAGACCTTCTTTGGTCAAGATAAGGCTTGTGCAAGAGAAAATAGATAGATTGTGTCATAGACCAATGAAGAGAGTGACTCTGTCAAGGGCATGGAGACACATACACATACATACATGTGCACATATTTATATAGTTATGTTTATGTTTGTGTATATGTATAGACATACACACATATATACTTACCAAGATTTGTTGTTGTGGAGGTTAGGCCTCCCAAGTTAAGGTGATATCAGAACCAAGGTTGCCTCCTTGGTGTCTACAGTCTTCTGGGTGTGGTTATCTGTAAGCGCCAGTCCCATGGTTCAGCCTATAACACTGCATTTCCCTTTGAGTCAACTTGGGGACTGATCTACAAGTGTCTGACATTGTGGGAAAACAGTGGGAGAGAAAGATGAATGCCACATCTCCACACATCTCCTGACTGGATACACATGGGTATGAATTCCAGTTTTCTCTCTCCCTGGAGCTAATGCGGTTCACCTTAAAACATTTTCTTGTCTCTGTCTAAAGAACCTTCAAAAGCTTCATTCTGATTGTTACTATTTCTGACTAGGTTTTTTCCTGCTGAACATTTGGAACTGGGTAGGCTGAGATAAATTCTAAGCAGATGGGAAGTTTTTATATTGTAATCTATACGATAGCAGCAGCTCCAATCTGCCCTATATACCTTCCAGGAAGTTTCTTTGCTGCATGGCACATGCATGAGTAATTTATGTTTTGATGTTTCATCAAACTTCAAACCTCAGTTGGTGGCAGCCATTTCAGTGGTTGTGTGTGAGGGTATGTACTTGCCAGGGGTATGGGGTTAACTTGAGTGGTATGTGGATTATTCCAGGAGGAGTTAAATGCAGTGTTTGAAAACTTGGGACGTGAACGTCTTCTATTACACTGTAGTTCCTGAAGGAAAAGTAGTTGGGCGAGAATGGATGCACTGGTTTAAACTCTGTGTTTTACTTGTGACTCCGGGTTGTTACTTGTGTTTGCTTATTTTATTTTTATTGTTAAAGTATTTGTTTAATGTACTAAACTTTGCTCAGGACAGTGCAAAATATTTAAGAAAAGACCAAAAAGAAACAGAAAGCATGAAACAACTTTCATTATGGTCCTGAAAACCTGGCCGTTATTGAGAATATATAGAACATTTATACAAGATCATACTGTGCTTCCTACTTTGCAGAGTGCCTCTGTAACCCTGGTACATTACTGTATCCTAGTGTCCTCAGGCCCGGGTTTGTAGTTGTTTTCTTTCCCCACTACAGTACGCCCCTTCCACTGGAATATACAGTCATGAGAACAGATACTTGTTCTCTGCTGTATCCCCAGCACCTACAGCAACACCTGGCACATAGTAAGCAATCAATTTTAGTTAAATAAATAGACAAAATATTTATATTCTAAACATCAGTCTTAGCTCTATAAAACAGGCTTGGCACGCTAACAACTATGTACATCACTCTGCCAGGTTTCCACCCAGATTTTATAGTAGTTTGTTGTCCTGGAAGAAGTTTATGAGCTATGCTTCTTTTTAAAGACAGTGAATATTGTCATATTGCAACTGTAGGGGTCCTCATATACTTGTCCTGTATCTGTGATGATTTTTTTCTATTAGAAAGCCCACTGGTAATAAGTATTATTCTTATGTTGTATAGAGACTTTTCAGCACCTGTGAGGGTTTGGCTCGGATGTTGGGACCCTGCTAAGAGAAGTCCTTTACCCCCCAGGCTGGGATCCTAGCAGTGGGATAATCTGAATTGTGGTAGCAAGTCATCTTGGCAGTGGCACGTGTAACAAATGTCAAATGGTGATTTCAGCATAATTTGTATGAATTTCTTTGTGACAGGAGTCAAATTAAAACCATTGTGACTGGTGTCTGAAGCTGTCAGTTGAAACTGTGAAAATCAGTTTGCATATGTCAACAATTAAATCTTGTAATATACCTGCCCATGGAAAACTGCCACTAGAATTATTTTTCTGTATTTACTGACTAGAAAGATGTGGTTATCAAGTATCCTGATTGAAAAATCTTTAAAAGCTAGCCTTTAATTGGAACCATATGTGGGTTTTTTCCCTAACTAAATCTATTTAGATTAAGCACATTACCCACATATGTGTATATACACATTACCCACATCTATATACATAGACACAGCATAGAGTTATAGTACATTGATGTGTGTTTGTGTTACCTGTGTATGTGTTCACACAGAGAACACATGACTATGCATGAGCTTTTAATGTGCTGATAGATTGAAATGTAAGGATGTTGGGGAAGTTTTCTGTTAACTGAGATAATACAATTACCAACATTCATGTCTCCTAGTAGTATTAGGTTGGTTAATATTTATAGTTCTTAGAACAGTGCCTAGTATATAGTAAGTCCTCCATAAATATTAGCTTTCATCAAGGGTGTCTACCCTGTGGCCCGCAGGCCCCTGGCAGCTCAGAATGGCTATGAATGTGGTTCAACACAAAATTGTAAATTTACTTAAAACATTATGAGATTTTTTTATGATTACATATTGCAGTGTATTTAATGGGTAGCCCAAGAGAATTCTTCTTTTTCCAGTGGGGCCCAGAGACACCAAAAGTTTGGACATCCTAATTTGAGTATATCTTCATCTTTCAGCTTCAACCTAGCTTTGTCAGTGTCTCCATCACTTCTTATAACAATTTAGCTTCAAAGGCAGGCTGGCATAGTCTCAAAATTATTGTGTAAGTGGGAGGTACATTTAATGAATTTATTGTTAATCTAAAATATCTGTAACAAATTTTTCTGCCATACAGGGAGTATTAGTATTTGTATTTTTAATTCAAAGCCATTTATTAACTACCTTAGTAGTACTGATTCCTATTTTAGTTATAATAGTTCTCTAAGTCATCATCATTCCCTGGAGTCTGTCAGCATCTTCAGCACATGTGTAATCTTCATTGTCAAACTAAGACCAGCTTCACTGAGAATTTTATTTACAGGTTTGAGAGAGAACAAACTGTTCATTCATTAAGAAAAAAATAGATAAGGTATTTGCTAAGGTCTGAATGTTTGTGTACCTCCCAAATTCATACGTTAAAATCCCAGCCCCCAAAGGTGATGGCACTAGTAGTTGGGGACTTTGAAAGGTGCATAAGTAATGAGGGTGGGACTCTTCAGAGATCTGTAGTGTTTTCTACCATGTTAAGTTGCAGCAAGAAGTTTGAGACCTGGAAGAGGGCCCTCACCAAAACGTGATCATAGCTGTTTTGGGCTAGGTTTGTTTGGGCATGTTCAGAAAGGTAACATGTTATTATGTATGGATCACTGGACTGTACTCGGGGCCTTTTCGGGAAGGCTTCTTTTGTGATTTGACTCACGTACATTTCAATAAAGTATTTTATCTATGGAGACCACTGTAGAAGGTATTTGTATTTAGGGTATTGATTTAAAAAAAACATATGGATAGGATATATTATCTTTGAGTTTTGGGACAGTTATGAAATGGAGTCATGGGGGCTGCTGGGCTAAGAACCACTGAACTTGATGGCCACCCACTTTGTTCATGCTGCATTTTTATTTTTCTATCATTTGGGGAAAAAGATAATCTTTTAGTAGGCTTTTTAGACTTGGACTTTAAGACTGAGAGAAGTAGTCTTTTGTTGGGTGAGACTTTTTTTTTTAATGAAGCCATGTTTTCCTTAAGGTGTATGAGTATGCTCTGTTTTAATCCTTTGAGGTTAGATTTCATTGTATGCAAGTGAAATATATATTAAACCAAATAGATATTGGTAGTAATGGGGAAGTTAGCAGACAGTAAAGCAACCTACTTTGATGAAAGGGTCAGATGGATTTTAGATCTATAACCTTCCCCCTTTTTTTTAGCATCCTAAATATTCTGAGAAGCATTAGGAAAAAGTAAAACATACCTTAGTATTCAGGGTCAGCCAACCTGGTTTTCTGAGTATCTTCTCTACTAGCTATATGACTCTGTGGTTTGAGTCTTTGCAAAACAAAGCCAATGATACCTGCTTTATGATTTTTAAAAACATTTAAGTATAATTGGCATACCATTATATTAGTTTCAACTGTATAACATAATGATTTGATATTTGTATATATTGTGAAATGATCTCCACAATAAGTCTAGTTAACAGTCATCATCATACATTGTTAAAAATATTTTTCTTTCATTAAGAACTTTCAGGATCCACTCTCCCAACTACTTTCAAATATGCAATGCCATGTTAACTATAGTCACCATGCCATAGATTACAACTCCATGATTAGGCATTATTTTTTATTCATTTATTTTTTGGTGGAGTCTTTAAGGTTTTCTATACATAATACCATGTCATCTACAAATAGTAACAGTTCTGCTTCTTCCTTTCCAATTTGGATGCCCTTTATTTGTTTTTCTCGCCCAATTGCTCTGGCCAGAACTTGCAGTATTATGTTTAATAAAAGTGTTGAGAGTGGGCTTCCTTCTCTTGTACCTGATCTTAGAGGAAGAGCTGAAAGCTATTCATCATTGTGTATGTTAGCTGTGAGCTTGACTCTAAGGTTTGCTTCTTTTGTCTGCAAAATAAAGCTTATGATATGTGTTTCACAATTTTTAACAGCTGTATGAATATATATTTTATATACCATAAAATCCACCAATTAAAAATGTACAGTTTAGTGCTTTTAGTGTATTTATAGTTTTACATCCAGCAATTACCACAATCAATTTTAGGCTTTTATATCACTCCAGAAAGAAACCTTAAACCATTACATATAAAGGGATATTGCATATAAATGGAATCATATAATGTCATACTTTATGACCACCTTCTTTTACTTAGCTTAATGTCTTCAAGTTTCATCTATGTTGTGGCAAATATAGTAGTTCTTTTTTGCCAAATTATACTCCATTGTATGGATATACCATATTTTGTTTCTCCATTCATCAGTTGATGGACACAATGATTTTTGTGAAAACTGAGTAAGAGAGCAGGTAAAATACATAATGATAGTTTGCACATAGAAGCAATATGTATGTTTGTTGTTTCTTTTCATCTGGTTTGGACATGCTTCTTGTGTGAATTAGAACGACTCCTCTGGTCTTATTAGGCAAGGGAAATAGTCCCATTGATTAAACCATCTGTCTGCCAGTTGTCTCACATTGGTTCTCAATTCATTGAAGATCCTGGTGGGCACTCAAGTTTGAAACTAGAATTCACACTGCTTTTCTCAGCAGCCAGAATTGTTTAAGTGTTACCAACAGTGCTTGTTGTCATTATAGATGCTCTATATGTAACTGTAAAGAGGGATTTGAAGGGATTGAAAGAAAGATCACTGAGGCTTACACAGATGTCAGATAATCTAGTGCTGATCCTCAATCTGAACCTGAGCACTGATACTAATATTAAGCTGATGATTGGCTATGTTGAGTGCCAGGTTTGAAGGGAAATAGGGCTTTGGCAGTTCCGTGCTTTGCTGACTCTCCAAAGCATAGAAAATTGCTGAGGGCTTACATGACATCAGAAAGGAAGTTCATTTTACACATATGGGACTCTTGGCAAAAACACACAAAGAAAGAAACAAAAAAACTCTGTCTCTGTTTAAGGATTTGGGATTGTGAAATTCTAGGTAATTACTAAATGACAAGTAAAATTCAGATTGAAGTAGATTATTACCAAAGGCCAGAGAGATTATTTGAAAGCATTGATTTGTGTTTTGTTGGCTGTGGAAATACCATGGAACTCAATTATAATATCTTAAATAGAGTTTCAGAAATACTGCTTTAACAATTATCTACTGAAACTCTACTTAAGATATTACAATATAAAAAGAAAATTCTAAACAAGGCCCAAAGAAAATGCAGTTAGTCTTTTGTATCTGTGGATTCTACATCCACATATTCAACCAACTTCCAATCAAAAATATTTTTTAAAAATTTTGCATCATTGTGGACATGTACTATGTAGTTAGCCCTATGATGGTTGCATCTATACTGAACTTGTACAGACTTTTTTGTTATTATTTCCTAAACAATAAAGTATAAGAACTATTTACATGGTATTTACATTGTAGTAGGTATTATAAGTAATCTAGAGATTATTTAAAGTATATGGGAAGATGTCCATAGGTTAAATGCAAATACTGTGCCTTTTTGTATAGGGGATTTGAGCACCTGTGTATTTTGTTGTCCACAGGGGTCCTGGAACCAACTCTAGCAGATACCAATGATGACTATTATTTTAGTATCTATTGTACTATTGACCTGCCACTGTTTGTCATACAGAAAAACAGAATAAATGTTCTTTGACTAATAAGTACTCATGTCCAAATTTCCATTTAAGGTCATGAAACAAGCTGTTACAATTGAAATTTCTGGTGACAGTTTTTTTAAAAATATTTTATTTATTTATTTTTAGAGAGGATAAGGGAGGGAGAAAGAAAGGGACAAAAATATCAATGTGTGATTGCCTCTTGTGCGCCCCCTACTGGGGACCTGGCCTGCAACCCAGGCATGTGCCCTGGACTGGGAATCAAACCAACAACCCTTTGGTTTGCAGGTCGGTATTCAGTCCACTGAACCACACCAGCCAGGGCTGATTGCTGTTTTAAAGATAAATTTGTCATATAGGCTTTCTGTGCTTGTTTGCCTTGTTCTGCAAAGCCAGAACATTAACAATAACTTACATATATCGAATACTTTATTTGGATTATCTTATTGATCAAAGATAGTACAGTTAATATCTCTTTTTTATGAGAAAATTTAGGCACAGAGAGATGAAGTAACTGTCCCAAGGTTACACAGCTTGTAAGTAGTACTTTTCTTCATAGGTTTCTCATTTTGTAAAATTTAATGTTATGAAAAGTGCTTTAGAAATTCAGGTTTTACTCTGATACTCTTTCCTCTTTTCCTGTCTGTGTACAAACGTGAAATGCTTTACATCAATCACCACATTAAGTGGTAATGATATTATTTGAAAAGGAAAAGTCAACATTTTATATTATTGTTTGATATTATTGCTTTACTGATCACCTAGCCATATTGTAATTTGAACTTATTTACCATCAGAATACCACAAACCAAGTGAAAAACAGAATGGATGATGGATGTATGTAATGTATATAGTACAGTATATATAAAAATAAATGAAAAATCCCTGAAAGATTATTTCCCTGTTGCCTCATGTCTTAGTAGTCATAAAATATGCTCAGTCCTTATTGTGGTTCAGTGAATGTGTCAGATATTTTTCATGTTTCATCTCTAATCCCCACAACCATCCTATCAGATGGGTGCTATTTTTACCCAAATATTTCTAGATGAGAGTTAGGAAGTTACAAATCAGTTGCCTGTGGCTATGGAGCTAGTAGCAATTAGCAAAGCCATTGCTTTTAACCACTGTGCAATTTTCCTTGCCCTCTAAACTTTTTAAAAAGGTTTACTCTAGTTACCCCTTGATTTTAAGACACCACCAGATATACACTCTAAATCCATATGTGATTCTGTTTAAAATACTTATTTTTTCCTTATGTTATCAGAGAAGTTGCTATTCATTTTTCAGGAGCTGAGTTGGATGTTATTTTCTCTATGAACCTCCCCTGCTACTGTTTACTGTGCATTTTTGTAGCACCTTATAGCCTGGCCCAAGGGTGTCTAACCTGTGGGCCACATGCGGCCCAGGATGGCTATGAATGTGATGCGGTCCAACGCAAGATTGTAAGTTCCCTTAAAACGTGAGATTTTTTTGTGATTATGTGTCACAATGTCACATAAAGTAAATGCACATATGCTCTGGCTATTTGTCTGTGTGCGTTGCTTCAGTTTTACAGCGATAGGCGGCTTCCAGTGTGTTGTCCTCCAAGGCCAGGCAGCAGAATTGACACCATTAAACATTACATGTGCTCGTGGTTACGTAGTCAGGCAGCGATTATCAATAATATTTCAACCTGCCATTGCAACGTTAGGTGTTTAATGTTATTTAGAAGTCAGGTAAGCTTTCTTATTTGATTATTAAATATACTTTGCCCACTCGGCAGTGCCTCACACGTCGCTGCCACCCTTTTCTATCAGCCTTCCGCCTCGCCCTGCATCGGCAGCTGAGAGGGCTGTGGAAGGGCCCAAACCTTGCTTTCTATTTTACTGTCAGTTACGTTTCATAATAAACATAAATAAATGCCCTTATTAATCCCAGCATGGCTTCTACAACATCTCAAAATAAAAAAGAACCCTGAAAAAGAAAAATTATGGGTGAAGGAAGATTGTTCCATGAAAAGTGGACAGATGACTATGACTGTTTTTGTTGAGGCAAATGGTAAGGCACTCTGCTTAATTTGTAGGGAATTTGTGCAAGTTTTCAAAGACTATAATTTGAAAAGACATTATATGTAAAAGCATGCTGCCAAATTCAGTATGTATGACAGATTGTGTCATAAGGACAAAACAGCAGAACTGAAAAAAAGTCTGTCTTCTTGACAAAAATTCGTTCAAAAAGTTGCAACTGGGGTAGATTCCATTGTAAAAGATAATTATGTGGTAGCACATTTAATAACAAAAAAAGCAAAACCGTTTACTCATGGTGAGTTTATTAAGCAATGTATAGAAAGCATGGCAGGTATAATTTGCCCTGGAGAAAAGGGGGATATTTCTAAAATCAGTTTGTTACTAGACTATAGCCAATTGAATTGCAGGAACTGGAAAATCTATTAAAAGAAGTTTGGAGAGCAAAGCTGCTAATTTTAAATTTTGTGCTCTGGTGATAGCACTGATGCTACAGATACAACTCAACTTGTCATTTTTATTAGAGGTTTTGATGATGAATATAATGTCACTGAAGAAATGGCTTCTTTAGTGCCATTGAAAGACACAAATCAAGAGATTTATACAAAACAGTAAAATATGTTAAAGCGATTTTCTTTGTCCGTTGTCTACATATCTATCTGGTATAGTAACTGATGGTGCCCCAGCGATTGGAGGTGAGAGAGAGGGACTTGTAAGAGTAACAGAAGACGATGCAATTGCCGCCCAAAACTTGTGTTTGATGAAGTATCGTTGCACAGTACATGAAGAAAATTTATGCACAAATGCTTTAAAAATGGATAACATCATGCAAATCATCATGAAGACTGAATTTCATAGAGGCCAAGGGATTGAATCATCACCAATTCCAGGAATTCCTTAGAAGTATTGATGCTGACTATGGAGACATCATTTACCTTTTGGAAGTAAGATGGCTAAGTGGAGGCCAAATGTTTAAAAGATTTTATGATTTGTGACACGTTATCAAGTTCTTTACGGTATCAAAATACAAATTTGTGCTGGAACTTGATAGTGAAAACTGGCTTACAGATTTAACATTTTCAGTGGATTTAATCGCTGATTTAAATGAGTTAAACATGATTCCTCAAGGTGAAAACCAAGTTATCAATACCATGTTTCAAACCCCAACAGAATTCCAAATGAAACTGAAATTATGGCAAACTCAAAGTAAAGCAAACAATTTTATGCATTTCAACACATTGGCTAAACACAGTCCTGTGAATGGCAAAAAACGTGTAGCCTTGCTTTTTGATTCAATACAAAATTTTGAAAACAGATTTCAAGATTTCTGGGGGAAAAATCAGTATTTTGCTATATTTGCGACTCCATTTTCAGTTGACATAAATATGTTACCTGCCAATTTTAAAATTAAATGAGTAGAGATGCAAGCTGATATTCCACTTAAAGAAGGAAAAATTTGTGTCTCTTTACTGGACTTATATAGGTCCCATCTTCCCAGAGATAAATATCCCTTGCTTCATAATCATGCCTTATTCATGTCATCACTGTGTAGCAGCATCTACATTTGTGAGCAACTGTTTTCAAGAATGAAACACATTAAGAGTAAAATTAGAACCAAACTCCTGAGAATTGCAACTACTTCTATCAAACCAGATATCGATGCACTAGTTTCTCAAATACAATGTCAAACATCCCACTAGTTTTATGTTGCCCTCTTTTAATTCTGTAATAAAAATATTTTAAAGCATCAGTGAAGTTTTATTGCTTAGATATGTACGTTTTCTATATTAGTTATCACAAACTTGGGGCCTGCTTAAAAGATTATTGAAAGGGCCACTGGGTAATTAGGATTATTATGTGAGAACTTCTTTTGCTTATCTGTAGTGGCGGATATCATGAAATTTATGCATGAACCTTTTTTTGGCTCATCAGTTTTCCTTAGTGTTTGTGTATTTAGTGTGTGGCCCAAGACAACTCTTCTTCTCCCAGTGTGGCCCAAAGACACCAAAAGGTTGGACCCCCTGGCCTAGCCCCTACGATCTCCCCTGCCTGTCCTCTGGACTTTTTTAGGATCAAGTTGTCTAGCCTTTATTCACATTGCTAGCACCTTGTTGGTACTTGGAGAATAATAGATGGTTAATAGATATTTGTTGAGTTGGATGTTTAATTATGATATTTACTTTCTGGTAAAGGTCATTGCATGCAGCATTGGGTGCCTATGAAGAGCCTCAATTATTCAGGCTGGGAATTGATAACTTGCCATTCCTAAAAGAGATCAGTTGAGTTCATCATTGAGGCTGAATTTTTCTAAATATGGCTCAGAGCACATGGTATTTTTTTCTATTTAAAGAGTGTGAATGACACTGCTATAGTGAACAAAATAAGAACTTTAAAAAAATGCATCACACAGTTTCTGCAGCATACTTTGTGAGCATCCCAGTGTTTAGAGAATTAGATTTTCAAAGCTACACTTTATTGATTTATATGCTATTGAAAGTAGCCTGAGCAACCGGAAAGAACATGGATTTTTGTGATTCTGGTTCAGCCACTTTTTAGCTTTTGACTTTGGTCAAAATAGTTAACTTTTTTCAACATAGTTCTTTTATTCTTAAAATGGGAAACACACACATTGGCAGATTTTGGGATGAAATATGTTGGGAGGAAATGTGTTAACTTAATCAAAAAGACATATATAGATTTGATGAATTCTGCAGTAATTTTTAGTATATTTTCATTTTAGTTGAATAAACTTTTATTCTGAGTTCATTCTTCAGAATAGTGTAAGCATATTGAGAATCATCTTTCTGATCACCTTATAATCAAGCACTGCTATATGACTTCTGGTCCAGTGTTCCAAGTAAAGATCAAATAATATCAATATGTACTCTATGTAGATTTTGTATGAGTTTGAATAAAGAAGAGAGAAAGAATCACCTGTATGTGGCAAGGTCATGCCATGGCACCAAGTACACCGTATTTATATATTTAACACAAATCTCAGCTTAGAATGGGCAAGTTTGGAGAAGATTATGGAAGAGTATCTTAGTATATTTGCAAGGAATACTTTTCCTCAGTTCCAGTAGTAATTGCTTTAGATACCCATTTTAACACAGATTTCGATGTTGTTGCAAGTTAACTTACTTTAACTCAGCAAAACAATTTTATCAGATTGCCAAGGAAATCCCATTAAAAGGGCATTCTAAATTTGCTTACTGTCATTAATGAATGATAAGTTCTGATTATCTTGACCTCCTTCAACCACTGGACTGCTTATTTGGATTACCCAGAGTCCTGGTTTTAAGTTCTTTGTTAGGTTCTTTGAGCTCCTATCATGGAGCCAGACTTCCAAGAGCTTTTTTGTATCTGGTGTGAATTTGAGACTTACCCTAGAACATCTTGATTTTGAGAGTCTTGATTGATATTAACTTCAGATATCTCTTGATTGAGCTAAATTAGCAGTTAAGAATATTACCTGATTGCTTTTCTTGTATCTTTAGGCCCTTTTTGGTTTTAGAGTAACATTGTCATTTTTCAGTCTTTAGAAAATACGATTATAGTTTATGAGTTCTCTAAACTCTGATCAGGATTGCATTTTTATTTCATCAATTTGTGCTATGAAATTGCAGAGATATGTAGGGCTGATGCTACCCGATACAATGTGTGGAACCATTGAGAGTTGAGAGTGGGTACGCCGAGCCTCTCTGATACTGTAGATGGACAGTAGCCATCGGTTTAGCCTCTGGTCTCTTTGAGGTCTCAGTAAATCCACACAGTACATTAACTGAAGATGTTTGAGAAGCAGCCAGTGGGATAATAAATACTGTTGTTTTAAAAAATGACTGCAGGAATTGATCAGAAGATGTGCTTTCAAAATGGCAGCTGGGCTTTCATTGTACCTTTGAGACTTGCATCCAGAAGTATGCTTTGAACTGATTTCCCCCTTTAATAGGAATTTATAAGGGGTATCTGTTATCTATGAAGTATAAGAAAAGGGGGGCCTTGGCCAGTATGGCTTAGTTGGTTGGAGCATTGTTCCTAACTGAAAGGTTGCGGTTCAGTTCCTGGTCAGGGCATGTACCTAGGTTGTGGGTTCCATCCTGGTCTCCCTATGGACGTGGGTGTTCCCCAGGCCAGTGGTGTGGATCCCTGGTCCAGGTGCAATCAATCGATACTTCTCTCTTACATTGATGATTCTCTGTCTCTCTAAAGAGCAATGAAAAAAAAATCTCAGGTGAGGATTAAAAAAACAATTCTAAAAAAAGGGGAAAGTTGAGTTGTTTTAGAGAGGAAAAAATAGGACTTTAACTCTTAGCATTTATATGCTGGGTGTATGTAAAAAAATACCCCGTGTCCCCGGTCTGGAAAATTGATATTAAGGATCTTAGATTTTATTTAGAAAGAAAATCAGATTATTTTACTTGCTTTAAGGTTTGGATTTCTGCTGTATTTATTTGAAGAGAGTGCTCACATTTTCATTTTTAAGACCTTTGTTGCAAATAGCCTTTCCTTCATTTTTGTGGCATCTTCTTGTTTCTAAGGATTGAAGCTTTTGATGTGTTTTTCCCCTCATGGGATAGCATTGTTATTTTTCCTCTTTCAAAACAAAGTATAAAAGTATAAATTTATACATGTGGTGTTTATCTTTTAAATATCTTTGTGTTATCTATGTTTCTTGATACAAAGATAATGGTACTAAATTTAAAAAATGAAAGCAGTAAATACTGAACATTCACTAAATTATTAAGATGCTAATATGAATTCAAATGCAGGTTGTTCATGGGCAGCAGCAGGTGTACTAGGACTCCCCCTCAAATATAAGCAAGTTTGGAGGGAGTGAATACATTTTTGAGTAGTCAGCTTTTTCATTTACCTCTGTGTACTATTTAAAACTTACATCCAGAGAAGCACTGTGAATTAGTGAAAAGTACATTGTACTTAACTGGGAGTTAGAATGCTGGCTTGAATATCTAACACATGTGACTCTGAGCATGAGTTTTTGCCTGTATAGGTTATAGTTACCAATAATTAAAATTGCAACCTTGGACTATATCATGGTTCCCTGTTGTGTGTTTTCTTGGGAATTGTGGCAGTGTGCTGGGAGCTGTGTAAAGTCACAGCACAAAAACGCAGCGATATCTCTTCCAGATCTATTTTACTTGAGATTTTGGCAAAATATTAATTTATACTTAAACAAATATATATTGAGGACCTAAAGGAATTCAAGTGTGTTATTAATAATGTTAAAGATGTAATATCAAAACTAAATGAAATATGCTAAATGCAAGCCGCTGAAAGTGTCCTCTTCTTTTATATTCACTCCTTTTTACTGTTAAGTGCACCCTGGTGGACAAATTTGAAGATCACTGCATTAGATAACAGTTAAGTCTCCCTATTCTAAAATTATATAACTGTGAAAACATTTCCATTTTAAATTTCCTCCTTCTAAATGAGGGACAGTTTCTAAAGCAGTGTTCATGCATTTTATTTATGTGAAACCTATCTCAATGTTGTTTGAAAACAACTCTGTTAAGGTGAAAGGAAGGTGTTTAAGTGTTGAAAGTGGGGGAGTAAAGAGAAATGCCACAGGCACATTAGACACACTGATGTCTCTTCCCAGCCCCTCTACTTCTACAGTGTGATTCTCTATTTCTAGTGCTCACTATAGTTTTGTTCCTTGTTTTTGTCTTTTATTTTAGTCCGCATCCTAGCAGAATGGAAATTCATGTTTCTGAGTTTAGTGTGCTGGGTTCCCCCCCCTTTCCTCCTATCTTCAGCAACAATGTAAGTACTTTTGATGGCAGCTGCTGTACTAAGCCCAAGAGCTTAAAAGATTAAAGAAACCACTAACAACAGTGAGGAGGAAGTTTAAGGGCCTGTTTTCCTGAAGGTTTGAGTTTTCATTCTGGTGGTTGAGTAGAAAATTACAAACAGGTTGTGTTCAGCAGCTGGAATGCTCTTCGGCATCTGGGGAGACCTAGCCTTCTCTTCATTTCCCATTCATTTGAAGGGTAGCTGGCCTGAGGTGGAAACTGTAGGCAGGGATATTAGAATTTCTTGTTTGTAGACATTTTTTCATAGAAATGCCCACTTGTCCTTCTTTTTTGCCTAGCTTTAGGGAGCTCTTCACTTAAGGTCATTCACTGAAGGGGGCCTTAATGAAATTATATAAGGACCTCCCAAAGATTTGCCCCCTGAAATGGGAATTGTTTGGACTGAGTGAATTCCTGCTTTGGAGTCAAGAGCTGGCCTGCCTCTCTATCTCTGCATATATCTCACAGGCTCTCATACTTGAGGATTTAGTCTGTGGCTGCTAGAGCCCAGGGGGCCCTGTCTCAATAATGCATGATGAGGTCAGCTTCTGTTACACATTTGCTTCTTTTTCATTCTGGTAGCTGGTTCATAGAGTGAGTCTGACTGAGGAAATCAAAAACATACGCTGATTTGTTGGTGGATCCCTAAGCACAATTAGGTGATGCTCTTAATAAAATCAGTGTTTAAAGTTAAACCTGTTTTTTACTATATGTTTCCCTTTCATTCACCTTCATTTTTCCCATTGCAGTTAGAGTTTTAGAGCTAGAGCAGGAGCCCAACAATTCCTTCAGGCTCTGGACACTGAGCAGATAACATCATTTTGTGTCTGTTCCCTTACGATGTAATAGACAGGTAGGGACTATGGCAAACTGCAGAGTGCTTATTTCTTCTTAAGACAATCAAAACCATTAAAGGAAAAATAAGGCCCTGGCTAGTGTGGCTCAGTGGATTGAGTGCTGGCCTGCAAACTGAAAGTTCACTGATTTGATTCCCAGTCAGGGCACATGCCTGGGTTGTGGGCCAGGTCCCCAGTTGGAGGCATTCAAAAGGCAATTAATTGATATATCTCTCACACATTGATATTTCTCTCCCTGTCTTTCTCCCTCCCTTCCCCTCTCTCTAAAAATAAATAAATAAAATGTTTAAAAAACATATTTTTAGAGAGACGGAAAGGGAGGGAGAAAGACAGGGAGAGAAATATCAATGTGTGGTTGCCTCTCATGTGGCCCCCACTGGGGACCTGGCCTGCATCCTAGGAATGTGCCCTGACTGGGAATCAAACCAGTGATCCTTTGGTTTGCAGCCCGCACTCAATCCACTGAGCTACATTAGCCAGGCTAAATAAAATATTTTTAAAAATCATTAAACAATATAATGTGCTGGCCAAATAAAACAGGCATAGTTTAATTGCTATCTACTTTTGGGCAACTTCTTTATTTTATGGATCAGAAAAGAGAAGCTGAGAGGAGTTTTGCTTTACTCAAGGTCACAAATCTGATCAGTGGTCCAACCAGGTGTAAAACATGTTCCAGTTGGGCTGTTGGAGACAATTAAGTGCTCTAAGTTCCAGCATTAGTGTTATTTGTGGTCCTAGGTGTTCACTGAACATGGTTTCGTGTTTTTGGATTCTTAATATTTTAGGATTATTAAAGCTTAATGTAGCTTTTGGATAAGCCACATGGATTTTGGAAATTATCAGTAAGAACCCATTGTGATGGCTGGAACAGCTCTTAAGTGGAATTCTCAGACAGATTGATTTGTAATGGTTCTGTAACACCATATGAATTTTCCTAGATTTCCAAGTAAATACATTTTGCATATTGCTTAAGTTGTTTCCTCAACATTTGTGTTCCTATATAGAACATCATCTCTTATGCTACTGAAGGGATAACCTGTTGGAATACAGTACACACTCTGGACACTACTTTCTATTATATCGATGTTTGCTATGTGTTTTGTTTCACGTTTAACTGAACTTCTTAAACAAGGTGCTATGCTTCTGTACTTTAAGGGGAAGTCACCTTTTGCCATTAGTAGCTACTATGTGCCACGCACTCTAGGTATCTCATTGATATCCAGTACCTTTCCTGATAAACTTGTAAGATAGGTATGATTATGTCCACTTTTTAGGTACAGAAAGCAGAGACTTGAGATTATGTCTTTCCTAATTATACACCTGAAAGCCTAGAGGCCATTTCACAAAGCCACAATGCTTCTTTGCCATCTTTCCTTCATCTTGGTTTTTGACTGGCATCTCATGCAAAGGAGTTTCTGCATTCTTTTGAGTAGAATATGGCTTTCAAAACTTTTTTGTCCTAATCCACACAGTTAAAAATACTGTTTATATCATGATTGAATGTATGTACTCATATATGCACCTGTAGAAATGCACATACACATCTGTGCTTACATATACACGTATAAAATTGAGGCAAAGATTCATTAAGTCATACCTTACTACATTCAACTCACTCTTAACATGCAATACACCCTACCATTTCCTTTTCATTTCTCCTCCATCAGCATGCACAGACAACACAAATTCATACAAATATAATGGTGATTACCAACTAATTGATTTTATGATCAAGATCCCCTTGTAGTTGAGAAACACTGATCTAGAGGGGAACTTCCTTTTTTAAATTATATTTTATTGATTATGCTATTACAGTTGTCCCAATTTTTCCCTCTTTGTCCCACTCTACCCAGCATCCCCTACTCCCTCAGGCAAATCCCCACACCATTGTTCATGTCCATGGGCCATGCATATAAGTTCTTTGGCTACTCCATTTCCTATACTGTACTTTACATCCCCATGGCTATTCTGTAACTACCTATTTGTACTTCTTAATCCCCTCACCTCTTCACCCATTCTCCTACACCCCCTTTCCATCTGGCAACCACCAAAACTCTCTCCATATCTGTGATTCTGTCTCTGTTTTTATTGTTTGCTTAGTTTGTTTTTAGATTTAATTGTTAATATGTATATATTTATTGCCATTTTATTGTTCATAATTTTGATGATCATCTTTTTCTTAAAAAAGTCTCTTTAACATTTTATATAATAATGGTTTAGTGATGATGAACTCCTTTAGTTTTTCTTGTCTGGGAAGCTCTTTATCTGACCTTCGATTTTAAATGATAACTTTGCTGGGTAGAGCAGTCTTGGCTATAGGTCCCTTCTTTTCATGCCTTTGAATATCTCGTGGTAATCCCTTCTAGCCTGCAAAGTTTCTTTTGAGAAATCAACTGACAGTCTTATGGAAAACCTGAAGGTAACTAACTGCTTTTCTCTTGCTGCTTATAAGATTCTATCTTTGTCTTTAACCTTTGGCATTTTAAATATGATTTGTCTTGGAGTGGGCCTCTTTGGGTCCGTCTTGTTTGGGACTCTCTGTAGTTCCTGGACTTGCTTGTCTGTTTCCTTCACCAAATTAAGGAAGTTTTTTTTTTATTATTACTTTTTCAAATAGATTTCCCATTTGTTGCTCTTTCTCATCTCCTTCTGGCACCCCTATGGTGTAAATGTTGGTGTGCTTGTAGTTGTTCCAAAGGCTCTTTACACTATCCTTGGTTTTTTGGATTCTTTCTTCTTGTTGCTCGGATTGGTTGTTTTTTGTTTTCCGTATGTTCTATATCATTGATTTGATTCTCAGCCTCATCCACTCTACTGTTGATTTTCTGTAAATTGTTCATTTCCATTAGTATATCCCTCATTTCTGCCTGGCTCTTTTTTACACTGTTGAAGTACTTACTGAGTCCTTGAGCACCCTTATAACCAATGTTTTGAATTCTGCATCTGATAGATTGCTTATCTCCATTTCATTTAGTTCTTTTTCTGGAGTTTTGATCTATCATTTGGGCCATGTTTCTTTGTCTCCTCATTTGGGCAGCCTCCCCATGTTTGTTTTTATGTATTTGGTAGAACTGCTGTGACTCCATGTCTTGGTAGCATGGCCTAAGGTAGTAGTAGGTGTTGTAGGGTCCAGTTGCACAGCCTCCCCTATCACCCAAGCTGGATACTCTAGGTGCAGCCTTCATGTGGGCTGAGTACACCATCCTTTTGTAGTTGAGCTTTGATTGCTGTTGGCAGGCCAGTGTGAGGGATTTACCTTGACCAGTCAGCTTCAAGAACTGGCTGTGACCACTGACTGCCAAACTCTGTCCTCCATGGATGATCAGCTGTGCAGGGGTAGGATGGCAGTGCTCTGACCTAGTCTGTGGCTGTCCACAGGGTACCCAGCCTCTGGGGTTTCCCAGTGGTGCAGGTCAAGGTCAGCCCCCACCTGTGTTCTGCCCTGGGCCACCTCGAGGGGAGCTTTCTAAGGTGGGGTGTGTGCCTCCCAATCAACCCACAGTATTTAGAATATTCCATTGGAGCACAGGTGAAAATAGTAGGAATTATGTTTAGATTTATTGTTATCTTTAAAGAAGACATATTGGGAGTTACTGATTATAATATCTCAGTTGACAGTGTACTATCACTCAGTCTGTGGGACAGTCAGTCCTGCATCATGTGAAGTGTGCAGTTTTCCAGAATGAAAGTGTCACAGAATGGCAGATTCCTCTGACTGTTTCTGCACTGTGTTGTGGGACATGTTCCAATTTGTGTTGCTCATAAAGTATGTCACTGGACTATATTATTTACTTTTAACTAAATCCTCATAAAAAGGACAAGTGATTTTTTTAAATTCTATTTTTATTTGTTATTATTTTTTATTCCTCACCTGAGGTTATGTTTTTTGATTTTAGAGAGAGAGGAAGGGGGAAAGAGTGAGAAAGAAACATTGATCAGTTGCCTCCTGGCCAGGCTATTATTATTTATTTATTGTGGTGACCTTGATTTGCAAAACCATACAGTGTCCAAGTGTTCAACTCAATAAAACATCATCTGGACACTGCATCATGTACCCATCACCCAAGCAAAATATCTTCCTGTCCCCATTTTCCCCCTGTAGCCTTACTTCACCTAGCCCCCAACCCCCTTTCCCTCTGGCTGTTATCACACTATTGTCTGTGTCTTTGTGTTATGTATATATATATATTTTTTTGGCTAATCACTTTGCCTTCTTTCAGCCAGTTTTCCTTCCTCCTTCTCCTCTGACAGGTGTCAGTCTGTTCCATGTATCCCTACCTCTGTTTCTCTTTTATTCATGAGGTTATATTGTTCATTAGATTCCACATATAAGTGAGATGATACGGTATTTGTCTTTCTCTGACAGGCTTATTTCAGTTAGAATAATAATCTCCAGGTTCATTTGTGCTATTGTAAAATGTAAGATTTCTGTCTTTTTTACATCCCCATAGTATTCCATTGTGTAAATGTACCACTGCTTTTATCCACTCATCTACTGATAGGCACTTAGGCTGTTTCCAGATCTTGGCTATTATAAATAACACTGCAGTGAACATATGAGTGCATATGTTCTTTTGAACTATTGTTTTGGGATTCTTAGGATATATTCCCAGAAAAGGTATTGCTAAGAAAAAAAGCAGTTTCATTTTTAATTTTTTGAGGAAAGTCTATAGTGTTTTCCACAGTGGCTGCCGCAGTCTGCATTCCCACCAGCAGTGCACAAGGGTTCCCTTTTCTCCACATCCTCACTAGCAGTTATTGCTTATTGATTTATTGATGACAGCCATTCTGGCAGGCTTAAGGTGATACCTCATTGTGGTTTTAATTTGCATCTCTGGTGGTAAGTGATACTGAGTGGTTCATAAAAATTCCTTTAATAAAACAGTGGAATGAGAAAACACAAGAGAATAGCAGGAAAATGGCAAAGCTGATACTTTCATTATTTCTATGAGCTCTTTATCAACAGTGTTACTAGTTACAAACAACAACTATTTATTTATATCTAATAAGAAGTTGGCCAAAAAGTTGAAATTATAAAAAATTTGGAGCTTAGGTTTAATTCATGATCATCAATGATTTACCTTGCCCGAAGTGGAAGTTACATTGAGATATTAGCTAAAACCATCATGTTGGGTAAAACATTAAAAGTTTTATTCATTTTATCTTTATTACCTTTCAACATTTCATTTTTGTATATTTTATAATATGCACAATCCAGCATTGCCATATAAATAGCTACAGACATGCCATGTGAATGTGCTCAAAATTTTTTTGGTTATGATGAGGGTTCCTAATCAAAATCATGTGGAGACTATTTCTGGTCTGAAGAACTACCTGTAGAAGTGTTCAGCAATCGTTAATGGGTATTATGGGGTCTAGATAAAAAGAAGAGTGAAAATATAAGTGGAAGACAGAGGATGTTGTGTACAAACTAGGGAATTTTCCTGTCTGGGTGGGTACATTCCCAAGAGCACATGGCTTGATAAGCAGCCTGTGCCTCTGTGAATATCTCAAAAGTCTCCCCTTTTTCTGGCAAGCCAGCTCTTGTTGTAACACATGGACTGGCTAGTGGGCATGTGCTGGGTTTTAGAGTCAGCCTTTCACCCTTCTGCAGATGTAGCCTACAGAAGTGAGTGCATGTAAAGTGCTCTAATGAGGTGCTAAAAAAAGAAAGAAGAGTGATGGACAGGAGATGCTGATGAATGTAGAAAGCAGCAACTAGTTCCCATTCTTGAATTTATTCATTCAGGTAGGTATTTATTGAACCCCTTTTCTGTCCAGCCATCTTCTACAGCAGAGAGCTAACTACAGCCTGCCAGCCAAACTCAACATGGTGTCTGATTTGTAAATAAAGTTTTATTTGGAACAAAGCTACACTCCTTTGTTTACATGTTTTCTGTGGATGCTTTTGAACTATAATGGAAGAGTAAAATAATTGCAGCAGAGATAGATAGTATGGCCTGAAAATCCTGAAATACTTACTATTTGGCCTTCTGACAAATGTTGCGGATCTCCAGTCTGGAATATGATTCAGTTTTTGCTTTGGTACTGCTTCATGGTAACTGAGCCATGGGCTGTATGGCTTCTCTCTCCTGTGCCCTGTTTGCCAAAATAACCACCTCCATTAGAGCCAAGTTAAGGCATATTCAGGTAAAGGGCATAGATAAAAGCATTCAGCCAGGGCATATCCCTTGCTTAGGTGTCTACACAGGCAGTATAGTGCAGAGAAGAGAATGAAGGGCTAGGAGTATGGACACTTTGGCTCTAAAATCAAGTTACTGTGTGACCTTTCTGGGTCTCAATTTCCCTCACTTTATAACTAGGAGATCATGCTAGGTCAGTAATTCTTAAACTTTAACCAGCATCAAAATCACCTAGAAGGCTCATTGAACATACTGCTGGGATCCACCCGAGGCACCCAACGTTCCTGATTCAGAAAGTCTGGGAAAGACCTGAAAATTTATACTTTTAACAAATTTTTAGGTGATGCTGGTGCTGTCTGATGCTCATCAGACAGACAGGCGAGGTCTGTCTGGCACCTGTACTTTGAGAACCATTGGATTAGATTGTCTTTAAGGAGTTCTTGGAAGAGTAATTTGTCTTCTACAATTAGTGTGACTGGATTGCTTTTTGGTAGCCTGCTTCTCTTTGACATTGGGAAGGGATTGGCTGGGGTGTCCACTCTGAGAAATGACATTTGGAAAGGACCTAGATTCTAGATGACTCTGTGATTTGTAACCAGAGCTATCCTGGACTAAATTATAATATATAAAGGAAACTATAGGCCTCCTTTTAATAATCAGTCATCCCACATTTTGCCTGTCGTGTCTGAAATTCTAGATCCTCAAGCGATTGGTTTTTTATAACAGTGTGGGAGAACAAAACCCATTATGGCAGATTATTATTCATGGTCTCTTTACATCCCTCCTGTTATGACTGCTATTCTTTACTTTTCATCTTATAAAAACTCTTAAATTATTCCTGTTACCTTTTTTCTAAGTAATCATTTTCGTGGTTCCAATAAACTGCCATTGTTTCAAGAGCTATTGAGAGCCTATTGGTGTCAGAAACTATGAAAGTTGCTTGAAAAGTTATTTTATTCTCAAAAATTCTTGGTAATATTCTGTTTTCCTCACTTTACAAATGAGTAGTAATTGCAGATTTGGAGTCAAAGAAACTCAGTAATGTGTGAATGGAAAATGTCAATACCTATGCAGATGACCATCAAAAGCCAACCCTCCAAGGTGTTTGGCTTCCTTCCCCTCTGGCCCTTTGTTTCACTTCCTCCTAACTGCCCCTTCTCATGTTTGGATCTTGGACTTGGTTGTCAGCTAGGGTTACTCTTTGTTGGGAATAATGAACTCCAATGTCATTCTGTCACTATAGCTCAGCAGTTTTGGTCTTGGTAAAGTTGTCTCTTAACCTTCTTTCTGTGCCAACAGAAATACTTTACTCCTGGGAACTATTTCTACATTTAAATAGATTTTTATTAAAAAATCTGTACATTTTCTAAATTGTATTGATTTATGTTTCTAGTTTCCTTACTACGAGGTAACCTTCTTGAGAAAAATTATTTTGTATTGTTAATTTAGGTTTCTACAGAACCAAGTACTCTGTCTGGTATATATAGTAGGCACTTGGTGAATAACTGTTTAATTGAGGTAGGGAATGGTATGATAGGGGTTTGAATCCAGGTCTGGCTTGCCTCATAGTATTGTATTCAAACTTCCCGTCAGCCATGTCCTATTGATTTCTACTCTGCTCTGGATGACTGCTCTGGATGAAGAAGGGATTGTTCCATAGGTGATGTTATTTGAGATGCTTTGTGTTTCCACATCCAGTATGGTATTAGTGATGACTTTTCATTTTGTCAAAATGCATTTTCTCTTTTTCAACTAGAGGTCAAACAAAATAATTTTAGACAATATCCTAAGAACATTTGGAAACATGACATTTCAAGTCTGATTTTCCCCCTTTAAAGAAGTATATACAGATATAATTACTAATTGCTGCAGTCTAAGTACAGACAGATGATACATATGTTTATGACAGTTTTCCAGAGGGAGAGCTAAGTAACCAGGATGATTTTTCCATAATATGAAATGTTATTCACAAACTATTACCATAATTGATGCACCAAGCCACTCTATGGTAAATAATGTGTTGTGTCTGGGAAGCAAGCTAGTAGTCAGTGAATATGAAAGAACAAAACCTTATTTTAAAAAAGTAACAGTAATTATAATCATTCTGAATTCATACTGCAAAACCAGTTAAAATAACTTGGCTGACATTTATCTTTATAATTCTATGTGTTAAGGAAGTAGGTGTATAAGTAGAATTGTATAGAAATATATGTAAACATACTCCCAGTTTTATTAAAAGACACAATGCCAAACTTCAGTGAAGTCATTTTCCAAAAACATTTGGTGAAAGATGAAGTGAACATGAGCAGAGGTAATCAATGAAAATTATATTGATGGGGAAGAGCACAATTGCAGTTTTCTTATGTTTTGCTTTTGTTGGTATTTTATGTCTATTTGGAATGTCTTCTTTCTTTCCATGACCAAATCAGCTTCTGTATTTTTTTCAAAGCTCCTTTTTCTTAACGAGTCTTTCTCATCTACCTCTAATCCCTCTCTTATTGCTTTCTAGATGCTCATCAACTGTGTGTGTGGTGTATTGATTTGCACTTTCGGGATTTGTTTGTAATAGGAGGTCATAAGTCATTCTTAGGTGTATCGTTAGTCTCCCCAACCACACTGCCACATCATTTCAGGACGGGATTGTTTTGTTTTATGTGTGTATGTGTGGTTCCCCCTTGTATTTCTCATGAATCATGGTTAGTGCTCTTCATGCACGTCTAATTCCTTGGTATTGCTGCTGCTTATTTCTTTTTGTATGTCAGATGCTGCCTTATTTTTGTAAAGTCGTTAAGTTTTTGTGCTTTTTTTCCCAGTGTCTCTAAAAAGTGCTCTAATATAACGGGTGTGAGGTTTCTGTCAGAGTTTTCTTCATCTTTTGTGAAGTTCTGAAATAAACAGGAAAGTTGCTACTTTTGTCTCTTGGTAGTGAATGTTTTTGATCCATACATTTTAGATGGAGACAGGTGATTAGGTCAGAGTTTCGATATTTTTATATTTTAAAGTAAGTCATAGTATATCTATTCTTAGGAACCTTTTAGAAAATCTCACCAACATTGATCCTGTTCTTTGTTGTAATCTCAATATATTCTGATAATTTCCTTTCAGTATCATGTGGGCAAAAGTGGGTTTACAGTTGTTCACATAGATAATAATGCAATAATTAATAAATAATAATGCAAGAATAAACTCGATGTTTTGTGTACTCACAATTTTAGACCTAGTTTTGCCCCACCCTGTATTTACCTGTTCTTTCTATATGGGTATCTCGCATCATGTTTTTTTAAAGGATTCTATTTATTTATTTTTAGACAGAGGGGAAGGGAGGGACAAAGAGAGGGAGAAAAACATCAATGTGTGGTTGCCTCTCATGTGCCCCCTACTGGGGACCTGGCCGGCAACCCAGGCTGTGCCCTGACTGGGAGTTGAACTGGCGACCCTTCTCAGGTTGGTGCTTCTCAGGTTCTCAGGTTGGTGCTCAATTCACTGAGCCACACCAGCCAGTGCAAGGGTATCTGTCATCTTTTATAGCAGTGAAAATGTGGATAGTTTCTGATATGCTTTCTTAGCTCAGATTTCCCTGGCCCTTAATGTTAGACAGAATCAATATATTCAGCTAGTTCAACCAACTGGACACATTTACATAAAAATGAGTAAATAGAATGTTTCTTAATATATCACTTGTATAGACAGAACACATGTTGTAAGGCTAAATTGCTCTTCCTCTCAAAAGAGGATTATTGGTTTTTTGCCTTTTACCCAATATTAAACAGTTTGACTTTTCTGAGGGCTTTTGGGAAAGTTCTGAGGGGAAAAAAAATCATACAACCTCAAGGAATTCTAAGTATCAAATATCACCTCAATAAAGGCAGTTGGTTCAAAATTTGAGCATTATTTGCTGTATTATAGAGCATGGTAATGCACGGTTCATGTATATAACTCTGTGATAGCTTGAGCTTACTTGCCCAGATGGTAGTTGTGACATGAGAAGAACATTATCCAGGAGTGGATTTTTTCAAGGGGCAAGGATTCCTGAAGCTGACCCCTGCAGAGGCTTTTCTCATCCACTAGTCTCCGTACAGGATGGCTTGGTGTGTTGTTGAGACCTTTCTTCCACCTTGAGAAATTTAGATGGGACTTTGGGCTGGTTCCCTCAAGGACTCTGGAAACTACTTAGCTTGGAATGGTGCCTTTTGAGTCTGTTCTTGGCAGTGGGCCCTGGCTCTTGTCCTACTAGGCCCTGTGCCTTTTAGGAAGAGAGTAGAGGTTAGATGCAGATAACACAGGCATGATTTCTTCCTTCTGAAATGCTCAGCTGATGTGCACTTTTCCCTGCCCCGCAAGTGTTTAGAGAAGAACACATTTATCATGGAGTATAAAGGGTAGGAAAGAACATAGGGCTTTCTTTTCTGCTGAATAGCAGACTGTGGAATAAAAATCTTTCTGTTTACAATTCAGCTATATCTCTTTATAGTTGGCCTTCAAGTCATTTTAAGTTTTACTGTTAAGCTAAACTTCTGAGCAGTTTAACTTTCAAACTTTTCCTTGGACAGTAAAGGGAAACTTTTGTAAAGAGTTGAAGTCACAGAAGAAAAGTAGGAGTTAAGTAAAGGTGTGTGTGTGTGTGTGTGTGTTACTTGCATGCAAAAGCATGTGCATAAATGTATGTGCTTGGTTGGGCAGCAACTAGGGTTAAAGAAGAGAGGAAAAGTCATTCCCAGCAGAGGAAGCACAAGTTATGAAGGCTGGAAGACTCCCACAGTACTTGACAGATAAATAAAACCTTCTGAAGGTTTTATAAGAGCTGTGACCGGACTTGTTTGCTGTGAAAAGGAAAAGTCCTTGAGCGCCCATCATACCTCTTCAGCCTCTCTTAACAGGCTTTCAGATGCTCTGCCAAAGGAAGTGGCGTGTTCCAAGTGCAGTGGCAATGGAGATGAGTTCTTTGAGTGCTGCTGAAGCAATTCTTCCACATAGATTGTCCCATTTTAACAGTAAACTGTTTAAAACAGAACAAAACAAAAAAGGGGGGTGGGAGTTGGAGGAAGGAGTTTACGTCAGGAAATGAGAATGAGTTACTGCAGAAGCCTGTCTTGGTTGTGGTTTCAGTTATTAAGAGAGTTCATTTGCTAGTTTGTCTTATCTCTTTGTATGTTTTTGTGAACCTTTATTAGTCCAGTAAACATTAAGGAAAAACAGAAGTCATATTTTTCTTAGAGGACACACTTGTAGTGTTGGAAATGACTGCCTTGCAGCTCATGAGCCAAATGCTTACTTTCACCACTTATGTTCACCAAGGAACTGGGTAACTCATGGTGTCCTCTCTGGCCTCCCTTCTTTCCTCCATTCCATTCATCCCTTCTTTCTGGCAAGTCAGGGTTTGAATGTAATTAGAGGATGATTAAGGCTCTAATACAGTAGTTGGGGTTTCTGATCTGGAGTCTAAAATGTGATGTTTCTATTGCGTTTCCAGCTGACTGTAGCTACTAAACAAAACTTAGGTTGTGATATAGTATAAGGTGACACTGTCTTTACCTTTTAACAAGCTCCGATTGTGAGGCTGGGGCTGTGTTGACTAATTTAGAGCTATGAGCCTAATTCATGTTCATGGGGATCCCCATGTTAAGGTAGGTTTCATTATCATTAGTTTACAGAAAGGGAAGTAGAGGGTAAGAGATAGATAAGTGACTAGTTTGCAATTATACTCAGTATTTCTCATGTTGGGGCTGAGGTCCTCCGATTTCCAAAGCTTTTGCATGCAACCAAGCCCTTTACATTATATTCTCTCCCATAAGTAGCCTCTCCTTCCTACTTCTACCAACTCTTGTCATTCCCCTCTTTTCAGATAGATGCTTTAAACGTAACACAATGAAAACTCTGCCTCCTGAATTGAGCTTAATTTCCTTCCATATCTCTCATTAAGAATATATTCATGCAAACATTAGATATTTGATGGGGAAAGGTAAATAGCAATTTTATTTCATTTCCCCTTGACTCTTAAAAGAATTTGTATTCTATCATTAATTCTCACTGTTCCATGATCATATTATGTTACCTGAGATGAATAACTCTGCTGTTGTCATACCAGTATTCTCAGGATACTGTTATGTACATTAGCATGATGATAGACCAAGGAGCCAGGATAGTCTTGTGGGACCGGCTCAGCCACAGACCAGCTGTAAGACCCTGATGAAATCACTTCACTTCTTGGGGCTTCACTTCTTTTCATCACTGTGGTTTTTAGACCAGGTCTTTTCACAGTCTGGGAGCACAGCCTTTTCATGGTACTCATGTGCTACCCTCCTGTGTGCACATGATTTTTAGGTGTTTCTAGAAGGGATGGTTAATAAAATAGAACTTTATTAAAAAGCATTATAAAATTCTTACATTTTGTTTTTCTTTAATCAATAATACCTACTATAATTCAATGTATTAACAAATAGGGGGTTCAATTCTTCTTTTTACTTAAAAGGGAACCTTATGTTGAAAGCTAGACACTGTTGGTTTTCATGAACTTTCAGAGTCCTCCCCTGGCTAGAATATTCACTGAGCCTGTGAATGGGTCTACCTACTTGATTAGCCAAATTGAAGCTTTTTATAATTTTTCATTATCTTACTTTTCCTCCTTTCCATGATCATGGAAAAAGGAAAAAATCACAAGGAAATAAATTGAAATTAATAAAAAACAACATTGTTTCATAATCTGTCCCAAAGACAAGATGTTTTGACATCATGTCTGTAAGTACAATTAGTCAGTAGTCATGTTGTCATCTAACTCTCCCCATTCCAAGTTTCCTGTGAAACCCTGTACACTTCTCTCTTTTCGCAGACCACAAGCCCCTTTGGCCTCACTTCTTTACTTACCGGGATTGCATTATGTATGTAATCCCCTTGCTACCTCTCCCACCAGCACTCACAGGGGTTCCTTGAAGCTCTTGTCCTTCTGCCCATTTCCTCCCAAGAGCATCTTGGCTATCTGCCCTCTCTTGAGTTTTATGTTCCACTTGAGAGAATCAAAACTCTGTCTGGACTGTTATTATTAGCTCAGTAGGGATCAACATTTGATGACTTTTTCAGTGTTGCCCATTAATGCATTTACTAAGTTGCTTTTTTTGTCCCGTGATGGCAGTTTTAAAGTCTTCCCCACTCAAGAATATAATGGTAGCAAGCATTTATCAGGAATTTACTATGTTAAATAAAATGTGCTAAGGACTTTGCATGTACTGTCTCATCCCTGTTCTTGCTTTATGACTTAACTTTCCCTCCCTCCCTCCTTCACTCCTTTTCTCCTTCCTTCCTTCCTTCCTTCCTTCCTTCCATCCATCCATCCATCCATCCATCCATCCATCCATCCCTAACTGAGCATCAGCTGTATCCAGGCATGGTGTCTAGCCATAGGCTATAACTGTGATTGAGGCAAATTGATGACTTTCTGTGAAGAGGTCTTCAATTCAGAGGGAGACACAGCGAGGTAAATAGGTCACAAAAACATTGTATAATAAGTGCTAAGAAGGGGAGAAATTCAGTATACTACAGCTATAACCAACCCAAGCTTTGGGATGAGGATAAGGAAGTCTTCTTGGAGGAAGTGACAACTAAGTGCCAATCTAAAGAATGAGATAGTATGAGTTTGGTGATGTGATGGGTATATATGAGGGTATTCTAGAAAGAAGAACTGGATGCTGGAAAGACTTCAGAGAATTGAGAGGGGCCAGTAAAAGTAGAGCCATAGTTTTCAGAGAAATTGGAAGTCTTCAGATACGAACTCCATTGACTCTGTTTCCTGCCTCCTAAGTGATTTGTATCCTCACTATGTACTTGTATAGCTGCTTTGCTGAAATGGTTTTAGACTGTTAGCATGAGTGTAGGGAAAATACTTCTTCAAAAATATTATGGGAATATTTATAATTATTGTGATGTGGGGGTAGAGTTTTCAAGAGAGCTTCTTAGTGATTATCAGCCTAAAATTTTGAAGGCTAAAATGAAGCTACTACTTAGCCTGGTGGTATGTAATAGCAGGTTAAAAATGGAAGCATATCCCTTTTCCATAAAGACATTAATTAAATAATATTTAGGCCTCAGCAAATGGTATGTCCTCAAACACTTTGACTAATCCTTGGCTGAAGGGGTTATAGCAAGGAAAGGTTGGTGCTTCTGTAACAGGAAGGTAGAGAAATGAGATAATGGTCCACACATGCTCCTGGTTATCTGCAGGCGTGAAAGGGATATGGGCTCCCACGTAGACTGCAGCCCTTCTGATAGGTAATCAATTTGCTCATTGAAACAGCATAGTGACTTCATTGTTCCTTCATTATTAGGACTGAGTGAACACAAAGCGAACGAGTGGTAAAATATTTTAAACTATTTAAATCATTTTGAAAGATAGAGGCTATAACATCAGACATTCATACTCACCTGTTTCTCTCTCTCCTTTTTTTGCAGATGAGAGTAGTTTGCAGCATCTTATAGAATTTACTTTTAAATTTAGATGAACTATTTTATTTTACTTTAAATTAAAAAATTATATTTATAGTTGACATACAGTATTATATTAGTTGTAGGCATGCAACATAGTGACTCAACATTTCTGTATCTTAGAATGTGATCACTGTAATAAGTCTCAACATAGTTTGTTACTGTGCATAGTTATTGGTATATTATTGACTATATTTCCTATGCTGTACATTACATCCCCATGATTTATTTTATGACTGGAAGTTTATACTTAATCTCCTTCCCCCATTCTTCCCATGCCTCACCCCTCTCCCTTTGGCAGCCATCAGTTCTCTGTATCTGTTTTGTTTTGTTCATTTGTTCATTTTGTGTTTTAGATCCTACATATATCATGTTGTTTGGACTATAAGATGCAGGCCGCACCCCCGCCCCCCGCAAATTTGGGAGGGATAATGGTGGTTAATGCTGCTGTTGAGTTCTGTTTACATTTACATTGGTGAAACATTATGTTATTAAGTATTTTACCACTTTTTTGCTTCACAATTTTGCCCCTATTTTCCTCCTCTAAAACCTAGGTGCATCTTATGGTCCGAAAAATACGTTAAGTGAAATCATATGGCATTTGTCTTTGTCTGACCAACTTATTTTACTTAACATAATAGGGTTTCTAGGTCCATCCATATGGTCACAAATGATAAGATTCTGTTCTCTTCTATAGCTGAGTAATATATTCTATTGTATATATTACCACATTTAATCGTTCGTCTATCAGTGGAAACCTAGGTTGCTTCCATATCTTAGCTATTGTAAATAATGCATCAGTGAACATAGAACTGCATGTATCTTTTCAAATTGTTACTTTTGTTTTCTTAAAGTAAATTCCCAGAAGTGGACTTGTTCAGTTGTATGCTGGTTCTATTTTTAATTTTCTTAGGCAGTTTTCCTTAGTGGCTGTGCCAGTTTGTACTCCCATCATTAGTACAAGAGAGTTTCCTTCTCTCTACATATTTGGCAACATTTGATTTTTGTCGACTTTTGATAATAGCCATTCTGCCAGGTGTGAGGTGATATTCACTGTAGTTTTAATTAGGGTTTCCCTGATAATTAGTGGTGTTGAGCATATTTTCATGTGGAAATCCAGATTAATCTTAATTATTTTGTATTGGTAAATATTTATTACTGGGGGTTAGGGATGTAGGAAATAGATACAAAAGATATGCCATCTTATGAAATATTTTGCAAATTATTGTTTTCTGTGTTCCTGATTATCTCTAGCATTTCAGTCACCTTTAGAGCAGTAGGGCACATTCATGTATCCTAAAGCTGTTCTCCTAGGTTTCACCCTCTTTTCTCCATTTCTTGCATCTTGTAAAGTGGATGCTGATGCCATTTCACAGTTTTTCTTGATATTATGCAAGTTGAGTGAGTTAATAGTATTAAAACAAAAATAAGAACTGTCTTTACATTTCTGAAAATAAATGTATGTATAAAGAGTCAATCATTTTTCTAAGCTGTTATCTCTTGAGGCTGAATACTAGGAGTTTTTTGGCAGCTAGTAGAAGTAAAAGGGAAAACAGTAAAAGAAAGCTGTCCCAGTTTCTCTTTCTCTGGCTACAAGAGGTTGAACGATGTTGTTACAGCTGGAGAATTTAAAATGCATTCTTACTCACTTTTTGCTAAAGAGACTGGACTGATTTTAATGTTGTCATCTTCTGTAGACTTGGAGAAAGGTCACCTCCTAATCTTGTTTTGGGGATAATGGGGTTAAAGCTGAGGCAGAGTCCTCTTTCTAGACACTGGCTCTTGTCAGAATAATGTTTGGCCAGGTGTTAATCTGTGTCCTGAGGGGGAGTGCTGAAATTCTTTATTCATTCCTTAGGGTAGTGGTGGGAGGAGGAGATTGTCCTTCTGGGTGGGTGTAGGGCCAGGGCCTGCCTCTTGCCTTTACTGACATGTGCCATTTGTGATGAAGGCAGCTGAAGTCCATTTGAGGAATTCTCTTGTCAGCCAGCCAAGAGAACAACACAGAGGGAGCCAGAGGGAGGGAGAGGCAGACAGCTCAGCAAGGCAGTTCTGGAGTGCAGTTTCCGGAGCAAGATCACACACAGTGTTTTAGGCGCTAACGAAGGTGTACAGGAACATAAAGGGGAAGGAGGCCAGATTGGAAATAGTGCATTTTCCTGTTTGGTTCCTCTTTGTCCCTCCTGTCTCTGAATACATACCATCTTTTGGAAAACTCAGCATCTAAAAGAAGCCTTTGCTGAAACACTGCTTTTTCTTCAGCGCTATACTGTTTTTTTTTTCTTTTTCTCTTTTTCTTTTTTTATTTTTTCCATCTTCTTTTCCTTTGAGGGCAGGAGGTGAGACAATGATCAAGTCAAGCTGGTTCTATGTTAAGTTCAAGTATGCAGAGAAGGTAAGTCAATATGTGTTTTTCTCCCCCCTCCAAGGGAAACCTTCCACTTCCTTTAGAGTCCTCTCATTTGCCTCCTTTGGCTATTGGGGTAAACAAATGAGCCTGGAAATTTTATTTGTGACTGTGTTTCCTCTGGCTTAATGATTCTTGGATGAAACATAGGCTTTGTGCTTGCATTCTGACATTGCCACTAACCAAAAAGAAGGAATCTTTAAGCCTTTTCCAAGGCATTGTTTAGAGTTTAAAGAAGAAAAATAATGAAACTGCACTGACAGGAAAGACAGTTTATGCTGTTTTAGATTGAGTAGAGAATTTTCAGGAGGAGTAGATGTTATGAAACTTGATGCATTTTTGGTTGAAACAAATTGGTAATCACTTTCCCATTACCTGTAGTTTACTTAGAAGATTTTAATTTTTTCTTTCAGTTGACTGACCAGCTCATTCATTTCTGGAGAGCTCTGCAAAGTTATTTGGGTATAGAAAGAATTCCCATCATTTTGGCTGACCACAATATGACACTATCCCTTTACTGTCTGTTGGGGGAGGGAGGGGGTTATATTATAGGGAAGCAGTAAATTTGGTTGCATCTGAAATTTTGATGATGCAGTTCTGTTTTAATATACAGTTACTGGGCTTTGGGGAAAGAAGCATGTACTTCCTAACACATCGTCTCTTACCTGAGGCTGTTGACCATCTTTTTGGTTCTGGATCCCTATATGTCACTCTGTTGGAAATGTATAGGGTTAGTAATGAGTTTTACAGTAGTATTCTGAAATGCTCCTGGTTTTGAAATTCTTTATTCCCTGATTTGTTCATTGAAAAATATTGGCACATTGACTGTAGAGGTAAGCTGAGCAGCCCTAGAGAATGGGATCATGATGTGGCAAGATATAATTTGTGATGACTGCCTTCATACTTCTTGTGACTGTATGCATAAGCACATTAAAAAATCCCTCACCATTCCTTGTTTAAAAAAGAAGTCCGTGAACTTCAGGCTTATTTTTCCTGTGTTGTTTTTTCTCTATGAATTTGTCTGCTGTGTTTTTACATCAGCAAAATTATGTTTTTTACACGTAATGAAAGTATAGGATTTAAACGTATTTGCATTGTTAACTATTAAAGCTAGTATAACTAAAATAGTTTCTCTTTGTTTACAGTGTTAGGAAACGTTATAATTATGGTTTGGAATTTACTTTTTTCCTCAGTGGATTACTTTCTTTGAGCAGCCTAGCCATTTTTTGCTGTTACAAATTTTGATAAATTAAACTGTACTTCACCTCCTTAACCTTTTCCCTTCACCTTCTGTGCCCTGAAATAGAAACCTGAAATTCAAAGTTAAGGAATTAGAGTAAACTAAAGTTAAAATGGGGAAAACATTTTAAGAAATGATTTTCATAAAAGGAAAAGAAGGGGGACATTAAAATTAACCACTTCATTTGAATGATCATATTCTATTTTTTCTGCAACCTAACAAAGAGAGCATGTATTCATGTAGTGAGACATGGGCATAATAGCAAAGCTAAATAATGTAAGGCTCCATCACTAATTAAAGAATATCCTCCTTTTATTGGGATGGGGGGAAATGAGAAACGAAAATCTCAGTGTTTTCAGGGGATATGCTTATAGTGTTCTAGATTTCCATTATTCTTAGCAGGACTTTTTTCTTTTGTTTTTCATGATCTGTTTTTGAAACTTACATTGGAGTCCCCCTCCCCACCCAAATTCATCAAAATGCGTTTAGTTTCATTTGGGGAGATAAAGAAGCGTTAGTGTATACCCAGGGACAGTGCTTTAAAAAATCATTTAAATCATTCTTTTCTGTATTTTTTTTAAAAAAACCCATTCTTTCAAAGGATTATTAATTTGGAATTTTCTCCAGTATCTTAAAAAGAGGCGTAAAAAAGGGACACCTCTCCATTTTCAAACAATGACCAAATAACTTGATATAAACTTGTATTTTTTGGAAAAATACTTTTTCTGTGAAATTTGTGTACAGGTATAAGAAAATATATTACATGGCATCTTCAATAGCCAGTAGTTTCCTAGTTTTACATTTAAGAATATGATATAATGAGCAAGATAAATTAAACCAAGTGATGCAGTACCAGAAACACTGGCACAGGAGAGTGTTGCTTCCTCGTGATCATCGCGATTCTGATTCCTTTCCAAAATTTAAAAAAAAAAAATATATATATATATATATATATGATCAACAAATATCTCTTTTACTCCCACCATACACATATACACACGCTCTGTATTTCCATTTAAATTATTTATGGGTTATCTTTTTCTTGAATTAGGTCAGTACCTAGCCATCATTTCTTCTAAAATACTGCTTAATTAAGTTCATTTTATCCCCTTTTCCCCTCCTCAGTTTACATATTCTCTCTGACCAATTTCCTATTTTCATGTGTTTTAGTTATATCCTATAACTTACTATTCCCAATACCTCTGTCACTACTCTAATCCCTTATTGAGTTGCATATGCTTACATTTAATTGAAATTCAACTGATACCTCAAATGTAACATTCTAAATTGCAGTTAATTTCTTCTTCCTTAACCAAATATATCCTCTGTCTTGTATTTTCTACCATTGGTAAGGCTACACTATCCAGCTGGCCATGTGCATTCCCAAAGGACCCATTTTAGTTCTCTTCTTACCATCTTTCTCTTTCTATAGGAGCCTCCTAATTTAGTGCATTGGCCAAAAAGTCCATTTAGTTTTTTCCATAAAATAAGACACATTTTTCATTTTTACCAATAACTTTATTGATTTGGATATTTTGAGTATGTCAGCTATCTCCTGCTCCCTATTGGCTTCTAGTGGGTAGAGGCCAGGGGTGCTGCTAAACATCTTCCAATGTATAAGACAGCCCCACAGCAAAGAATTACTGACCAAATGTCAATAGTACCAAGAAATTTTGCAAAACTCTTTTGACATATTTCATCAGTCACAGCACCTTCTGCATATACTGCACAAATCTTTTTTTTTGCATTTCAATTGCATTTTTACCTTTCTTGAAATAATAAAGCATAATACACTGAAAATGTTGTGTGTCTTCTTCCACCTTCAAAATTAAAATGGCTGCACAAAAATTCACCAATTTTGTTAAGTTTAAAAAGAAATACATGCTGATAGGACAGCTGTCACAATACAATCTTAACAAAATTGTTCTGAATGCAGTTCAAGACAATTAAAGCACCATGACAGGTATGGTACAGAAAAATACTAAATGAACTTTTTAGCCAACTTAATATTTCCATGCTGCTGTTCATGACACATTCCAGTGCTCCAAAACACAAGTAGAGTGATCTTGTTAAAAGGTTGATCTGGGATATTTTAATCTTCTGCTTGTTAATGGCTGTCCTCTTCCATCAGTTGATATCCCTCAGCTGTGTTAGTACTTGGCCTTGGATGTACATCTTATTACCAACATTTAATTACACCACCATTTTATTATAATTGTTTATTCACTAATATATTTTCTCTATAACACTATGAGACCCTAGATATACAAAATTATGTTGTCTGTTTTTTATACCCCTAATACCAGCATATAACAGATGCTAAATTATTCTCTTAAGGCTCTTGACTAGAGCTTTTTGGGGGAGTCTGACAGACCTAATCTTGAATTCTGCTTCTATCATTTACTGGTAGTATATGACTTTGGTAATATATAAAACTTGGTAAAATTGTTTTCTCATCTATTATATTGGGAGGATTATCAACTAATATACTTTTTATAAATCAAGCTTTTTATTTTGAGATAACAGATTGCTACACAGTTACAAGAAATAATACAGAGAGATATGATGCGCATTTTATTTAGTTTTCCTGATGGTAACATCTTATAAAACTATAACACAATATCACAACCAGGATATTGACGTCAATACAGACAACATACACAACAATTTTATCACCAAAAGAATTTTATTTTTTTCTCTCCTATTGACCTCCTATAGCTATACCACTTTCCTCCCATCCCTACACCCCCACCCACTGGCAACCAATACTTTTTTCTCCAACTTTTAAACTTAGTCATCTCAAGGATATTATATAAATGGAGTCATATGCTATATAACTTTTGGGATTGTCTTTTTTCACTCAGAATAATTCTCTGGAGTTCCTCCAAGTTGTGTGTTGTTGCTTTTGTTTCTGAGTAGTATCCATGGTATGGAGGCACCATAGTTTGTTTAATCACTACTCCCCTTCTGCCCCATCGAAGATAGTGAATTGTTTCCAGTTTTTCTCTTACAAATAAAAGTGCTGCAAACATCTGTTTACAGGTTTTGGTGTAGACATAAGTTTTCTTTTCTCTGGGATAAACACCCAGGAGGGCAATTTCTGGTAAGCATCTTTAATTTTTAAGAAACCACCAATCTGTTTTTCATAGTGACTCTATCATAGTACATTCTCTTCAGTGCAATGAATGAATTATCCAATTTTTCATTTTCACCAGCATTTCGTGGTATTACAGTTTTTACATTTATTTTAGCCATTCTGTTGGTATATATCTCAGTGTGGTTTTGATTTTCACTTTCCTACTAGCTGATAATGGTAGGTATCTTTTTAAGTGCTTGTTTGTCATCTTTTGTGAAATAACTCTTGCTCATTAAATGTCTTTTACCCATTTCCTAATTGAGTTTTTATTTTTACTGTTGAGTTTTTAAAAGTTCTCAGTATATTCTAGATATTAATTTTATTTGGGTATGTATTTTGCAAATATTTTCTTATATTTTGTAGCTTATCCTTTCATTCTCTTCTCTCACAGAGCAAACATTTTAATTTAATAAGTCAATTCATGGATTTTTGTTTGCCTTGCTTTTGTTGTTAAATCTAAGAACTCTTGCTTATTTCTTGATCCTGAAGATTTCATATGACATATTTTTTTGCTATAAAAGTTATATATTTTACATTTAAGTCCATGATGCATTTAGAAGTAAGTTTTACAGAAGATATATGAAACTTAGGTCAAGGACTTTTTTGTCTGTATATGTCCAGTTAATCAGTATTTGTTTACCTTACCATATACACAAAGGTTTATTTCTGGGCTCATTATTCTATTTCATTGGTCTCTTTGTTGGTTTTTTTTTTTTTTTTTTTTATGCCAGTACCACAGTGTTGATCTTTATAGCTTTGTAATAAATTTTGAAGTCAGGAGATGTCAGTCTTCCAACTTTGTTCTATTTTTTTTTTCAAAAATTGTTTTGGCTATTTGGAGTCTCTTGAGATTCCATAAATTTTGGGGTGTATTTTTTCTAGTTCTGCAAAACATACCATTGGGAGGTTTATAATGATTGCATTGAGTCTATGGATTTCTTTAGGTAGTATGGAAATCTTAATAATATCAAATCATCCATTTTATGAACATGGAGTGTCTTCCTATTTATTAGTGTCTTCTCTAATGTCTCTCAGTTTTTTTTTGTAGTTTTTCTGAGTTTTTCTCTTTTTATTATATTCTAGACTGTTCTCTTATTTCTTCTTTATATCTTCTGTTACTTTGCCAAGGCATATCTTTGCTGTGGGTTCCTGTTTTTTCTTTGGATTCAAGCATGTTTTAATTGTTCTGAGAGCATTTTTCTGGTGGGTGCTCTAAAATCTTTGTCAGATAATTTTAATATTCCTAATAGATACAACTTTGGTGCCTATTGATTGCCTTTTTTCATTCAAGTTGAGAGTTTTCTGGTTCATGGTATGAAGAGTGATACTTGATTAAAACCTAGATATTTTAGCTGTTATGTTTTGTGACTCTGGATCCTATCTAAACCTTTTGTTTTTAGCTGGATTCTTCTGACAGTTCTCTGGAAAGAAGGTGACTGTCATGTTGGGGTAGAAGTCCTGATTTTGACCTCAGCCTCCGCTGTCACCTGAAGTAGAGGGCCTCCTTGTTAGTGCTGAGTAGGAGTCCTGACTCTCCTCCAGGCCTCAGTTGATACCGTGCTGGCTGGGAAGGGTATAGTGTCTCAGTACTGTTCCTTTTATCGCCTTCACTGACACCCCAGGGGAGTGGTGTGGCCTAGTTACCACCAAGCAATGACTCCCCAGAACATTTTATTATTCTGTCTTAAAGATGAGAGGTAGGAGGCACCTGTTACTGCCCTGTGAGGGTAGAAGGCTATGTTTCCCACATGGTCTCCACTGACATATTGTGGGGGAGGGTGTCTTTTTTGCCCAGAAGAGGTGAAGGTCCACAGTCTCTGCTCAGGTTTCTCTAGCACCAGCTAGGTGTGGAGGTGCAGTACTTTATTAAAGCCTGGTGAGGGTAGAAATCTCTCCACTCACCTTTCTGAAGGTAGAATGGTGTTCCCAGTGTTTTCTTTGGCGTTTGTCTATAAGTTGTCTTGCTAGTTGGAATCTTTTCTGATACTTTATCTAAAGTAAAGAGAGCCAGTTTTTCTTGGGGCTTTTTTGGTATGTACTATTGGCATTTCTGAGCTTCTGGCTTCTTTAATTCGTAGTGTGGGATATATGAGGCAAACAAACAGACACTAATGGAAACAAAAGCCTAAGGAACTCACCACCATTTCTTTGTTTTGGGTCCCCAGGTTTCTAACTGGTTTGTCTATTTCTCCCCACTTTTCGGAGTCCATTTATGTCTGTTTTATTTATCATATCCAAGGTTTTTATTTGTACTTTGTGTAATAGGGAAAAGTATGTCTAGTCCATCATCTTGGAAGCAGAAGTCTCCTGACATGCTTTTTAAAAACTGATTAAACGATAATAATTTTAAATGTTTGCATTGCATAGGGCCTGATAGTAAGTGCTAAGTAGAGAGTGATAATTATATTCCATCATCTTTTTTATGTTTCTCCTATAGATGTGCTTGAAATGTCACCATACTTTGCCAACGTTTGCTAGAGGCAGCCCCATCAAAAGTTTCTATTGTTTTAAGTTGCATTATTGATAATACCTACATTTGGTTTTTTAATTTAATCTTTACTGTATTTTTTCTATTACCATTTAGTCCCCTTATACCCCCTTCTCCCCAGCAATCACCACACTGTTGTCCATGCCCCTAAGTCCTTTTTCCTTCTTGCTCAGTCCCTCTACTACCTAACCTCCCTGCAACCCATCTGTCATCCTGCTCTCCATCTATGAGTCTCTCCCCATTTTCCTTGTTAATTCAGTTTGTTCATTAGATTCCACATATGAGTGAAATCATATGGTATTTGTCTTTCTCTGACTGACTTATTTCACTTAGTATAATGTTCTCCAGGGTCATCTGTACTGTCACAAAGGGTAAAATTTTCTTCTTTTTTTACTGCTAAATAGTATTCCATTATGTAAATATCCCATAGTTGTTATATTCACTCATCCACTGATAGACACTTGGACTGCTTCCCTATCATGGCCACTGTAAATAATGCTGCAGTGAACATAGGGCGTGGTATCCGCTCCGCCTGGTTTCAGGAGCTGTAACCACCCCCCACCCCGTGGCTAAGGCTGAATGAGAAAACTCCGAGAACAGGGAGGCTTAAGGAGACAAAACCTATTTCCCTGAACGTGGGCACTGCTTGCTCTGCTATTCCCTTCAGCTTGGTCGGATAGTCAATGACAGGCAACCATTCTCTGGAAAGAATGGACCAAAGACAGACACGACCGTGTGGGAATAAGCCATCAGGGAAGAGACTCAGGGGGCTGTGGAAGTGAGGGAGTGATCGACATCACCCCTGCCCCCTCAGCTTTGACAATAGCCTGAGTCCTTGTTCTGGATGTGAGAAATCCAAGTGTCTTGGCTGCCTTTTTCTCCTCCACCCGACTCAGGGCCTGCGGAAATAGCAGGGGTGGGGCGGGGCGGGGCTCACACTAAAGTTAGTAGACCTGGGGTAAATTAGACCTGGAGCATAAGATATGTAAAATCCTGTGAGACCTGCTTGCTAGGATGCTCTTGGATGTGTAGGCTCTGGCAGGAAACAAGACTAATCCTGTAACTGTTAGGTGATACCAGCCCCAAAACCCAGTATGAGACTTTTGAATCGTATGTAAATTATCTACCTGTTTTGATCTTCTCTGCTAGATGATGAATTCACATTCTGTATCCATTCACTTACCCAATACTACCTAATAAAAAACCTATTGAGGTGGCGGCTCGGGGTGCTCTCCTTTGAGAGAGTGGCCAGGCCACTCGGAGGCACCCTCCCCTTGAGAGGGTAGCCATGCCATCCCTATTCCTCCACAGGACTCGGTAGTCCGTGTGTATGTTTTTCTCATGACTTAAGAGCATCTACAACATTTGCGATCACCGTGGGCCGGTGATTGCAACAATAGGGATGCTTATGTTCTATTTATATGGTACCACAAAAAGGCCTTGCACAGCAACAGTGATCCTAAGAAAGAAGGACAAAGTTGGAGGAATCACACTACCTAATGTCAACCTATACAATAATGCCATAGTAATCAAAACAGTATGGTACTGGCATAAAAACAGACATATAAATCAATGGGACAGAATAGAGAGCCTAGAAATAAATGCACACTTTTACAGTCAATTAATATTTGACAGAGGATGCAAGCACATACAATGGGCTAAAGATAGTTGATTCACTAAATGACTGGGAAAATTGGACAGAAACTAGACTACCTTCTTACAGCACACAAGAATAAATTCAAAATTGATTGAAGACTTAAATGTTACACCCAAAAACATCACAATCATAGAAGAAAACATAAGGCAGCATAATCTTGGACATTGATCGTAGCGATATTTTATTGGACATATCTCCCCAAGGGAAACAAGAGAAACCAAAAAAGAAAAAATGGGATTATATCAAATTAAAAAAGTTTTTGCACAGCAAAGGAAATCATCCACAAATTAAAAAGACAACCCACAGAATGACAGAACATGTTCGCCAATACATCTGATAAGGGGTTAATACCCAAAATTTATAAAGAAGTTAAAAACTCAACACCAAAAGTCAGACAGCCCAACTCAAAAACAGGTAATGGACTTGAATAAATACTTCTCCAAAGAGGACATACAGATGGCCAATAGACATATGAAAAGAGGCTCAGTGTTGAATGTCACTAATCATCAGAAAAATGCAAATTAAAACCACAGTGAGATTCATCTCGCACCTGTCAGAATGGCTATCATCAGTAAGTCAACAAACATCAAGTGCTGGCCCGGATGTGAAGAAAGGGGAACCTTGTGGGTGGGAATGCAGACTGGTGCAGCTAGTGTGAAAAACAGTATGGAGATAGCTCAAAAAATTAAACATGGATTATTTTTGACCCAGCTATCCCACTTCTGGAAATATATCCAAAAGAACCCAAAACACTAATTCAATAATACAAACATTTGTATCTTGATACTCTTTAATTGCTATTCCATGTAGATACAGATTTATAAAAAATATGAAAGACTACATTATTACTACTGTACTTCAGAAATAAAAAATATAGCTAATATAAATTAAAGGTGCGATTCCAGAATTCCTTATAAGAATATGAGGAGGACTAGAGCTGGTAATCGAGTCGCTTGGTACTGAAGAGGACACAGTACATCAGATGTGACTTTTATTAAGCAGTGTTGGCCTTACGTGTTGTGTGCAGTAGACATCTCTTTCAGCAGTCTGTGATGGCTTCTTGTTAAAAGAATGTCTGCTACAAAGTTGCAGCAGATGAGGTATGACAAGGGATATGGACTCATATATGGACCTTGTTTATCAGGTGATATTTTTGCATGTTTCATTGTTTTAGAGAACTTGGAATAGGTTTAAGTATAGGATAGTTATATATTATATGCTTCTTTGCATGAATAAATGAGAGTGAATTAATCAGTTTTGTTTCCTCAGTTGGAGGTTTTGCCGTGCCCATATTGAAATGAAGTTTCTATCCCCTCAACAAGGTACCACCACACCCCCCTTCCACCTTTTCAAACAAACAGCCCCCTCTGCCTTTCTAGAATGTGACTGTGTACACTTAAAGTAGCTGAGGATCTCACAATATTGTAGGAAGTACAGGGTAGATCAGTCTTTCAGAGGAAGGGCATAAGAACTTCATTGAAATTGCAGAAATGATGTTTCAACCTCACTTTGCTTTAACTGATAGATCTTATCTGTAGATATTTGTTAGAAGAAAGGCATTCAGATCCCACTCATTTTGCTTGTTAGGGTAAAATAGATCTGGTTCTACACTTTCTGTTGTTTTGTAGAATACTTCTTATCTGACATCATCAGTTCCGTAGTGCATTTACAAATTAGAAACAGTCACTAAAGCTTGAAATCATTAAGAGGGAAAAAAATCATATACTTAAATACTTTATTTGAAGATAAGTGATTATACATCCTCTCACTGATCTTTTGATGTAGATCAGCGGTTTGACTTGCCTGCACATATGAACTGATTGGAGCTTTAAAAAAAAGAGTGATGTCCAGGTGTCAGCCCTAGAGATTCTGAGTAGAGTTGGTCTGAAGTACAGACTTGGCATTGGGTTTTTTCAAAAAAGATCCCCAGGTGTTTAAAATGTGCATTGAGGGTTGGTTTGAGAATGATTCCACAGATTTGGGTTCCAATTGTTCTTTCTTGAATAAGCCACATTCATAATGCACTGATCACAGTTGTCTATCAGTATTTACTAAAACTATTTAAACAACTTAGATGTAGGTGAGTAAATCAAATGAAGAATCTTTTTAGGTTCCATTTTCTAGTCTTTCATAGTTGTCTCATATTTCAACAGTAGGTTATTTTTAGGAGTCCCCTCTACGGTGCTCAGCTTAATATTTATGGAAGCATTATCTTACTTTCATTTTGTAATCATCCCTGGTTTATATGGTAATTAATGAAATAAAAGTAAAACTAGCATAAACAGGTTTGGGAATGGTCTACTATTAGCGAATGTATGATTTCCTGATATCTCATAGAGGAACATTCATTGGCTCTTAATTGTTCAGTATTTTTTACAAAGGGAATGAAGACCATCCATTGAGCTGGGTGGTCAGTTGAAAGAAATTCAGTTAAAAGATAATTTATTGTCAAAAATATGTGGTTGGCCTGATTTTTTTAGGTCAGTCAATATTCACCTGCTATAAGGTGGGGTATGTTTCATTTTCATTCCATAAGTGAATATATAACTATGGATTTTCTTTTTATTTCATATTTAGTTTCTTACTCAGGTCTTCAGGTTAATTAGTATCTAATGTAAGTACTTGATAGATATAGATAGAACCAATATAATCACTGTTATATCAAGAGTTAGAACTGATTTTTGCCTGTGGTTTTTATATTGTATCCTAATCATCTAAATGATACTCATTCTAGGCCTTCATTACATACCATCGAGCTTAAGAGTCTTGAATTCCGTCTGGTCTTTGAGTATCACATGTCTTGAAATATACTTCACATTAGATTTGTGAATAAATTGTAGAAAATTGTAGAAAATCTTAAGGCTGAATTTCAGGAATTAATAATTGTATTTCCTCCTAATAAGATGTGCTAGTAGAAAGACATTAGAGCATTAGGATTTCCTTACTAGACTGTGTGAGATTAATCAGACCCATCAAACTAGTAATCTCCAGTTCTTATCACTTGACCTGTGCACATCTAAAGTTAGTTCTCAGTTGCTTATGGTAATTGCGTTTGCACTTTTACTTTCATTTAAATAGCTAATCACAAACTTTTGTCTTTTTTTTTTTGCTCTCATTGATCTGATTTATTTGTTTGTTTTGTCTTATTTTCAGATTGTGTATTTCTTGAGGACAAGGAATCTAGTCTTCCTGTGGTATAGTGTGTACAACACAGAACACAATTTTGGGAATATACTGTTTGAATTAAATTTATTGAATTAGTGGATATTAGATTTCTGCTTGGTGCAGGAGAGAATACCAAACCTTGAGAGTTGATCCCAAGATCATTTTTGTTTGCTTTCTTTCCTAGGAAGGAAAAAATGTGTGTATATGCAGCTAAGTGCAAGTACCAAATTCTGCTTTTTCATTCTAACTGCTCTGTTAGATTATCTTTCAGGAAAGCTGAGTAGCTTAGCACAGTGAATACTAAAGGGAATGCATTCCATTCCTCGCTCAGGGGACTTAAGTAGTGTTTAACACCACTGTAAAATCCTCAGCTGTGGCTTTCTCTAATGCAGAAATTGTTTAAGAAGGATTACAAGAACAAGGACAGCTTTGTGTGCTTTTTTTCTTCATCTTTTCCTTTCTTCTCCCACTCTTGCTCCAGGCTATCTTAAAAACATGGGATATTTTCTTTGAGCCTCTGGATTGTGCATGTTATATGTATGTGAGTCTGAGAAAAAAAACTGGCAAAAACAAGGCAGTGTTTACCAAGGGGAGTGATTGTCCACAGGTAAAGGGAACAAAAATTACATGAATGGGTTTGCTTCTGTACAGGCACTTTACTACTCAGTGAACTAAATAAGTTGTCAGAGACAAAGAATGGGTCTTGGCATGTGATAACCCACTGGCCCGGCCATTTACTTAATGAGTGTAGGACTCAGTTGTGCTATATTCTTGACAGAGGTGAAAGCCTTAAGAAGAGTGTAATTTGGCAACTCTACTCGTACTCTTTTTTGATATAACCTTTGAGAGCTTCATTACAGTAACTGTCATTCAGCAAGAAACAAGGGAAGACTTTAATATTCAGCTAGATTTTTTAGTGGCAAGGAAAGACTTTTTGAGTTTTAGAACTGAAAGCTATTTATTCTAATCCCTTCAGTCTGCACATGAGGGCAGGAAGCCCAGAATCACACTCAGCATTAGTAGCTAGAAGTGTAGACGTAGAAATGCAGTACATTGACTCTACTGGAAACCAGTGGCATAACCAGACTGGAAGCTTTTCCGGACTTGAACCAGACAATCAACCAGACTGATTGAAAACTCAGTACTACTTCTTCCTTTTTATTAGGGAACAGCTACTATAATCCTAACATTGGCACCTTTTTAATTTTTATGTTTCTTTCCAGTGTTTGCTCTTATTTAACTTTTATAACAAATTCTATATACTTTTATATTATCTTTGGGTACATACATCATTCTAATGTTGTATTTGTCACAATTCCTTTGGATTTTCATTAGAATTTACTAAATTATTCCCTTGTTGAGCACTTACATATTCAAAACTTTTTGTCATGAAGGTGGCAGCCATAAAACATAATGTAGTGGATGTAATTTTTCCTTCTCCTAAGTTGTGTATTTTCATCATTTGCAGCAGTGGCAAGCATTCTGTGTAGCCTTCTGGAATCTGAAGAAGTGTGCCCCACACCGTGTGTGTGGGTGTGAATGTGCCTGACAGAAAAAGAAATCCTACTCTTTGCAGGTCAAACAACTGATGAGTCTTCATGTAGGGTTTTGTGTGACCTGTCAAACCGCTGCTTCTACTGGGAAAGATAAAAGCATTTCCTTCATGTAGTTGATTAGCTTTGTTGATGTCGGGCAAAGTCAACGTTATGAAAATGAAACTATAGTTTTTTTAATTATAAAATTAAACGGGTGACCTATTTATACACTTTTATGAAAAGAATTTTTGAAGGGATATATGTGTCAAAATTTATTGTTTACATTAAATGTATATTCAAAGATATTCTTTCTCCCTCTGGGGTTCTAGGAATATAACAAAGAACAGAAATATTTAACTACAAATTGCTATGATGCATCACACAGCACAGTTTTCATTTTATGGTGTTTTTCTATTGATCTGATTTACTATTTTCTATTGATCTGAACTATTACTCTTTTATCATGTAGGAACATTTAAGAATAATTATATGGTCAAAAATGTAAGAACTTTGACCTAATGTTGATTTCAGTTGTGTTGTTTTACTATATTTTCGTTTCAAATAGGTGTGAGTCAAAAAGGGAAGCTTTATATTCACAAATCGAAATTCTAAACTGGTTATGAAAATTTTGATACATTCTTTAATAAATAAATGTCTCCAGCAAATGATTTTCTGATAGTAGAGTTATCAGAACCAGTGAGCACGCATGGTTCTTGATTGTATAATATTATTTTCCAGAGAAGTTTGACTTAATCTTTATAAACAAATGAGGATGGGTACTTTACTCTGTGCTGACTGTGGTGTATGCTGCTGTCAGGTGACTGGAGTGTAGAAAACCTTTTTCCCTTTCCTGGGCTAATTTGTCTGAAATTGCTAGAGTTGATAGCAGACAGACTTCTTTCCATTCTTCATTATACCAAATTATACTTTCTGAAAATCCAGATACTCTACTGTTTTAACACGCTTTCTAACTGTGGGCCTTGGCAGATGAGTAATCTGGGAACTGTGGGTGGGAGGAGCTGGGCAACCTCTGTCACCTGCCATTGTGAGATCTTTACTGCACCAAAACCTGGAGGTAATTAGGAATAATGGCTGGTCAGGATATAAGATTTGGGAAAGGATTTTGCTGACATTTTATGAAGAAGAAAAACTGATGATAAATTTAAAATGAAGCTAGTTTTCATTCATTGTCTGAACCATTGAGAAGGTCTCCAAGTATATTTTTTAAGTTTTTTGAATATATATACACACAAAAGGTAACTATGTGAGGTGATGTATGTGTTAGTTACCTTGACTGTGGTAATTATTTTGCAATGTATACATAAATCATCATGTTGTATGCTTTTAAGTATAACAATTTTATTTGTCAATTAATGGTACAACAGTGTTAATAGCAATAGTTACCACACTGTTCTTTAGATCCTGAAAACTTGTTCATCTTACAAATGAAAGTTTGTACCATTTGACAAACATCTTTCCACTTTCCCTGTCCCCCAGTCCTTGGCAACCACTATTCCACTCTGCTTCTGTGAGTGTTACTTTAAAAAAAATTTTAGATATGAATGATACCATGCAGTATTTGTCTTTCTCTTATTGGTTCATTTCACATAGCACAGTGCCCACCAGGTTCATCTACATCATAGCAATGGCAGGATTTCCTCCTTCTTTATGGTTGAATAATATTTCATTGTGCGCCCATTGGTGAGTACCCGTGTGTATATGTGCATATACAGTTGCCCCTGGAACATATAATTAAACTGTGTGGCTCCACTTTATATGTGGATTTATTCCACAGGGATGTTTTGACTAAGTTAATCCTTTTTGTGCATCTGTGGCAGTGGTGGCACTGGTGGCTCATGTGGAAGTACCCATGGAGCAGACACAGAGCCAGGGGAAGGAGCATGAACACTTTTTGAGCAATAGCAGCTCCAGGATCTACGAGGCTGGCTCGCCCACAGTAGTGGTAGCTCTGGTGCCTGAGATGCAGGTGCATATGGACCAGCTGTGGAGCTGGGCTCTGAAGTGTGGGTGCATGTGGAGTAGATGCAACTGTGGGGTTTGACGATCGTGTTGTGTTGGTGGGGGTGGCCGTGGTTCTGGATTGGTACAGTGGCAGTTTCTTCTTAGGGGGTGCATAGTGGCACCTCCCTCTCTAGGGGTCCAATGCTTCAGCAGCAAAAGCTGCCAGTGTCTTTTGCAGGACAGCCCACTTGGAACCCTAATGGTATCTGTTGTGTAGCTGATACTGATAGCCCCCACTTCTTTGTTCTTCCCCATCTCCTGAAGTCTCAGCCAAGATCATCTCCCCAGTCATCTTTTCTTTGCAGTTATTCTATGTTTTTTGCTCCATTATGTTGCTGTAGGTTCTTAATTGGACTCCTGAGCCCTCCATGGGCTTTTTTTGTTGTTGTTGTTCATGGATAGCTTTGCAATTCTTTTATTTATTTGTTTTTTTTTGCGTGTGGGGGTAGGGATGCAATCTAGCATCTCCTACTTCTCCATCTTGCTTAAATACACTTATGTCACTTCCCTAAATACATTTGCATCATGTAAAAGGAATGCGCTGCCATTTCCCCAAAGTTCAGCCTTTTCTAGGTCCTTGAATCAAAGCAGGGAACCAGATCCAGTTGCTCTGTGACTCCATCACTGTGCCAACCCAGCCTTCACAGTGCTGTGATTGCCTTGCCTCTTATTTCCCCTGGAGAAAGAACTGAATTCATACACAATGAGGTGGAGACACAGGATTCCCAGATTTTCACTGTGGTAATGGACTTTTCATTCTGTATGTATCAGCCAATATGATCTTTTAAGAACACGGATAGTGTTTTAACATTCTATGTGATCCTTACCTACTTCTATTTCGCCTGCCCCTCTAGGCCTCTGGTAGTCTCTCATGGGCCTTCCTGTCGTCCTTTACCTGTTCCCTCTGCCTAGGTTTCTCTGCCACATACTCCCACATGGTGGGTCCCTTCCTGCCTCTTGGGTCTTACTTAGTTCAGACATTGCCCCTTCAGGATTTGACTACCCATGTGTGTTTGCCCCCTTTATTTTTACTGACTCTGCCACTCTTTCCTTTTTCTGTTTTTACTAATACTGACCACCATCTGACATTATTTTTTTCTAAATGTATTTACTTATGTATTTACTATTTTTGTGTGTGTCATTTTTCCTTGAAAAATTGAGTGGTAGGAAGGACCTTTAGGATGTTATTTGCTATTACATTCTCAGCAGCTGGTATAGTGCCTGGCACACAGTGAGTATACTAAATAAATATTTGTTGAATAAATGGAAAAACAAAACAAGTTTATGTTGCACGTCAGGTACTGTGTGAGCAGTAAAAAAAATGTTAGATTCAGGCCCTGCAGTGTTTCTCATACTCTGAAATTATTAGTTGGAATTCTTTACAGAAATCCAGAATCAGGCTTGCTTTTGAAAATAACCTTGCTGATCATTACCTGCCCCTCTTTCCTAACATTTTGTCTTTTCTTGGCAGCAGAGCCAGTTTCCAGGTCAGGACTTCACTGGTTTTGTCCAAAGGCCTGTGCAAACTCATTGCAAACTTTCCATTATTATTAAGGGTCTCCTGGTCTCCCTTTCTGATGAGGACAGTTCTCCTTGCTTGAAGAACTAAAGTTTCTGATAGTTGAAAGGTACAATAGAAATCACACGTTAATACCATTTTTTATATGCTTTCTGAAGAGTTATCTGAATTTACTGTGAGAATCTGGTTATTACCAGATCAGATAGTATTACCTTCAGTTGTTAGTCTAATTTTCCTGTGTACTGCCTTGTCTGAGATTCTGGTTTTAAAGTGGGAAACAAATTAATAAGCAGTTATTTGCTTAATTTGGGGGTTACCTCTGACATAAATACTGTGTTAACCCTTCCAAATATTTTATAAAAATTCTTTTAGATTTAATGTGTTATATTTTGGAGTTGCAAAAGCAGTAGGTTTGAGTTCAGGACTGGGTCCATAATGTCTAGAGATAAACTTTGCTAACCTGCATTTGTACTGCGTGCCTGTGAGTTTACAAAGGCATCATTGAGATAAAAATATTGAAAATTTTAAGTGGGGACATCTGTAATTGAGCAGCAATTTAAAAAATGTCAATAGCCATCTCTCTCTCTCTCATACACACACACACATACACGAACTACCCCCAAATTTAAAGCCATTCCTCATAATGCCATAATTTCTCTTAGATTAAAACATTTTATAGCTGTTTATAAAAATGATTTGATACTGTAGTTAAGTTCACATGACAATCATAGAGTATTGGATCTGTGTTGAAGTCAATTAAGTGATAAGGTGAAAGGGGGGACTTTCTGGATTAAAGGAGGCCACAGAGGTATGACGATCATTAAAGAAGATTGTGAGCCCTGATTGACTCCTTCGTTGAGGGAAACCCTATAAAGGTCATTTGGGGACATAGGGAAACTTAAAAATTGGACTTTATCAAATGATAATATTGAATAAACTTTAACTCTTGAATGTATTAATGATATCGTAGTTTTGAAGAAGAATGTCCTTGTTTTTAGGCTTATGCTAAAGTAAGGGGTTGAAGTGAAGGTATGAAGTACCATAAAGGTTGCAAGTATTTTCAGATGGTTCAGTAAAATGTGGGGGTGAGGGTTGGGGCAGAAGACATGGAGTGGGTAGAGAATAGAATAAAAGATGGGGAAGGAGGGAAGAAGAGGGTAGACACAGGAGTAAAGGGTTTATGTGCATTTATTGTACACTTTCAAGCTCTCTGTGAATTCAATTTTTCACAATAAAATATTGGGGAAAATATAATAAACAGAAGCTAAGTGTGTAAAAGCAAAGATACTTTAAAGTGATATTTCACCACTAACTCTGTGAAAGACTACTTGCTATTTAGAAATTAAGTCCAGTTTTCCTCTTTATTTAAATACTGAAATTGATAATGAAATAGTTTTTAGTTGGTACATTTAGGTTTTATTAATGGAATCTGCTCATAAAATAATTTCATACAGACAATTAATACTTTTTAATTTATCAGGATTCAAGATTAGAAAGGTGAAGTAGAATGAAGGATCCTATAATCCCAAGCATCTACTGGATTGCCTTCCATTACAGCATTTTATCTTAAATTCATCGTAATATGCTCAGGGAGAGCAGAAGTTATCTACTGATTTTGTTCATTGTTATGGAATTTTGAGTATTTGATTTGTTTTAAAATATATAGTTCATTTCCATATTGCGCCAGCTGATACCTTATTTCAGTGGTATTTGAATGGTAAAAATAGTCATTGTTCTTCAAAACAAAAAGAGTTCTGAGGATAAGAGAAAGGGAGAACATGAATATGAATGATTACCTGAGTATAACTTTGATAATGCATCCAAAGCTTCACTAAAGCTTTACACTGTTGCTGTCTTCAGGGAGGTAGTAAGTGCCTTTTTAAAGGCTGATGACTCTTAATAATGTGAAGAATGATATTTACCACTCTTAGTTTTCTCTTTATGACCTATATTTTTCCATGAGACAGTTAGACAATCTAAAAAAACAGCATTTAGATTTCTCCTAGCCCAGCCTTCTTTCTGTATAAGGGAGACTTTGCATCTTTCAGGAGAGTGTGAGACTCAGTCAAGATGGCAGAGCTAGCTCTGGAATTCAGTGCTAGTTTTCTGACCTTTGCAGTGCTTCATGCCTTCCTTTAAATGGGACGACGAGCTTCTCAGATCTTTTGTATATGCATCTACAAGAATGGATAACATTTAATGCGAACTGTCATAATTATATGTCATTTGTCACATTGTTTATTGTACCTCCCCTTACAAATTGTAAACTCCTCCACGATAGGATTTTTATCTGTTTTGTATAGTGCTGTTTTTCTGGTACCTAGAACTAGAACACTGGCTCAGAGGTAACAGGCACCCACTCTATATTTATTAAATGAGTGAGTAAACCAGAACCAAAATGACCTAGGAACAGATTTATAGCTGTCCATGTAGCAAGAGTTCGGGGAATAATCAGTCTCTAAAACACCACATCCCCACCAAAGTAGCTAATGGTGCAAACTGAAAAATTAGACGTTTGTTTCCTGTTTAATTTCTAGTACTCCTGGGAGAGTTAATACATTAAGCTCACTTAGTTCAGGGGTTTGCTAACTCAGTGTCAATGATCTCAACAACCCTTCCCCTAGGAGGACCTTTAGATGAAAAGAGAGGTAGAACATGAATAAGTAGAAGAGACTAAAGATGGAAAAAGGACAAGAAAAGAGGCAGATGAGATATAAAGACAAATATTGAGTGTATCATGATTTTGGGCAAGACAGTTTTGCTGGTATGTAGGTTGAGAAATACTTTGCAATAAATTCCATGGTATATTTGGTCAAGTTCACTCACGGAACTGTGGACCCAGAAATTTGTAGCATGTAATCATCTGCAGTTCAAGATGATCAGGGCTAGAATTTGGTGAATTGCTGCTAATTCTCAACACTGTGTGTGGGCACTCAAATGTAATGCTTCAGGAGAGTGAGCTGTTACTCTCTGGGGATTGTGTTGGCCTCATGCTTCAATGTGCTGCCGCCTCATGTGCAGCGTGATGTGTGTATCTATTATCATGCAACAGTTATGCCTCAGGAAGTCTTCTTGAAAAAATGCTGACCTTCTTTAAGTATTTTGGGGAAATTGTGAGGATCACATTCATTTATTATGTGTGAAATCTGTGTTTAGGTAGAAAATTGTTGAACTTATGATCCTAAATGAAAAATTGAACTCTTTGGAATAGCTGTTGAACAGACAGCTTCTAACGTAGTATCTTACACATCATAGTTATTTAATAAACATTTGGTGTCGGGGATGACAGGAAGAAGAGAGAGGAAGGAATTTTTGTAACTGGCTCATCAATTTATGTTGTGAGTGCAACCAGGTACAGGTTTCCATAGATTGTTTCTCTCTATGTTGAGGTCTTAGATGGTATCCTAAATAGTTGCTTCTACCTTTAAGATGTGTGGAAGTGGATATCAAGTAGACTAGGGAAAAGTAATAAAAGTTTTCCCTATACAGAAAAGTAGTTTACAAACAAAAATAGCAGTACAAAGCCACAATGAGAATTTGTACATGCTGCCTCATCTCCCTGTGCCTCAATTTCCTCATCCATAAAATAAGGCTAATAGTATGTATTTCACAGTATTGGTTGGTGAGGATTAAAAGAGATAATCTGTGAAATATGTTTAGATAAAGTAGCACCTGGCAAATTAAATTATCAGTGTCCACTGGATTGTTAGTTTTTAAGATTGGTGGTCATATTTAATAGATTAAGGCTGAAAGAGGAGAGCTAATCTGAACTTGGTAGAGGAAATACTGTAGTCTGGGAAGAGGAGACTTGTCTTTTAGTAAGGATATGGGATATTGTGAAGAGAGGAGAAATCTTGTATTTAATTCATGTGAAAGTCATTAATAAGTGAAAATGAAGGGGAACCTAGAAACTGGAGCATGCACTGCAGAGTTTAATTTTATTTGCACTATTAGTAAAATGATTTAGGTTCAGGGAAACATACTGAGCTGATAGATTATAGGAAAGCATTTCAGAAGGGTAAGATGGAGCGAGCACAGCTGGGCCACACAGTGTGAATTAAACAATTTTGATTTTCCTGTGGGCCTTCCTAGAATGAATGAACTATGATCCCTAGTTTACCCAGATCTTCTGTCAGAATCATGACAGGAGCAGTCCACTATAAGAAACTGATCTGATGAAAACAGGAGTTAGCTGGTTGTTGTTACATCCCAAATGGACTCACCTCACCAGGAGTTAGCCCTTGGGTGGGAAATTCCTTAAAATATTAAAGGGACTAGACCATTGTTAATACATTTGGAGAACAAGTATGTATTATTTAATATATGATAGCAGAAAAAGTGAAACTTCAGTCTTATTTCAGAGAGCCTAGCTCAATTGAAATATTATAAGGAAATTATTAACACCATATGATATGATAATCTCAATCATTAGGAAGTTATCATAGAACTTGGGGTGTTTATGATGTGCCAATGTTGGTAAAGAATGGTACCATTCTGGGGAGTGATGTCGACAGTGGGGGAGGCTATTCATGTGTGGGGGTTGGGTTATATGGGAAATCTTTGTTCCTTCCTCATAGTTTTATTGAAGAACTAAATATGTTGTAAATAAATAAGCCTTTAGGAAAATGTTATGGTAGAGCTAAGAATGACCTTGAAACTCATCCAATCTCAACCCTTTACTTTAAAAACTCAGAAACTGAGGTTGATAAATAGGCAGTTATTTCCCCAAAGTTACATTGTGAAATATAGTGCTTGTTTTGATGTCTGAGTTTGAGTTAAAATACTAGTCTCAGCGAATATTTAAGGTAACTACAAAAACTGTTTTTTTCTGGTCAACTCAGTAAATTAAATTGGTTGGTTAAGTGAGCAAGTAAATCTTTAACAATCACAGCATCATTATCATTACATCTTAAAATTGCTCTTGGTCCTTAAATTTATCTAAATTGCTCAGCAATAATTTCTTGTCTACAACTTGTGTGGTCTCAGGTTTTAAAACAACTGAGGTTATTTCTGCTAATTCCTAACTGCTATAGTATTTGTAGTAATGAAAATCTAGTAGTTGGGGTTTTTAGGGAAGATTTAAGAATACATGCTTCCCAAAATATCTGTGTGTGTATTTGTGTGTTCTCAAATGTTTGTGTGAATATTTGAATCGGAACAGGATATGTTTTGATTAGCCAGGCATTTTACTTAGTTCAAAGTGCTCTTTGGAAAACCTAGAGCATTTCAGTAGGATTATAGTTTGTAATGACTATATTCTGATAAAATCATGAGTCTTAGCAACTCAGGTGACAGATTATAACTCATTTAGAGGTGTGTTGATTTGTGGACAGATAATTATCTCTGTTTTGAACTAACTGCCCAGGCACCCTCTTTTGCTGTCCCTTCCACCGGGCAGACATGTGTGAGTTAAAAATTAATAATCACATGCAATTTAGTTTAGTTTAGTTTAGTTTTTGTGTGTGTGAGAATGTATGTTTCTCTTTTCTGCCTGTGGGAGAGGTTTAAAGGCCCCTTTCTCTCATGGGGCAGTGGAACTGCCCATATTTTGTAGGGCCTGACTGCTAGAATTGTGCCCAGGGGTTAGGACTTCTGAACTACAATGGGTTGTACCAGGCTTTGTGGCCTAAATAAGCCCCCTGTTATTGGCAGTTTTTTAAGTATTGGTATACCTACCAAGTCTGGCCATGTGTCAGGAGAGGGGAGGCTTTCTTTGAGCTACCACTGATGGATCACATGATTTTTCTCAAGAGAGCAAACAAGCACTTTTTGTTTAGGCTCAGTAATGCTTGGCAAAGAAATATAGCTGTAATTATATATCCTAGTTCTTGTTCCTTTCTCCCCATCTAAGTTTTACTTTCCCCACTCCCAACTTTGTATAAAAGCAGCTAGCATTGGATCTGAAATAAATGTCATGAATGAATAATAATTTCTTTCATGTACGCAGTAATTAAACCTGTTGAATTCTGACTTCATGCTTTACTGCACTCTAATTTGACGGGAAGATGTGGCTTTTGTGAATTCAAAGAAGAGGGAAAAATAGAAATTAAATACCTACTGAGACTATTAAGGAGGGCATTTTTCAGAAGGGTTCTTCCTCCTCCTATTTCTCATCTCATGTTTGCCCTCTGCTTTCTGGGACACTTAATACTTAAGAGTTGTTTTACAAATCATTCTTCAGTTTGTGTGCCCAGCAAGGCGCCCCAGGGTCAAGGCCTCCCTGCCCCACAGATAGAAGGCCAAGGGCCTTTTCTGCTGCCATCATCAGAATTGCTGTTGCTGATCTCCTGAAGTATTCGAATTCTCTCTGGTTATTTTTTACATTCTTTTATTTATCTTTTTAAGTATATTTTATGATGCTATTATAGTTGTCCCAATTTTTTCTCCCCTTTGTCCCTCTCCACCCTGAACTGCCCCCCACCAGTATCCTGCCCCCCCAACCTTAGTTCATGTCCTTGGGTTGTACATATAAGTTCTTTGGCTTCCCCATTTCCTGTATTATTATTAACCTACCCCTGTCTATTTTGTCCCTACCAGTTATGCTTCTTATTCCCTGTGCCTTCTCCCCCATTTTCCCCCCTCCCCATCCCCATTGGTAACCCTCCTTATGATCTCCATTTCTGCGATTCTGTTCCTGTTCTACTTGTTTGCTTAGTTTGTTTGTGTTTTTAGGTTCAGTTGTTGATAGCTGTGAGTTATTGTCACTTTATTGTTCATATTTTTGATCTTCTTCTTTTTCTTACTTAAACCCCTTTGACATTTCATATAATAAAGGCTTGGTGATAATGAACTCCTTTAACTTGACCTTATCTGGGAAGCACTTTATCTGCCCTTCTATTCTAAATGAGAGCTTTGCTGGATAGAGTAATCTTGGATATAGGCCCTTACCTTTCATGACTTTGAATACTTCTTTCCAGCCCCTTCGTGCCTGCAAGATTTCTTTTGAGAAATCAGCTGATAGTCTTATGGAAACTCCTTTGTGGGTAACTGTCTCCTTTTCTCTTGCTGCTTTTAAGATTCTCTCCTTCTCTTTAATCTTGAGTAACTTAATTATGATGTGTCTTGGTGTTTTCCTCCTTGGATCCAACTTGCTTGAGACTCTTTGAGCTTCCTGGACTTGCATGTCTAGTTCCTTCACCAGATTGGGGAAGTTTTCCTTCTTTATTTCTTCAAATAAGTTTTCAATTTCTTGCTCTTACTCTTCTCTTTCTGGCACTCCTATGATTCAGATGTTGAAACATTTAAAGTTGTCCCAGAGGTTCCTCAGCCTTTCCTCGTTTCTTTGAATTCTTGTTTCTTTACTCTGTTCCAGTTGGATATTTATTTTTTTTCTGTTCCAAATTGTTCATTTGAGTCCCAGTTTCCTTGTTGGTTCCCTGTATATTTCTCTTTGCACAGCCTTCAGTTCTTCCTTCATTTTGCAATAGAACTCAATCATTTCTGTGAGCATCCTGATTACCAGTGTTTTGAATTCTGCATCTGATAGGTTGTCTACTTCCTCGTCAGTTAGGTCTTTTTCTGGAATTTTGATCTATTCATTCATTTGGGCCATATTTCTTTGTCTCATTGTAGCTGTTACATTGTAGAGGGCAAAGCCTTAAATATTCATCAGGGCAGGACAACCCACATTGCTGCATTGTGGTGCTGTATGTGTGGGAGGGGTCAGAGAGGGAACAATGCAGCTTGTTAGCTTGCTTGTCTCTTGCCCCACTTTCCATCACTTCCCTCACTTCCCACAAGTGGATTGTGCCTTTTCAGGTGCTGATTCACAGGTGGGTGGGCTTGTGCATGTTCTAGGGATATGGGACTCGTCCCTAGAACGTGGGACTCTCCAAGGGACTTTCCTGTGAGAGTGGGAGTTTCTCCTACCACCACAATCCCCACAGGTTTTTACAGCCAAGGGTTTTGAGGCTGTATTTCCCTGTGCTGGAACCCAGGGTAGCACAGTTTGCCTTGCTCCCCAGTTGTTCCTCCTGGCTTATCCACAAGCAAATGTGGGAAATTCCGTCCATCAGCCTGCCCCAGTCCACTGCCACCTTGCCGTGAGCCCACACTGCCTGTCTACACCCCTCCTACTGGTCGGGGATGAATGTTTCTTCTTTAACTTCTTGGTTGTCAGGCTTTCATGCTGTTGATTTACTGGCAGTTCTTGTTGTTTTTTGTTTTTAAATTGGTCATTATCCTTCATTTGGTTGTGCAAGGAAGCGATACATTTCTGCCTATGCCTCCATCTTGACCAGAACTCACATTCTTTTCCTACTTAACCCATAGAATTTCAGTTGGTGAGTCAATTAGTCTATATGACTATGCTTGACACGCAAAAATATACCTGAAAGCTGACGGATGCATTCAAGCCAGGAGCACTCTAGGTAATGACTGCTCTTCTAAGCTCTTCTGCATTTGTCTCCTCAATTTTTGTTGTAAGGTAAGTCCAGTAATTTGAGTTGGAAGTCCACCTTGCTTTTCTTGGAAGCAAACCATTTTCCAATATAAGCCCAGTTTTGTCCTAATAATAATAAATTATAAATAATTCATTCCTTGAGCTCCCTCTGCAGGAGTCTATGAGTTTCCTCAGTGATAGTCACCGCCCCATAGTGAGGTAAGCCACAGGGAGCCTTGATTCTCTGTGCGCTCACTCTGTCAGGGCCAACTAGCCAAGCCTCTTTGAGTCTCTGGGAGAAAAGCGTGATTGTGTTCTGTGTAGAGTTGCTTTCAAGTAGCGGGGGCTCCCTTGTAGGGGTTTTGGGAGTGTTGACCAGGATCATGGTTATAGAAGTCCTGACACTTAGCCAGAGTCAATAAATATTAGTTCCTTGCCCTCATGTAGAAACAAAGAGAACAGGAATGTTTAAGTAAAGTTTTTGTTTTTGGTCTGGGAATCTCCTGGAACTATTTCTGTCCCCACTGCCTAGTGATAATATTTACAGGAATTAATTTTCTTTGTCCTTTCCTTCTTCCTCCTACCCACTCATCTCCCTTCTCTTCCCCTCTAAAGTTATACCAGGCTTATTCAGGAGAGAGTTTTCCTTTAGAGAAAATTCTAAAAATATTAAAATTTGTACTCTATTGTATGTATATGTATATATGTATACATGTGTATGTATATTTAATCTAGTATATATTTTAAATAAATAGTTTTCTGCCATTAGAAGCATGGGTATCAAAGATAAAGCCTGTTTATTCATTAACTATATGTTATATAGTTTATGATTGTGGGTTTCTTTCAAATGCAGCCTGGATCAATACATCTGGTATATAATACATAGTTTTATATACATTTAATTGTTTCTTATTTTGGCATAGTTTGAGTGCTTTTACTTATATGCTAGGTACTGTGATAAATGCTTTGTTATATACATTAGGTCAGTGTTTCTCATAGTACTTTAAGAATTATATAGGGATTCTTGTGGAAAAATACATATCCCCTAACTCACCCCAGTTCTACTAAATCTGGGTATTATAATATAAATTTTGAGTTTTCAAATCTGGCCCCATGTTGAAATAACTCAGAAGTAGAACACTTAAAAAATTCCTAGAAAAATATCCTGAAGCTCAACATTAGACTATTTAAATCATCATATTTGTAGTGTGACCCTGGTCATCATTTCTTTAAGCTCCTCTGGTGATTGTAAATGTGCAGCAATGGTTGAGATTTAAAAATCTCTCTAGGAGCTTCTTATAACTAAAAATTAAACTAGAAAGTGAACTGGCTTTGTTTATTTAATGCTTACAATAACCTCGTGAGGCACAGCTGGCATTATCCCTATTTTCGATGAGAAATTAGAGGTTTGGAGAGGTATGAGTGCTAATATCAAGAATGAGAGTCACTTGTTCTTTTAAATCTTATAATCAAACAGTATAATAGTATTACCAACTCTTTGTGGATGCATATACCTTTTTATTTGATGGCACAGTACATGTATGAAATGTTTGTTTTGACAGGAAGTTAAGTCGACCATTTCGGTATGCCTTGGAACCAAGTATTTGTGTGCTAAGTCCTTTTGAATATACATACCTGCAGATAGACATTATTAGTTCATTTTGTTAAGCTCGTTGGAAAAGAGAATGAGCTTCACACTTGTGGTTTATTACTGACCTATAAACCTGGGTGGGCTTTGAGTGCATTCAGCAGCAGAAGAATTTAATATCTACTGTTTTTAGAGGTTTTGTGGTGAAACACTTTGGTGGTATTTTATGAACTGTGCCTTCTCATTCATGGATTCTTTTTGAATGCACTCAATTTTACCTCCTTACCACCGCTTGTTGTCAAGGGACTTTGTTGCAGGTGCTGTTATTGCAGAAAAGTGATTTGGTTCTTTCCCTGTAGAAATGATGACCATGTGGAGCAAATCCACCTCAAACTATAAATATGAACCACACTAATTAAAAAAAAAAAACACACCTTATAATTCCAAGACTCCCCAAGTAGGAGCCTGTATCTAGTCTTTTAAATGGACCACACCCATGGGGAAGTTTCTACGCCCTTCAAAAGGAGCTCAGATGTTTTTCTTAGTTTCATGTGTTTAAACAAGTTGCTAAACGGTACTTTGTTCTTTGCATTTGAGATTATTAATTCATTTTATGATGGCTTAGAGAACTGTGCCTGTGCATAATTATATCTACTCATTTGTCCAAGAGGTGTTTACTGAACTTCTACCATGTGCCAGGCACTGTTCTAAGTTTTGGGATAACAGTATCCAAATCAAAAGAGAAAAAAAAACACCTTTGCTTTCATGGAATTTTAATTATATTGGAGAATATAAGGAAAAGTAAATACTTAAATCTTTTTTTAAAATAATTTTTATTTTTCAATTATATTTGATGTACAATATTATATTAGTTTCAGATGTACAACTCAGGAATTATACATTTATATAACTTATGAAGTGATCACCCCAATAAAACCAGTACTCATCTGACACCATATATAATTATTACAATATTACTGAGTATATTCCCAATGCTATATTTTATATATCCATGACTATTCTGTAACTACCAATTTGTACTTATTAATCCCTTCAACTTTTTCACCCATCCCCCCAACCCAGCCCCCCTCTCATCTGGCATCAGTCAAAATGAGTCTGCTTCTATTCTGCTTGTTTGTTTATTTTGTTTTTTAAATTCCACATATAAATGAAATCATGTGGCATTTGTCTTTCTCTTTCTGACTTACTTCACTCAACACCATATCCTCTAGGCTCATCCATGTTTTTGTAGATGGCAAGATTTCATTCTTTTTTATGACTGAGTCATATTCCATTGTATATATACACCACTTTTTCTTTATCCATTCATCTGTTGATGGGCACTTAGGTTGCTTCCATATCTTCACTATTGGAGGTAATGCTGCAGTGAACATATGGATGGATATGTCTTTTTGATTAAGTGTATTGGGTTTTCTTTGCATAATTACCCAGATGTGGAATTGCTGGGTCTGTCTTTGTCCCTTGTTCCAGCCTTTGTTTTAAAGTCTGTATTGTCTGGTATAAACATTGCTACCCTAAGTTTTTTTTTTCATGAAATATCTTCTTCCATCCCTTTACTTCCAATCTGTGTGTCTTTCAATCTGAAGTAGGGCTCTTATAGACAGTGTATATGTGGGTCTTGTTTCCTTATCCATTCAGCTACCCTATGTCTTTTAATTGAGCATTTAATCCATTTCATTTAAAGTGGTTACAGACAATAACATAGTTATTGCCATTTTATCATTCATATTTATGGTTTATTTTCCTTCTTCTTAAAGCAGTCCCTTTAACATTTCTGGTAATACTGGTTTTGTAGTGATGAACTTCTTTAGCTTTTTCTTTTGGGGGAATCTTTTCACTTCTCTTTCAATTTTAAATGATAGACTTGCTGTATAAAGTAGTCTTGGATGTGGTCCTTGCTTTTCATCACTTTAAATATTTTGTGCCGATCCCTTCTAGCCTATAAAGTTTCTGTTGAGAAATCACCTCACAGTCTTATGGGAGCTCCCTTATAGGTAGCTGTCTTTCTGTTGCTGTTTTTAAGATTCTCTCTTCATCTTTAACTAGTGGAATTTTAATTTGATGCATCTTAGTGTGGGCCTCTTTGGGTTCATTTTGTGTAGGACACTGTTGTGCTTCCTGGACATGGGTCTTTTTCCTTCACCAGGTTAGGGAAGTTTTCAGTCATGATTTCTTTAAATATGTTCTCAATCCCTTGCAGTCTATTTTCTCCTTCTGTTATCCCTATGATGCAGATATTGTTGTGCTTGATGTTGGCCCAGAGGTACCTTAAATGATCCTCATTTTTAAAAAATTGCATTTTTTTTTTTTTTTGCTGTTCTGAGTGGGTGGTTTTTGCTACTTTGTCTTCTACATTGCTGATGATCCTCTGCTTCATCTCATCTGTAATTGATTCCTTCTAGTGTATTCTTTATTTTATTATTGTTATCTTCATTTTTGACTACTTCTATTTTATGGTTTCTATGTCCTTTTTATACTGTTGAAGTTCTCATTAAGTTCCTTGAGCATCCTTATAATGATTGCTTTGAACTCCATTTTTAGTAGTTTTTGTTTTGCCTGCATTTCATTTAGTTCTTTTTCTGAAGTTTTTTCCTCTTCTTTCATTTGAGACATGTTTATTTGTCTCTCCATTTTTGCTATCTATCTGTGTTTGTTTCTATGTGTTAGGGAGATCTATTATGTCTCCAAGTCTTAATAGGGTTGCCTTATATAATAAGTGTCTTGTATGGCCCAGTTACCTAGCCTCCTATGTCACCTGAGCCTGGTGCTCCAGTTATACCCACATGTTGGCTGTGTGTACCCTTCTGTTGTTGTTGAACCTTGATTGATATTAGTGCATCAATGGGAGGGATTGACCCCCAGGCTGACTGGCTACTAGGACCTGCCACAGAAGATGAACTGTTGTGCAGGGGTCAATCCCATGGAGCAGACTTGCTTTTAGCAGAGCTCTGGTGCCCACTGAGTCCACCCCTTAGGCCTTATGTGTGTCACTGTGAAGGTGTTTGGGTAGTGCTCCTATGTGGCCAGAAGCTGGCCATTAGGTGTGGTCACTCTGGAGCCTCCCAGTTGTGCAGTTCAAGGTTAGCAGCTTACTGTGCTCTGTCTGGAGCTACCTGACATGAGCTACAAAGTGATCTGCAGATAGCTGCTTCTTGTCCTGGGCTTAGTGGTGCCCAGGTGAGGCCAAGCTGTGAACCAAGGCCAGTGGCCACTAGTGCCAACATGGGGCTACTTAGTAAGAGGTACATAGCACACCAAGGCCGGATGCTACTTGTTTAACATTTGTGAATGTTTGAGAAATTTAGGAAATTCTGCAACATGAGCCAAGACACAATTTTTATGGAAAACTCATTGGAATCAGCATGCATGAGCCCACAAATTGGGTGGGGTGGGATCTTAGGGAATCACCAGGACAGGATAAACTGTATTAGCTAAGTTGATGGAGGCTAGCCTGTGCCTGCATGGGGAGGGCTCAGCAAAGGAACAATGACTTCTACCAGCACTTCTGTTTGAAGAAAGATACACCTCCAATTCTCACCCCAAACAATTCAGTGTCTTTCCCTATGTCCCTGGTGCCCTTTTGAGATGCTGCCCCAGCATAGGAGCTCAGAAAGAGCGAGTCTGAGTAAACCTGTGTGTGGGACCTTTAAGAGGAACACTGAGACTCTGGAAGCCCTCAATTTCACTCAGCCACAATCCCCACTGGTTTTCTAAGCCAGAAGTTGTAGAATCCTGGGCTGAGGACCTGATGTGGGGCTGGGACCCCTCCCTCCTCAGGGGAGACCTCCACAGCTGAGATATCCCTCCTGATTCCTAACCATCACAGGTAGGTGTGGGACCAGCCTGTTCTGTGTCTCTTTGCCCACTCCCAGTCACCATGTGGCTGCTTCTTTATATTCTTAGTTGTATTTCTGTTCAGCTAGATTTCAGGCAGTTTTCAGTGATGTTATTTTGATGTGGTCATAAGAGCATGCCAGTACCACATTTACCTATTCCATCACCTTGATTGGAAGCCATAAATACATTAATTTTCAAGTATTTTGGGAGGTGAAATTTAGAAAAAGATAGCATGTAAGAAAGGGAACCTCTTTGCCATAGTTGGGAAATGTGACATTTTTAATAATGTGGTAAAGGTAGATGGACTTCGAAGTAATTAGCTGCTGGAGGGAGAAGAGTATATCTTGCAGATACCTGACAGAAGGGCACTTCAGGCAGAGAGCACCTGCAGTGTGTGAGGCTTAGCAAGGAGGCCTGAGCTCTGTTATGTCTACTGCCTAGGTTATGTATACTACGTAACAAGTTAGGATTAAGGTTGTACCAACTTACAATCTTTGATGATTTAGAGTTTATCATTAGCACTTGAAGGAAAGGGGAGGGGATTGTGAAACTTGCTTTAAAAAAGTCACTCTTGAACTCCAAACAGATATAATTTCAGTACCTCATGCTTTTTTCCATCATTGTTTTTTCACTTTGATTGGGCAGTTATGTAGAAATAGACAGTGTCTGAATCAGAAGACATGGATTATAGGTCCAGTTCTGCCACAATTACTTATGGGGCTTTATGGGAAAATGCTACATTTGGTTATGCTTCTGTTACTGCTGTCTAAAATGAAGTTAGTTTTTTCCTACTTGTTAAAGTCATCAGCAGTGAAGACCAGATGAAAAGGGGTATAGAATACATTAAATTCTGAATGACTATGTGAATATGACTGACTTGTTTTTGGAAAATGTGCCTCAAAAGAGTATAGAATATTGGCTGTAAAAGGGTGTTTTAATTAACCTTCCATCTTTACCAAGTGCTTATTGAGAGCTTACTATGTAGAAAGTCTAGCGGTCACCATTTTAATTTCCTTTCCTAGAGCTACATGTTTCTTGTAGGTCTGATGTGTATGTTGTCAATCACAAAAATTACCAGTGACAAAGAAAAGGAACCTAATAAAAATAGCAGTATAGTTTTTCAAATGTTAATTACTTACCCCTAAAGAGTTATGTTAAGCATGGTATTTAGGAAAAGACTTCAGGTTGGCTCGTGTAAGTGGGCATTGAAAGGGTTGCAACATGTGAATTATTGTGATGTGGAGTATATGAAATGAGTGGAAATTTGTAACATCAGATGTGGATGTGAGTGCTCAATGATCCACCCAGTGAACTGAGGTAACTGGTAAATATTTGAAGTATATGCATGTGTGTGTTTTGTGCCTTTTTACACAGGTTAGTTCAACTGGGTACAGTTTTCTCAGTTCACCTAGTATTTCTTGCATATGAAATTATACACAAGAAAATGCAAAATTCATGTTATGCTCAGATTGTTTCTACTATATCAGTTGCATTGGAACACATTTATTTTTTTCAAAATAAGCTTTATATCAATACAGTTTGTACAAAGAAATGAGATTCATTTTGGTACAATCAGGTAACTATCAGAATAGAATGACTGAAGTATAATTTGTAAAGGATGGGATAGCAAGAGTTAGTCAGAAAGGGAGATAAAAATGGGATCAAATGATTTTTGTGTCCTGTGTCACTTGGCCCTTGGGTTTTGCTGTAATCATGTATATTTTACCTGTCCTCTATTCTGGTATTTAAATGTTCTTGTAAAGAGCTAAGTCAGGACATTATGGGTAAAATATCAGTGGGGTACATTTGTGCAAATTAAATTTAGTCTCAGAAAACAAGAAAGAACAGCAGAGGGGCGTTTAATTCCAGTGAACATTAGAAAATACCTTTGTGGTCTCTTATATCAGAGTGGAATGTTTGCCTTCTTCAGCCAGAAGGATGGTGTGAGCATTGTTTGGAATGAAAAGACAGGAGGGATAAATAATTCAGCTCTGTGTTCTCTCTTCATCTTTTTATTTGAACATAAAAAATGGTCTTTCTATCATTTTCCAAATTATTGAACATAAACAGGAGCAAATAATAAAACAGATGATTAAAGAGCGTCCCATCTGCCCCATCTCTAACCTTTCTTCAACATCATTCCTACACATATTAGCAGATGGTGCCAGTTCTTGGCCAGTGTCTCTTGTTATCTGTTACAAGAGGTTGTTCTTTTGCCCGCCTCCTTTAAAACAACCACCAAAAAACTGGTAATGGCTGATTGTATACCCGTTAGCCAGGGCACCAATTTCTGGGAACTAGCCAGAAGCTGAGCATTCCTCCAGCCCTCTTTATTGCATTAGGATGGTCTTCCTGACAACAGAAGGCTAGGTTGATTTAAGCTTTAGCTTTTAGGTACTGGAGAGCTTGTTTAGTGGTGGTTTGAAAAAGAGTTCTAACAAATCTCAAAAACCTTAAAAAAAGAAGGAGAAGAACCAGAAGCACTTGTAAGTTTTGTTCTGAGAATGGTGATTACTGCCAATGGTGGATAGCATAGTGCTGGGTGACACAGAATGCAGAATTCCAAATTTATAATGCAAATTAGTTCCAGTTTTGCATTTGACCTATCTGTAAAGCAAAATGAGGTTTTAGTTAAACTAGGGACATTGAGATTTGACACATGGGTAGAAGTTTAAGGAGAAAGAGTAGATTATAAAGGAACACCTACCTGCCTGCAGAGAATGGACTTATCTTTGAGGTAATCTATTTTGGCTTTAATAATAAAAACAATGTAAGTAAATTTTGTGAACTTTCATTTGGGTCCTGGAAAGTATTTTAGAACAAGTGATATCATAAGCCTTGAGAAGAGAAGAGAGTGCTTAGAAAAAGCCAGCATGAATCCCCATACCCCACCTTTTTTATAGGGGGAGGGTGCAGAATTGCAGGGAGAGAGGCATGTTAAAGACACAATTCATTGGACTTCGAACAAGAGTTTTGGCTTGGTCTCCTATGATCCTTAGATGTCATTATAGTCATTAAGAATTTATAATTTTTGTAACTATTTCCAAGGTCACTGATTAAGAAAATGTGTTGCCCTGGCTGGTGTAGCTTAGTGGATTAAGCGCGGGCCTGTGAACCAAGAGATCACGGTTCGATTCCCAGTCAGGGCACATGCCTGGGTTGCAGGCCATTTCCCAGTAGGGAATGCACAGGAAGCAACCATACATTGATATTTCTCTCCCTCTCTCCTTCCCTTTCCCTCTAAAAGATAAATAAATAAAATCTTTAAGAAAAAAAGAAAGAAAGAAAATGTGTTAACACTCTGGATATAACTGCCCATGGTCATTTCATAAATGTATGTTTTTAGTTGTATCTTATTCACATTTATCATTGAGTGAGATGAAGATATGGTTTCAAATGATACAGAAGTAGAAGGAATCATAAATATAGTGAGTGGGAGAAACAGGGCACACCTGGATTTTCACTATCTGGGCAGTGGTTAACTTGTATTAAAAAACCCAACTGTGAAAGTAAAGCGTTGAGTGACATGAGACATGATTTTTAACAGACACATTCATTGAGTCACCACTGACTCACCAGTGTGTATTTGGCTGGCAATAAAGCAAATGGGATTCATGATGTAAATTTTACTTTCACTTTTCCCATTGCTATGACTCCCAACTCTTATTAGTGCTCCTCCTTCTACCCTCTCAAAATAATTTTTCTTTCATTAGGTCATCTCATATCCAGCCTCCTTTTTTATAATAGTCAATCTCTTTACACCCTTTTTAATACTCGTTCATTTGCTGTTGACAGCTGGGATTTTGGTGGTGGGTAGTTATTTTTGCAAGTGTGGTTTTCTTTCCGAGGCTTTGTGGTTTTGTTCTGGCAGCACCTGTATGACAGCACATAAGATGTGGTGGATGGAGTGACCCTCAGTCAACCAGCTGTAGGGAAGGACCCACCAAAGAACAAACCAACAACAATCAAAACCCAGTTACATCCAGAGAGCCAACATAAATGGCATAGAGGGCATCCCAAGAGCATCAAATTCAGGAGATCAAGAAGACTGCACCACTGAATCTCACAGGTCTCCTACCTTAGAACTTCACACCACAAACAGGGAGTCAAAACAGATCAATGTAAGAAGCAAAAGAAAACAAGAAGAGTCTCACAAATAATGGCAAGACAAAGAAACAGCCCTCAATCAAAACAGAGGAGGAATCATCAGAAAGAGAACTAAATGAAATAGAAGCAAGTCAGCTATCAGATATTGAGTTCAAAACAATGGTTATAAGGAAGCTCAATGAGCTCAGTGAGAATTACCAAAAACTACAGGGAAGCTATAAGGAACTTACTGCAAACTATATCAGCATGTAAAAGGACATAGAAACTACTAACAAGAGCCAAGAGATAATGAAGAAGGAGGAATGAAAAGCAGGGTAGATGAAACAGAGGATAAATCAATGAGTTGGAGGAAAAGAAAGAAAAAAATGCCCAGAGAAAGGAAAAAAAGACTCAAAAAGAATAAAGAGGGATTAAGGGAACTGTAGGACAACATGAAATGTAATCATATTCATATAATAGGGATACCAGAAGGGGAAGAAGAGCAATGGATAGAAAACCTGTTTGAAAAAGTAATGATGGAAAACTTCCCTAATTTGATGAGAGAAAAAGTCACACAAATCCAAGAAGCAGAGAAGGTCCTAATCAAGAGGAACCCAAAGAGGCCCACTACAAGGCACATCATAATTAAAATAGGAAAAATTCAAAAACAGAGAGAGAATCTTAAAGGCAGCAAGGGACATACAGGAAGTAACATACAAGGGAGCCCTGATAAACCTAGTAGCTGACTTCTCAGCAGAAACATTACAAGCCAGAAGAGAATGGCAAGAAATATTCCAAGTAATGAAAAGCAAAGACCTGCAACCAAGAATACTCTCCTGGAAGGCTCTCAATTAAAATGGAAGGCAGAATAAGGAGTTTTCCAGACAAAAGAGAGCTAAAAGAATACACTACAACCAAACCTGCACTGCAAGATATGCTAAAGGGACTGCTTTAAGAAGATGAAGAAAAAGAGGGGGAGGGAGGGGAGCACAGGTACAGATGGGGTAAAGTGACAATGAATAAATGCCTATTAATAATAAGCTTAAATGTAAATGGATTAAATGTTCCAATCAAAAGACATAAGGTAGCTGAATGGATAAGAAAACATGACTGGCAGATATGTTCCCTACAGGAGAACCACTTCAGAATAAAAGATCTACACATATTGAAAGTGAAGGGTTGGAAAATAATATTTCAGGCAACTGGACAGGGAAAGAAAAGCTGGGATAGAAACACTGATATCAGACAAAATAGACTTCAAAACAAAGGCCATAAAAATAGACACAGAAGAACACATCATAATACTCAAGGGAAGAATCCATCAAGAAAACACAATTATTGTAAACATATATGTACCCACCAAAGGAGCACCCAAATATAGAAGAAAAATTTGTCTTGGGTGGTGTGGCTCAGTGGTTGAGTGACAGCCTGCTAATCAAAGGATCGCTGGTTCGATTCCTAGTCTAGGGCACATACCTGGGTTGCAGTCCAGGACCCCATTAGGGGTTGAGTGAGAGACTATCACATGTTGGTGTTTCTTTCTGTCTCTTTCTCCCTCCCTTTCCCTCTCTCTAAAAAAAAAATAAAATAAAATCTTTAAAAAAAGTAAGAAAAACAAAAATCTTGGAGTACTTCATGAAAGATATAGATAGCAACACAATTATAGTGGGGGATTTTAACACTCCACTGTTAACAATGGGTAGATCTTCCAAACACAATATCTGTAAGGATATTGTGGAACTGAATGACACACTAGATCAAATGGATTTAACTGATTAATAGAACATTTCATCCCAAAGAAGCAAAATACACATTCTTTTCAAATACACATGGAACATTTTCAAAAATAGACCACATGATAGGACATTAAGCAAGCTTCAACAAATTCAAGAACATTGAAATCATATCAAGCATTTTCTTGACCCACAAGGGCTTGAAACTAGAATCCAAAACTCAAAAACATTCAAGCACATGGAGACTGAATAGTATGCTATTAAACAATGAATGGATTAATACTGAGATCAAGGAAGAAATCAGAAAGTTTCTTGTAACAAATGAAAATGAACACACAACAAACTAAAACTTATGGGACTCAGCAAAGGCAGTCCTGAGAGGGAAGTTCATAGCAATACAGGCCCACCTAAAAAAGATAGAAACATTTCACAAAAACAACCTAACCTTACATCAAGAAGAACTGGAGAAACAATAACAAATGAGGCCCAGAATGATAGAAGGAAGGGAATAATCAAGATCAGAGCAGAATTAAATGACATAGAGACTAACAGGTCCTAGAGGAGAACATAGGCAGGAAAATCTCAGATATTCCACGCAGGAATATTTTCACAGGTATGTCCCCTATAGCAAGGGACATAAAGGAAAGAATAAAGAAGTGAGACTTCATCAAAAAGCTCCTGCACAGCTAAAGAAAACATCAGTAAAATGAAAAGGGAACCGACTGTATAGAAAAATATATTTGCCAGTGATATCTCAGATGACAGTTCAATCTCCAAAATATATAAAGAACTCACATGACTCCACTCTAGGAAGACAAACAATCCAATTACAAAACAGACAAAGGACTTTGAGGAGACCCTTCTCCAAGGGGGGCATACAGATACCTAGAAACATGTGAAAGTATGCTCAGCATCACTAGCCATCAGAGAGACGCAAATTCAAACCACAATAATATACCACTTCACACACCAGTCAGAATGGCCATCATAAACAAGGTGACAAACAGTTAAGTCCTGGTGAGGTTATGGAGAAAAAGGGGAGATTGTGGAGAAAAGGGAACCCTAGTACATTGTTGGTGGGAATGCAGACTTGTGCAACCACTGTGGAAAACAATATGGAATTTTCTCAAAAAACTAAAAATGGAACTGCCTTTTGACCCAGCAATTCCACTACTAGGATTATACTCTAAGAATCCTGAAACACCAATTCAAAAGAACCTATGCTCCTTAATGTTCATAGCACTACAGTTTACAATTGCCAAGTGTTGGAAGCAACCTAAGTGCCCATCAGTAAATGAATGGATCAAAAAACCATGGTACCTTTGCACAGTGGAATTCTACACAGCAGAAGGAAGGAGTCCTTACCCTTCATGACAACATGTGTGGAACTGAAGAGCATTATGCTAAGGTAAATAAGCTAGGTGGTAAAAGACAAATACCATATGATCTCACCTATAAGTGGAACCTAATCAACAAAACAAACAAACAAGCAAAATATAACTAGATATGTTGAAATAAAGAACAAACTGACAGTACCCAGCGGGACGGGGGAGGGAGATGATGGGGGAAAGAATGGGAAGGGTCCTCAAGAAACATGTATAAAGGACCCATGGGCAAAGCCAAAGGGTGGTTGGATTGAGGGATGGAGGTGGGGGTATGTAGAGTGGGGGAACTGGTGGCATGAAAATGAAGACAACTTTACTTGAACAATAATAAAAAAAGAAACAAGAAACATTGTGCATGGGACAATGACACCTCAGGTCCCCTTTAAAGTAGGCACTTTGGGACCTCACACAGTTCTCCCAGTGGCCATCAGCTGCCCTGTCATACTTTCCTGAATCTTGTCAATGGACTGAAATCTCTGCCCTTACAAAGGTGATTGTAGTTTTGAGAAGAGCCGAGTCTCAGGGTGCCAAATCTGGGCTGTAGGGGGCTGAGTCACCTGGGTGATTTGACGTTTTTCAAAAAAACTCTGCACAAGACATGATGCATGAGCAGGCATGTTGTCATGATGAAGTTACCAATCACCAGTTGCCCATAGCTGCGGTCTTCTGAATCATCTGAATAGTTTCTGCAGAGGAACATTCAAGCTTAATGCAAAATTTGATGCAAATTTATTGCTCTGCTCTCTCAGTCATTTTGAATGAGATGGCCACAGAGTACACATGCTCACTCAGTGGTGTCTACTGCCCCCTCTGACAAGTACAGTGAAGTCATCATTGTTCATGCTTGTGCATTCTAGTCCCCTCTCCTTGACTGCCAGGTTACATTGATATCATGCAAACAATTCTTGTTTTATTAACAATGGTTGGACTTTTTCCCGGCAGACCTTGTATACCATCAGAGATTGAGAACTTATAAATGGCATGTTTCCTAGTTATCTGTTATGTTTCCTAGTTTCCTGTTCATTTTAGGGTAATAAAGAGGTTAAGGATATTTTAAATTAATCCTCAAGGCAGATCAGGAAGGATTTCTGACTAGCTCGGGCTTCACTGGTGGAAGTAGGAAGAAAGAAAGAAGTGGATGAGAATCATGAGTCTGGTTTGGGCAGAGTCAGATGCACAATCTTTCAAAATTCATTTTTGGAAACTGCTCCTTATTACCCACTTAGAACATCTTACTCTGATTTGAGGCATCATTTCCTTCTAGGTCTAAAATTCATCTGGTACTTGGAGATCATCATTCTAATTTGTTAATTTCCTCTTAAAAAACTGAGACGTGTTTTCTAAAGCTGTAGGATTTTGTTTAGTTCACTAAGGTTTTTATGCTTAAAACAGCCCTCCCATAGATCTGTAATTCTTTGGAGGTAAGGGTTATATTTTATCTCTTCATTTGTTTGTGGCCTGCACATGGTAGGCACCTAATAAATATTTATGAATAAATATTGAGATAAGTAGTCTGGGTATTTAGATCAAAGTCCTCATTGGACACAACAGAAAAGAGAACTTTGGTTGGTTACACGACCTAGCATTCCAGAGTAGAAAAGAGCATACTCAACTCTTTCATTTTACAAAGAAGTTGAGATTGTCTCCTAGAAAGGTTGCCTGCAATTTAATAGGGGAGCTGATGTCTGAGCCTGGAAATTGACACATTGTCTGTCACTCAGGATACATTGCTTTATTGATTGAAGGAGGTGATGTAGTGGATTCAGTTGAATCAGGGTCTTCAGAATCTGTGTCCATCTGTTACTTTATATGGTGCTGTTTCATATTAAAAATTTGTATCTTGTTTTGTTTACCCAAATAACTAAAGTTATGTAGTGTTTTTTACTCATAAGGTCAATCTCGCATTAAAATTAAATTTTGTTATATAATGTTGAAATGGGTAGCAAGATATTTTTTCCCCTCTTGTAGAGAATTCCGATGGATAAGTTAGGATGCTTTCAATCACAAGTATCAGAAAACCTGACTTGAACTTGCTTAAATCAAAAAGGAAATTTACTAGCTGGCATATGGGAAATCCAGAGGTGGGGAGGGCCTCAGGTTTGTTTGTTTACTTAGTGATCTAATGGTCTTCCTGTCCTTAGACATCCAGTTAATTTCTTTCTCCAGTCTTTGCATTCATAATATCAGTGTCATCCCTGAATTGTGAATGGCTACCAGTAACAGTTGGGGCCACTTGCTTTGCTTAAATCTAATTGCAGAAGGGTGGGAGAGTATGGGGGGAGATTGAGAGACACTGAGAAAGCAAGTTGATTTTCTCTACCAGAGAGAGAAAAAAGTTCTTCCCTTTGCTTCTCTGGACAAGTTTAGGGTATGGGCATAAAATCTTTCACCTTGGATTGACATGGGCATGAGTTCCTGATCAATTGCTGCCAAGGAGAATAAAAGGACTCTAGTGGGCTTAACCAGGCCTGGAGTTCCTCTTTTCTAACTGTTGATTATATTTACTTCAATTGCCATAAGAGCATTTATGAAAGAAATAATATGGGGTGATTGGTTATAAGATACTCCCCTCAAGTGAACTTGGGATCTGGTGGACAAAGCAGAAAAGAAATAATTGCCAAACGAGGCTCATAGGTAGGTGTGCAGTTTTGGAATACTGACTTGTAGAAGTTCAAAGCTGGCTTTGTGGAGGACATAGAGCCTCTCCAATGTGCCCCAGCACAACTGAAATGACTACTTTTTTGTCTGCCCTGCAGTAAGTGGCAGCATTTGATGACAACTAAATGTAACATTAATTTATTAAAATAATAGTATTATTATTAATTTTAAAAATTCATCAAAATTCTGAGCTAGCTAAGATTCAATCTTGATCCTTAAAGTAGCTTCAAAGTTAGAGAGGGGTGGGGTGTATTTGAGGGAGAAAGGAGGATTCTGGGTGCTTAGAAGGATATAGTTGACTATATATAAGACATGAAGATGTGAAAACCTAGAGGGACAAATGTGAGTTAAATGAATGGCAAAAGATATTGTGAAGCAGATGAATACATTATCTTAAAGGGAAAATAGATGACAAGTCAAAATCAGTGTGTCCCAAAAATAGACAGTAGTTGTGTAAGACCTCAACATTGTAAAATATGGAATGTGAACTTGCAGCAGCACTTTGGTAGATGTATGGGCAGAGGAAGTGGAAGGATCCAGGTGTCTGTTAGCGCTGGTTGGGGTCACAGCCTGCCAAGGCCAGGATAAAATTTATAAACAATTTAGTAGGCAATAGAAAGCCATTCAAAAACAAAAAACAGGAAGATGGGACTTCATCTAAATAGTGCATTGAAACAGTAGCCTACATTTATTTTACTTTATTTCTTGTAAACTAGACAGTGAATAAGCATTGTTCATCTCCTTGGTCCCCCCTGTATGTCCTAGTACCACAGCGTAAAATTCACATACATGGTAGCATCGTGATTGATGTACTTTGCTGCCTGTTGTATTTGAAAAAATTCCTGTTAAAAATCAAAAGTGTAGTGTTAACATAAAAAGAATGATAGACTATAGAGCAACCCTCCACACTTCTTGTTCCCTTCTGCACATAGATGGAATTATCAGATTTACTTGCTATATTTTTAGTGAGAGGAAATGGGCATAATATTCCGTGAGCCAGTTAATTATTAAGATTAATTACATCATGATTTTTACATACTTGGGAGGCCAATTAGGTAGCTGGAAAGAACAGTGGACCTGGTTCCGTCCTTATTTCATTTGTTTCTTGGTATTTACTGGCTGCGTTGACCACACACACAATTTACTTCTCTCACTCTCAGTTTTATTCTTTATAAATTGGTGGTGGTGATTTGTCCCTGCCCATCAAGCATAACTTTTATGAGGCTGAAATCAGGGAATGTGTGTGGTGGCAATGTGTAGATCGTAAAGGACAGTAAACACCTGCATACATATAGTCCTATACCACATATTTAGCAAGTCTGACAGGTGTGAGGTGATGTTTTATTGTAGTTTTGATTTGCATTTTCCTGATGATTAGTGATGTTGAATATCTTCTCATGTATTCATTGGCCATCTATATGTCTTCTATGTCAACTCACGTCCTCTGTCCGTTTTTAATTGGGCTGTTTTTTTAAATATATTTTATTGATTATGCTATTACAGTTGGCCTATTATCCTCCCTTCATTCCCCTCCACCCTGAGTACCCTCTCCCACCCACATTCCCCCCCTTT